>JAOWBW010000014.1:2657517-3138952 GCA_026119855.1 Campanula takesimana
GGACCGCTCAAATCACCATACCGCCGCACAGCGCATCAGAATATGCCGCACCGCGCACCAATTTTGGTCCATGGTGGACCCGCTCAAATCACCATACCGCCGCACAGCGCATCAGAATATGCCGCACCACGCACCAATTTTGGTCCATGGTGGATCCGCTCAAATCACCATACCTCTTCATCAGCAAAACTCGCTCACACAGGGAGCGCATTTCTATCCTTTGTAAATTTCAAATTCCTGCTTTATCGAGTCTTTGTTTTCTCTTGTCGATGTCCTCGGCGGTTGTCTTTCTTTCGTCGACGCATTTTGCTTCGCAATCCACGTCGCCGAGGGAATCCCACAAACAAGGAAAAAGACTCACCACATAGAGAAAATGACTATTTTTTTTTTATTTACAAAAGTCGGAAGGACGTGGTCCTTTTGGGGTTTCTAGAAAAATAGTGGAATCGTCACACTAGTATATAGACCTTCTCGTGGTCCCATATACTCATCGGATTCCACCACGCTTGTGATACCTACATGTGATGGGATTAAACTAAATTAATGTAGTAAATCATACATGCAGGGACGGATTTTTTATTTTCGTCCAAGATAGCCACTTTTGGGGACGGAGTTTTATTTCGTCCATTGCAACAAATTGGCATGTATGATTTGAAGACATTAGTTTAGGAAAATCTCGGTACATGAAAACCGACTTGAGTCACGGAGTGTTAGACCCTAGACTAGAATTGTGTGGCTTGTGCTCGGCTTGAATATGAGGCTCAAAGGTCACCCCCGGCATGTAGTCATGAACTACGCCACGGGCTGAGGTTTACCGCTTCGAAAGAGCCAAGGTTGAGTGGAGCTTGAAACTTTCTAGGACGGGCCTCGACGGGTTTGGGGTTGGACTTGTGCGACTCGATAGTGAGCAATTCATAGGAATATGTGCACATAGTGTGAGGTCTAACATGTGACAAAACTTTTTTTTTCCAAAAGAAATAAAAAAAAAAACAAATAAGCACATAATTACAACTTTCGAATCACCCGTGTGACCGATAAAACAAACAGAAAATAAAAGAAGTTCTGTGCAGGCCCGGTGCCCACACATTGTCATTCTGCTCTGTTCTGTTTTCTGTGCACTGTTCTGTTCTGGGAATGTGCCCAGAAGCGCGCGCATCGGGTGGCCTATGCGGAAGTGTGCGCGGTAGTGTAGACACCCCGCCTTGGACCTCTCACCCCGATTGCATACAAAGTATTTTTATTTAACTTATTTTCATTAATTTCTGTTACTTCGGTTAAGTTCCTAACTGATTCCGTTAGGTTTGGACTAAACTGCATAACAGAGTTAACTTTTAGGGTCATTCTGTCATTCTGTCATTTTTCACCAGCGGGCGCATCCGGCACTGCCAGTGAGCCGCGCGCGCGTCCCGCCCCAAAAGTCGGACCCGCGCGCTTCCCACTTTGGCAGTAACGGATTGCACCTTATTTCCCTCCCTTTTCTTATTTACAAACATCTTTTCTTGATCACAAAAACCATCTTTTTACATCCACATTCATCCCCCCTTTTCTCATTAACTCCCAATCCCACACTTCTAGCCTTTTCATTAAAACAAAATATTTCCTTTTTATTTTATTTGATTTTCTTTTATTTCTTTTATTTATTATTTTATTTATCTTATTTTTGATTGGTCAATTCCATTTCACATGGATGATCATCTTTTCCCTCCATCATTTCCCTCTCTTTTTTTACCTATAAAAACCATCATCTTCTACCTTGGAAAGGGACTCTCTTTGGACTTCTTTTTGGGACTTCTTTTTTGACTCCAACCTTGATTCACCAACTACATTATACACAAATTCTCCCAACAAGAGTTCTTAGTAACAAGACTCTACACAAATTGTTCTACAACAATTTTGTTACAACAATAACACTTTCAAGTCAAGGTTCCAAGTCCTCTTTCTCAAGGTACAACTCCATTTTCTTCCTCTGTTTTCTTCTTCTTGATGTATGCAATCCCCATTAATGGGACATGACCAACATGACTACTTCACCTATTGAAGTTAGTTAAGGTTATCTCCCTACATTTTAATCTTAACTTTAATTCACCATGTTAATTTCTCTTCATCTCTTAATGTAATTCTTTAACATTACTTGTTACATGTAATCTTTATCATTAAATAAATAAAACAATTCTATTTTATTTCCCCTTTATTTCCTCTTTTCTTCTCATCACAATTGTTAGCACATTTCTATTTAATTAATTGAAGGACATGTAAATATTAGAACACCAATAGTAGCAAGACCCGCGTAAGCGGGGCGGAGTGGGTGTTTAAGTACTTCCCACTCCGTCACCTAACCCCCGAACCCTTCTCTCCCGAATCTCTGGTTTTGTACATAAATTAGGCTATTTCTAGGTTTTTCTTATGTTCCTTTAAAAACATAGGTGGCGACTCTAAACAATCTAAAACAAGTTAGACATCCTAGGATAATTCACCGCTCTAGCCAAGCCGTGGTTCCCCGGTGTATCTACAGGTAGACAAAGAGGGGCAGAGGCGCCCGATTCTGGGCAGTACCTGCGAATCAGTGGGTTCAAGGGATTGCCTTGACCCTAAATAAAAAATTCTTTCCCCTGCAGTAATTGTTAGCACAGAAACGTGGAATTGAAGGACAAGAAAGGAGGTGGGCGATTCTGGTAATTGGGGTCGGACGCGCGCGCTTTAGGCCAAGAAGGCCAGAGGCGCGCGCTTCCCACCCTTTTTACCAGTATGCCCATAAAACAGTAATAATAACACCAAAAGTTAAGAACGCAAGTTTAACCCTCTAATAAGTCCCCAGCGGAGTCGCCACTGTAGATACCCCGGGAAACCCCCGCTTGGCTAGGGCGGTGAATTATCCTAAGATGTCTACTTGATTTTAAGAGTCGCCACCTATGTTTTAGAGGAACATAAGAAAACCTAAGAAAAGAGCCTTTTTAATGATTACGAAACTAGAGATTCAAGGAAGAAGGGTTCGGGGGTTAGGTGACGGAGTGGGAAGTATTTAAACACCCACTTCGCCCGGCTTAAGCCGGTCTTGCTACTTTTGGTGTTCTAATATTTACATGTCCTTCAATTAATTAAATAGAAATGTGCTAACAACTATAATGAAAAGAAGAGGGAAAAAGAATGATTTTATTGATTTAATGCTAAATATTATATGTAATAATTATGCTAGACAATTACATGAAGAGATGAAAATGGTGAATTAAAATGTAGTTTGGAATGTTGGGATGTAACCTTGGCCAAACTTCAATAGTGAAGTGACCTTTTGGTTGTATCCCTTTTTATGGAGATTGCATACTCGCTTAGAAGAGATGAGAAGATGAATAAAGGAAATAAGACTTAGAATTTAGAAGAAGAGAATAAACCTTGTACCTTATGCTTGAATGGAGAAGAACCAAATCTTTGTGTTGACCACTTCTTGAAAAAAATAGACTTTTGTGTGTTTTGAAGTATTTTTGTGTTAAGAAATCATCCTCCTCCTTCATAATGGAATGAATAGGTTTATATAGGTGTTGGAGAAGTATTTGTAGTCACAAAGATGGCCATTCCCCGGATCAAGCCAAGGCATAATGGTCTTGGGGGTTACAAATCAGAAAAGGAGGGAAATTTGGCAAAATCTGAGATTCTGGAAGAGGGAAGCGCGCGCTTCCCACCCCCCCCCCATATGGTAGGAGCACGCCTCCCACAAAGGAGGGCAAAGGCCTGCGCATCCCAGCTTCAAGAAATTCATATTTCAGCCCAAAAGTTAACCCCGTTATGCAGTTAAGCCCCAAAACTAACGGAATTAGTCCAAAAAGTTAACGAACATCACGAAAGTCAACGAAAATAAATGAAACAAAGACTCAAGGTTGACTTTGCCACTTAGTAAAATTCAAGACTAACGGAGTAAGTCATGAACTTAACGAAAAGTAACGAAAGTTAACGAAAAATAACAAAACTTAACAGAAAAGAGGAAGACAAAGAATGTGTATGCAATCGGGACATGAGAGGTCCACGGCGGGGTGTCTACAATAGCATGTACCACTATAATTCTCCCATTACCTGACTCCACAACTAGACCAGCTGGACTTTTCACAAGAAGCACAGTAATGAATACTTGCTAAACAACAACAACCGGGGCAATGATTCTAAAATAATGAACCAAGCCAAACACATCAAAAGATTCACATAAAGGATCACTCAAAAAGAGTTTACAACAACATGATTCAAGGTCACAATACATTCTTGCATACACTTGAACACCCTTCTCATTAACCATGATAATATCCCAGGACACTCATATATTGGTCCTAGACAATACCCCAAAGATTAAACCAAAGTTAACCTTCTATACCTTACCTCAACCAAATTATAAGATTCAGGGGAAAGTGTGCGGCCGCCCAAATCAGGGTGTGCGGTCGCACACAATCAGCTTTCTCAAGAACAAAATCTTCCAGATAAATGTACGGCCGCACGCCCCTTTTGGGCGGTCGCCCAACACACTCGACAGGCAAAACCCAAAATGATTTATACTCCTTCCGTTTCACCGTCCCAAAAGTACAACACTTACTTTTATAACTTTATTAAGACTACCCAATTAGTCTCAAAACAACTTTAACACTACTTTGAACCCGACCAAACCAATATACTAAATACTCCCTTTGTCCCAAAATTACAAGTATAACAAATATTACCCAAATCGCAAAATAACAATTACATGTATAAGATATAACATATATGACCATTTTAACATTTAAAGGGGAATTAGTAACTTACCTATTTCCGAAAAAAGTATCGCTGAAATAAGTTTTGTTCGGCTAGAAATGACTTATTCGACGCCCTGATCATTTTTATATAATTAGTTTTTAAAACGGGTAAGTAAATAAAAAGAATTAAATCGAAATGGGTTGAATTTACCTTTTCTTTCTTAACCCTAAGGAAATGTACAAGAAGTTGCTGAAGAAATAACACAGAGAAGGAAGAGAAGAAGCAACTTGTTTATATAAGATTTTTACCCAAAATTACATTTTGGTCACTCAAGTTCCAATTTCAACACTTAAGCCCCTTAACTTATATTTTCAACAAGGACCCTAAAGTTTCAACCTAATCATTTAACTCCTTTAATCATTATTATTACTAACTAAGTAAATAACACAAATAATCAAGTATGATATGCAAATCATAAAATATGATGCAACACATAAAATGCACACATAAATCAGATAAAAATCCCCAAAAATATAAAATAAATAGGGACGGGTTTTGGGGTCGCTACACTCGACCCTTGCAAATGGCCGGTGCACATCGTTTGCATAAGGAACACCTCTTCGGTAGACATATGAAGGGTAAAGTGTGGGCGACTGATGATTTGTGCCCGTTCCCGGAGGACCACGTCTCTCACGCCGTTTAGACTAGGCGGTTAAGGATATCTTCCTATGATTGAGTTTCCATGTCAATTTTGCTGTTGCATGTCTCAATTTAGTGTTCTCGCCATTCGACTTTTGTCAATTTTCACCTAGAATTACCGCTGCTAGGGTTTATTATGCATGGCTGATCTTTTGATAGAATTTCACCCTTGTTGGTGCTGAAAGTCATTGTAATATGGTAGTATATGATTTTGACTGTCGTTTCAGGCGATTCTGCGACTTTTCGGGTAAAATGTTTAAATGAGGATTTTACCGATTTTCTGACATTTATCTCTTTTGCCTTTTTTGGTTGCAGTCATTCAGGGTGATCAATAACTGTAGAGGCAGCGCGCGAGCGGTCGCTGAGAGGTGGGCAACTCTTAATGGCGAGATGAAGGAGGAGATTGAGAACCTCGGATTGAAACCCTTTTTTGATGGCCTTATCGGTGAGAGGAGGAATGTGCACTTGCTCTAGGCCATCCGGGAGCGCTGATGGGATAGCACTCACACCATGCATATACGGTGGGGGGGGGAGGTCACCATGACCCTTACTGACTTCTATGCCATTACCGGACTTGCTATCGTCGGCGAACCGCTTGAGGTAGATGCGGACTTTACTCCTAGCAAGGATGATATGATGCATTTTCTGGGATTCTCTTTGCGTACCATAGGTAAGGGTGTCCCTCTGAAGGCTTTGAGAGAGAGGGTGGATACTTATGTCACCCTTAATGCTGGTCAGATGCATCTCACCGGTACCCGCATTGCAGCTGTCCGTGGCTTTCTATGGTGGGCCTTTTCTGAGATGCTTTTTGCTAATCATGCGTGGACTGCCCTTTTTACTCTGCTTAGCTGCCTGAGGGCATGCATCATGTCACTGATGCTAGCTGGGGTTCTGCTGGTTTGGCCCATTGCTATGTGGCTATGGATGAGAGATCGCGGGATAGGGCGAACGCTGGCTTGGGCGGCTACAGTCATGCCTGGGAGGTATAATACTCATCTTCTTCTGTATTCCTCATTTATTTAAGCCCCAGTTTATTTTGATAGCATTCCTCATTTGAGCTATCGTGTATTGACCTCTTTTATGTTTCTCCCATTTTGCAGGCTTGGGGATACGCCATGTTTGGTCTCTTTACTTTGGCGGTGGATGCTTTTATTTAGGAAAGAGAGTCTCTCGCCAGCAGGGTGGTGCTAGACTCGACGTCATCGTCCTACTGGATCCGCCGGCCCATATGCTTAATTCTTATGCCATTGCGGAGGACGAGAGAGGGGACCTCATTATTGGTCAGGGTGCCTTTGACCTTATGTCTTTGGAGGATGATTACCAGGACTTCCTTGCTCGTCTCATGCCCCGACTGATTATAGAGGGTGATCAGGCTCAGGCCCAGGGAGTTGTCCACGTCCCTTTTTGTCCATAGCTTGTACCAGCTTCTTTTACCTACAGCGTGGCTGATGGAGTAGAGAGTACCGAGGATCTTCCCGCACAGTACGACATGCCTGAGGAACTTATATCTCCTGCCGACGCGACCATGGTATGATTTATGACCCTTCTTCTGTCATTTCCATCATTTTACCAATTCATATCTCTGTTTATCATTTATCTGAGGATTTTGATACCTTCATTTGTTTCTTCTCAACAGGTGCCCATTTCTGAGTATAGAGAGGTCATGGGACGACTTGCCCAGTTCATGGCCTATGCCAAGAGGATGAAGAGAGAGACAGCAAGGCTGCTCGGACGGTTGGCTCAGCAGACAGCGGAGCTAGCTTTTTGCGGGAAAAGGCCTCGGACTGATGGATGACAGTGCGGCGCTGGCGACACATCTTAGATGGGATTTCCCCATTCCCCCCCCCCCCTTTTTTTGTTGATGATGTAGACAATCTTTCTTTTCTTCGGTTTGTACCTATGCAACAATTATTTCCTAACTCTAGCACACAATAAATTAGTTAATTTTAGTTTTATTTTCTGACTGCGTAAATGTATTGACTCATACCCGGTTGGTCAACCGAGGGATAATTTTATGAAGTGGATTCGCGTTGGGCCATTTATATGTGGTGAATGAACTGTTTTGGATGGATTTCAAGGGTGATTGAGACATGTTTTGACTTGTCGAGCAACCTAAAATCTGAGCAGAGTCTCTGTTGTTCTGACTTGAGAGATGCCTCGTACGAGACATCGATGTCTCGTACAAGCCATCCTTTTAATCTGTGGCTGTTTTTCCTTTTTCCTCGGGATTTGGTGTCCAAACTTGTATATAAACACCTCTAGTCCATCCTAGAATACCATGCAGCCTTGAATCAGTTCTAGGAACCTTTCTTTTGGAGTAGAATTCTCAACCTTTTGCTCTCAATGGCCCCAAGCAAGTCCGTCCCTTCATCAATAATCGTTGACGAGTTCTCCTTGGACTTAGGGTTAGTGGAACGCTACAAGAATGATTTAGCAACGTTCTTTCGCTCGTTTAATAAACCTCGCCAAGAGAGATTCGTGGAGATGTTCGGTTTCAAGATTCTTTTCACCTTGAAGAACCTAAAGCTGGAATGGGACCTCTTAAAGGGAGTTGCACGCTTCTGGGATCCATCAACTCACCTCTTCAACTTTTCACTTAATGAGATGGTCCCTACTGTGGAGGAGATGGCAGCTATCTTGGATATGCCTTTGACTGGGGTAATTGCGGTTCCTAATTGCGATAAGGTACCAGCGGAGTCTCTTAGGGACTTATTGAGCATTGGCCTTCCTGAGGCTCAGAGTTATGTTCATAACCGCTATATTTATCTCCACGCTTTGCCTAGGAGATTTAAAGGTCGGGTGACTCGCCGTCACGGTGTGGATTCCCAGTGCTGCCTCTTGGCATTATGCTTATTTCAGAGCGTGCTCTTCATGAGCAAGTGTGGTTTGGCGAACACGGAGCTCGTGGACATCGTTCTGCAAGCTAGGGGACGGGCCTTCAACATAATCCCTCTTATCTTGGGGAGACCCTTCATGGTCTTGATGAGTTACACCGAACCGGCTCTATGACTCGGGGAAGTCCATTGTTGTTGACTATTTGGCTCAAAGAACATTTTAAACTGTTGGACTCTCCGGTCGAGTATTCTCCTTATACTTTCCATAGGCGGAGACTGTTAGTGAAGGGTCTCAGCATTGAGGAGTGGGCTCATCTTTTTGCTAAAGCGGAGACCAATGATATCGCTTGGTGCCCATCCTTTTGGAGGGTGAGGAGGTTTGTAGCTAATACCCTCGGGTACAACAGGGTCGTTCTTCCGGGCTTGAGGGATTCTTCTTTCTACTTTGCTCGGAGGGTAATGCGACAATTCGGTCAACAGCAGGACACTTTCTTGTCAGGGGGACGGCCTCGAGATGTTTCTTTCATGGACTCGGAGTGCTTGGGGGCAAGGCACCACTATGGATAGTTGGACCAATCTTCGTCATGATGGGGGAAGTATCTATTTGTCGGACAAGTACTTAGATTGGTTTCTCTCGGAACTCTGTCCCAATGTCGAGGGTATTGATGTTGGTAGTGGTGCCCTAGGCACGTTTAATAAACGTTGTAATTGTTATCATTTATTTCATATCAATAAAGAGATGTTTTGATTATTATTGTTGTTCATGTTTACTTATAATAATCCCCGTCCCTAGTACTTGTTAAGCACTAGTATAAAGGCTAAATGATCATGGGATGATCATGTTAGATTTATGGGTACTTGTTTGGAACAAGGTACTGGACATGACCCGCTGTATGAGATTTATGTCATGGTCTATGTCGAACATATATCTCATATTAGTTATGTCATTTGAATCCTTAGACATGAAGTTATTATAGTCTTCCACTTGATGAACATTATGTTTGACATATTCAAACGCTATCTTAACACGGTAGTTATAAAGGGTATGATTGGCATAATCGGAATCCCGTTGGGAAGAATAATAAGCTAAATGGATTTGTCCCTCCACGGAGAGATGTCAAGCTTGGGCCCCTCGAAGGAATGATGTTGATGAAATGTTAGGCCGGACTCAAATGGATTGATTGAATCAATAGCATTTGAATTATCAACATATTCGGAATCGAGAAAGTATTGAACAAAACAAGTTGACTGTTTGACCATGACTTGTGTTCAATAACATCGTGGACAAAGGGATTGTGACATATTCTAAAGGAATGCGAACTTGTATCTAGTTATACTATTTGGGTAGGTATGACGGTTTGCTAGAACCTAATCATATCTTATGGGATCATGTTTGAGCCCATTGCCAACTTAGTATAATCCTAGAGGGTCACACACAATAGAACGAATCTTAAATAAAAGGACTGTATTGGAATTTAGGGTCGAAGGACCTCAAGGGAATTTCTGGAATTATTTTGGGCCTCCTGGTCAACCAAGCGGGCGCTTGGGTTGAACCAGGCGGGCGCCTGAATAAGCCGGAAAAGGCCTTGACCTTCTGCCCAAATGAGCGGGCGCTCGGGTGGTACCGGGCGGGCGCCTGGTGCTGCCGATAGGAAAATTCCTAATTTGATTAGGAAAGGTTTTTGGCACAAGTTACCTATTTGGAATAGGTCTTAATTGTGTATAAAAACCCCAATTCGGCCAAACCATATTGACTAGTGCTTTTGTGAGTCTCAAAGAGTTTGAGAGAGATTTTATTTTGTTCTAAGATATCATTGATTGAGGAACAAAATATTTCACAAATAAATTCCATATAGTTCTTTATTAAATTGTGAAAGCGTGTTTTACAATTATTGGTCTAGCAACCAAGATCGAAGAAGTTCCTTTGATATTCGTTCGAAGTGTGGATACCGCTAGAGGGTGAATTTTATCATCTTACAAAGTTCGTGATTTGTTCGTGATAAAGCTTCAAGATCTCCACCAAGACCAAAGAGAAAAATTCATAGCCATCAAGGGTTAGTTATTCCTCTATTCATCTTGTTGTATTTGATTTAATCATATGAACGGATCCATGGTTTTGGGTTTCTTAAAATTTTAATTGCTCTATTCCGCTGCGCATGTCACTTGGAAATCCAACAGTGGTATCAGAGCCCCGTTCATGTTGATTAATTCAATACTTGGATCATGTTATGTGTATATAAATTGTTTATGTGCCTTGCATGATATGAATATTGGAATATATGATGCTTATGTGTTATGTGATTTTATGTGGTTTATTGTTTTGCAACTTTAATCGCACGATTCAATCGCAATAAAAATTATGGTGGATTCTGAATTATTTCGATTATTGATTTTGATTGGATCAAAGTTTTAATAATCAAGAAAAAATAATTTTGAGACTAAATTTTCGAACTTTAAAATTCTATACTATTCTGGCCATTCAAGCGGGCGCCTGGTCCTTTTCAGGCGGGCGCTCGGTGGTCAAAATTTGTTCTGATTTTGGTTAAAATCTGAATATGGAATTTTCGATAAATTCGACAAAACCAGTAACAGAACCAGTCCAGACTTGTTGATCTGGAATGGGTTTTGGGTAGTTGGTTTGTGTGTGGATTTTGGGGTTTGATTTTCCTATTTGTTTTAGTCTTGCGATTCTAAGATTGGTTCAAGGTTTGGATGGCTAATCTGCGTTCATCGAGATTGTGTTTCCCAAAATTGATCGCAATCAAAGTTTCAAAGATAAAACGAAGTTAGAATTATGAAGAGTTCATAATTGCTAAAATTGAGAAACAAAGTTCTTGATTCAATGATTGGAGATCCATGTGGAATTGTGAATGCAATTGGCCTACGTTCATCGAGACCATCTATTGCTTAGTTTCGGCCACATGGACTACTTTCTTGGTTTCTTGAATTAGTGCGGGATTGTGGTTGCCTAATGGCTTAGTTCGACCGCACTTCTTGTTGTCTTGATTTGGAGATAATAACCAAAGTTGAAATAGTCTCATCCTCATAATTATAGAGAAACTAATGACACATAAATATCATGCTTAAATTAATATAGATTAATTTAGTGGCTAAACTTGATGCGTAACATGTTTATATTATGTGCTCATAAATGTGCTATATGCTATATGTGATGAACCTTCAAATAAAGTTTTAAGTCCTTCTTTGCCATGCCATGATTAAAACACTTGTTTATGCATGGGTAATCTTGATGCGGGTTCGCCTCCGCGAGGTGCATTAATCTTATTCATGTATGAGCAAGATGAGGTTCATTAATTTAATGTGGGCTTGCCTCCGCAAGGTACGTTAAATTGAATGGTTCCTATGCGTTTAAAATGGTCGGACTTAATTAGGCGTCAAAACAGTTTTGGGCCTAGGCAAAACATGAGATTAAACATGCTTTTTGAAATCGGATTTCTCAAAGAATCTCATAAAAAGGATCTAAGAATCATATGGGATATGATTGACATGATTGTCTACCTAATTAATTTAGTTTTTGAGCGGTCCGCCTCCGTGGACTCAAAAGTTAAATTAAAGTTGGATCTTAGCCCAATTAAATTATATTATACATTGGATGTATAAGAAGGTTATATAATTTAGTGGGAGTATTTGTTTGAAAAATACATTATTTGTCTCTTTAATGAAAACCGGTACTTATTAAATTTTGGAAATTTTGCATGTTTGTAGATAATGACTAATAACACTCAATCAATGTCGTTGCGATCAATCCTTGAGAAGGATAAGCTCGAAGAGAATGGTACTAACTTTATGGATTGGATCTGAAGCATAAGAATCGTTCTTAGGCAAGAAGATAAGTTGTACATTCTCGATGGGCCTCTCCCTGCTGAACCACTGCCTACTGCCCCTAGGGTGGAAAGAGATAATTACAAGAAACATCGTAATGATTCTAGAGATGTAAGTTGTCTCATGCTTGCTGCTATGTGTTCAAAACTCCAACAAAGTTTGGAACATTTGGAAGCCTATGAGATAGGCGTGGAGTTGAGAACCATGTTTCAAGAGCAAGCTAGGCAAGAGAGGTGCAAGACCATTGTTGCATTCACTACCTGTAAAATGAATGAAGGGCAACAAGTGAGTCCTCACTTTCTTAAAATGAAAGGTTATGTAGAGCACCTTGAGAAACTTGGCTATCCAATCCCATTGGAGCTAGCCACGGATCTCATTCTTAATTCATTGCCTAAAAGTTATAATCAGTTTGTGATGAATTATAACATGCATGGAATGGATAAGAATCTCTCTGAGTTCCATGGGATGCTCAAAACTGCAGAGATGAAAATTGTGGAGAAAGGTTCTCCCGTGCTCTTGGTTCATGATGGGAAGAAGGCTAGTGCCAAAGGAAAGGGTAAGAAAGTTATCAAACCCAAAATAAGCAAGGCAAAGGTTGCCAAGGCTTCTGAGGCAAAACCCGATTCACAAAAGGATGAAATTTGTTTCCATTGTCAAGAAATTGGTCATTGGAAACGTAATTGCAAGGATTTCTTGGAAGAGCAAAAGAAGAAGAAGGGCAGCAAGGCTGCGTCGACTTCAGGTATCTATACGATAGATATTCTCCTTTCTACCACTGATTCCTGGGTATTGGATACCGGATGTGGTTCTCACATTTGTCTAAATGTGCAGGGACTAAAGAATAGGAGACTGCTTAAAGAAGGTGAAGTAGATCTACGCGTGGGGAATGGAGCAAGAGTTGCTGCATTAGCCGTAGGGACTTATGAAGTCACTTTACCTTCCGGATTAATTCTTGTTTTGAACAATTGTTATTATGTTCCGGATTTAAGCAGAAATATTATTTCAATTTCTTGTTTGGATAATGAAGGTTTTAAGTTTCTTATTGAGAATAAGAAATTTTCTATTTATTTAAATGATGTGCTTTATGGTATTGCTAATTCATTTAATGGCCTTTATATCTTGGATGTCAAGAATGAAAATAATGACAATGTCTATCATGTAAATAAGAAATCTAAACCTAATGATGTAAATCATACTTATTTATGGCATTGCCGTCTTGGTCATATTAATGAGAAGCGTATCTCAAAGCTCCATGGGGACGGACTTTTAGGTTCATGTGACCTCGAGTCATATGACACTTGTGAGTCGTGTCTTCTTGGAAAATTGACTAAGACACCTTTTACCAAGCTAGGTGAAAGGGCAAGCGACTTATTGGGGTTGATACATTCCGATGTATGCGGACCATTAAGTAGCAATGCTAGGGGAGGATTTCAATACTTCATAACCTTCACTGATGATTATAGTAGATTTGGGTATGTTTACCTAATGAAACATAAAAGTGAAGCATTTGAGATATTTAGAATATTTCAAAATGAAGTAGAAAAACAACTTGGCAAAAGTATAAAGGCACTTCGATCAGATCGAGGTGGTGAATACTTAAGTCAAGAATTTGATGATCATCTAAAGAATTGTGGAATAGTTTCACAATTGACTCCACCTGGAACACCACAATGGAATGGTGTGTCCGAGAGGAGGAATCGAACTTTGTTAGACATGGTTCGATCAATGATGAGTCAAGTTGATCTTCCAATATCCTTTTGGGGTTACGCCCTGGAAACCGCTGCTTTCACACTAAATCGTGTTCCAACTAAATCGGTTCAAAAGACTCCATATGAGATGTGGAGCGGAAAGAAGCCTTGTCTGTCTTTCATGAAGATTTGGGGTTGCGAAGCTTTTGTCAAAAGACTTGTCTCAGACAAACTTGCGCACAAATCTGATAAATGTATTTTCGTGGGATACCCTAAGGAAACTAGAGGATATTACTTTTACAACCGTGAGGACAACAAAGTGTTTGTTGCCCGAACTGGTGTCTTTCTAGAGAGAGAGTTTCTCTCCAAAGAAATCAGTGGGAGTAAAATAAATCTTGAAGAAATTCGAGACCCAGAAAATAACATTGAACCAATAGTGGAACAAGAACAAGAACCACAAGGAGTTGTGGAACCTGTTCAAAATACACAAGCAACTCACAGATCTAGTAGGTTACGATCCAAGCCCGAGAGATATGGATTTCTCATAACGGATAGTAATGAGGTAGAAATCATTGAGAATGATGAACCGTCAACCTACCAAGAGGCGATGTCTTCTCCTGATTCGGACAAGTGGCTTGGAGCCATGAAATCCGAATTGCAATCCATGCAAGACAATCAAGTTTGGAATTTGATTGATGCGCCCGAAGGTGTAAAAACCATAGGATGCAAATGGGTCTTCAAGAAGAAGACTGACATGGATGGGAAGGTGCATACTTACAAAGCTAGGCTTGTAGCGAAAGGTTATAGGCAAGTTCATGGTATTGACTATGATGAGACCTTTTCACCCGTAGCAATGATCAAGTCTATAAGAATTTTGCTTGCCATTGCCGCATATCATGACTATGAAATGTGGCAGATGGACGTCAAAACCGCTTTCCTGAATGGAAAACTTCAAGAGGATGTGTATATGACACAACCATAAGGTTTTGAACAAGATTCTTAGGTATGCAAATTGCAGAGATCCATCTATGGATTGAAGCAAGCTTCTAGGAGTTGGAATCTCCGTTTTGATGAATCGGTCAAATTGGAAACGACATTCCTACACTCCAGTCTGTGAAGACTTGGTTAGGAAGGTTCTTTGCAATGAAAGATATGGGTGAAGCCGCATATATACTTGGCATTAAGATCTATAGAGATAGATCAAGGAGGCTACTTGGTTTAAGCCAAAGTACATACATTGACAAGGTCATTAGAAAATTCCGTATGGAAAATTCTAAGAGAGGCACCTTGCCCGTGTTACATGGAGTTTCTCTAAGCAAGACTCAATGTCCTAAGACAAACGATGAGCGTGAGAAAATGAATGATGTTCCATATGCTTCGGCAATTGGGTTCATCATGTATGCCATGATTTGTACTAGGCCGGATGTATCTTATGCTTTGAGCATGACAAGTAGATACCAATCCGACCCTGGCGAAAATCACTGGATAGCTGTAAAAGCGATTCTTAAGTACTTGAGAAGAACTTGTCTATAGAGGAATGGAAGATGATCTTGTTGTAAATGCTTACACGGATGCAAGCTTCCAAACCGACAAAGATGATAGCCGATCGCAATCGGGTTTTGTGTTTATGTTAAATGGTGGAGCTGTAAGCTGGAAGAGTTCCAAGCAAAGTACAACCGCTGATTCTACAACAGAAGCTGAGTATATTGCTGCATCGGATGCTGCAAAGGAAGCTGTTTGGATTAAGAAGTTCATAACTGAACTTGAAGTGGTTCCTAGTATTGCTAATCCAATAGACCTTTATTGCGATAATAATGGTGCTATTGCTCAAGCAAAGGAACCAAGAGCACATCAGAAATCCAAACACATACTTATGCGTTTTCATATCATTCGAGAGATCGTTGATAGGGGAGACGTAAATATATGCAGAGTACCTACTGATGACAATGTTGCGGACCCACTAACAAAGGGACTTCCACAAGCTAAACATGATGGTCATGTTAGGTCCATAGGTATTAGATACATGGGAGATTGGGCCTAGGGCAAGTGGGAGATTGTTGGTAGTGGTGCCCTAGGCACGTTTAATAAACGTTGTAATTGTTATCATTTATTTCATATCAATAAAGAGATGTTTTGATTATTATTGTTGTTCATGTTTACTTATAATAATCCCCGTCCCTAGTACTTGTTAAGCACTAGTATAAAGGCTAAATGATCATGTTAGATTTATGGGTACTTGTTTGGAACAAGGTACTGGACATGACCCGCTGTATGAGATTTATGTCATGGTCTATGTCGAACATATATCTCATATTAGTTATGTCATTTGAATCCTTAGACATGAAGTTATTATAGTCTTCCACTTGATGAACATTATGTTTGACATATTCAAATGCTATCTTAACACGGTAGTTATAAAGGGTATGATTGGCATAATCGGAATCCCGTTGGGAAGAATAATAAGCTAAATGGATTTGTCCCTCCACGGAGAGATGTCAAGCTTGGGCCCCTCGAAGGAATGATGTTGATGAAATGTTCGGCCGGACTCAAATAGATTGATTGAATCAATAGCATTTGAATTATCAACATATTCGGAATCGAGAAAGTATTGAACAAAACAAGTTGACTGTTTGACCATGACTTGTGTTCAATGACATCGTGGACAAAGGGATTGTGACATATTCTAAAGGAATGCGAACTTGTATCTAGTTATACTATTTGGGTAGGTATGACGGTTTGCTAGAACCTAATCATATCTTATGGGATCATGTTTGAGCCCATTGCCAACTTAGTATAATCCTAGAGGGTCACACACAATAGAACGAATCTTAAATAAAAGGACTGTATTGGAATTTAGGGTCGAAGGACCTCAAGGGAATTTCTGGAATTATTCTGGGCCTCCTGGTCAACCAAGCGGGCGCTTGGGTTGAACCAGGCGGGCGCCTGAATAAGCCGGAAAAGGCCTTGACCTTCTGCCCAAATGAGCGGGTGCTCGGGTGGTACCGGGCGGGCGCCTGGTGCTGCCGACAGGAAAATTCCTAATTTGATTAGGAAAGGTTTTTGGCACAAGTTACGTATTTGGAATAGGTCTTAATTGTGTATAAAAACCCCAATTCGGCCAGACCATATTGACTAGTGCTTTTGTGAGTCTCAAAGAGTTTGAGAGAGATTTTATTTTGTTCTAAGATATCATTGATTGAGGAACAAAATATTTCACAAATAAATTCCATATAGTTCTTTATTAAATTGTGAAAGCGTGTTTTACAATTATTGGTCTAGCAACCAAGATCGAAGAAGTTCCTTTGATATTCGTTCGAAGTGTGGATACCGCTAGAGGGTGAATTTTATCATCTTACAAAGTTCGTGATTTGTTCGTGATAAAGCTTCAAGATCTCCACCAAGACCAAAGAGAAAAATTCATAGCCATCAAGGGTTAGTTATTCCTCTATTCATCTTGTTGTATTTGATTTAATCATATGAACGGATCCATGGTTTTGGGTTTCTTAAAATTTTAATTGCTATATTCCGCTGCGCATGTCACTTGGAAACCCAACAATTGATGAGATCCGTCGCTCTCTGTTGGGGGACCAATTTAAGCCTAGTTTGAATTTGAGGAAGAAGGAAGCTAAGGAGGATCCTTCTAATGTCAGAGCAGATGCCACTCAAGACTTTCTGGAGAGTGACTTTTACGAGAAGAGAGCAAACGGACTTCTCGGTAAACTCCAAGCTCTAGATAGGCCTCATGTGTTCGCGAGACTGACTCCCTCGGTGTTTAGTCGTCTTGATGTTCCTCCCGGTTTCGAGATACCTTGGTTCAAGAGGAAGAGGGATGACAAGGCGGATCGTGGTCAAGCCCCTACTAAGTTAAGGAAGAAATATATCCTTAGGAGTATCGAGAGATTGCCAATAGATAGACCAATGTTTAGACTTTTAGTATTTTATTTATTTTCTTTTGCAAGTTGGTATTCATGTTAGAAATTTTCTTATTATTTTCTTGAAATACATTCAATTAATAAGAAGACAAGACTTTGATTTTATTTATTGAATAGACCGGACCAAAAGGCTGCCTACGTTGTCCTTTTACATCAATTAAATAAGGAGCTCAGGTCATCGTAGTTCTTGTTTAAGAAAGAGAAAAATATATTTGCTGACTAACATGTCTCGCATGAGACATAGGTGTCTCGCACGAGAATGTCCCCTATTATTATTATTATATATATATATATATATATATATATATATTATTTTTTTAATGCACACCCTGATTTTTGCCTAGACCGCCCTTTCAGGTTTTCAATCTAGCGGGCTTCTTTTCTAGTGCTTTCTGCTCTAATTTTTGCCTAGGCCGCCCTTGCGGGTTTTCAACCTAGCGAGCTTTCCTCTTTTCTTTGGAATAGGGGATGGACTTATGAGTAGTACTTCTTCAGCTTGTCCATGTTGACGGGCTTCGGCAGTTGATCTCCATCTAGGTCTGTGAGTTATACCGCTCCTCCGGAGAATATCTTCTTGACTATGTAGGGGCCTATCCATCTTGGTCCCTATTTGCCCATAGGATTGAATGGTCCAGGACGATGTTCACGTAGGATAAGGTCCCCTTCTTTGATGTTTCTGGACTTGACTTTCTTATTGAATGCTCGGGCCATTCTCCGTTGATATGCTAGGATATGCTCGGCGGATCGAAGTTGTCATTCATCTAGCAGGGCTAGTTGTTCATAACGGCTGCTAACCATGCGACTTCGCTCACTTGGTTTTCTAGGGGAACCCTTAGTGATGGTACTTCTAATTCAATTGGTAGCACTGCTTCCATCCCATAGGCTAGGGCGTATAGAGTTTCACCGGTACCGGTACGAATTGAAGTTCGGTAGCCCCAAAGTGCAAAGTGTAGCTTTTCGGGCCAATCTCTGCCAGTCTTAGCCATTTTCCTAATGATGGTCTCAATGGTCTTATTAGCACCTTCGACTGCTCCATTGGTCTGTGGTCAGTACGGTGATGACTGATGTCTCTCTATTTTGTACTCTGTAAGTAGTTGGTCACATTCTTTCTCAAAGTGCATGCCATTATCAGATATCATCTCATGAGGTACCCCATATCGGCATATGATGTTGGTCTTAATGAACTCAGCCACCTTTCTGGCATTCAAAACTTTGTAGGATTGAGCCTTAATCCATTTGGTGAAGCAATCAACGGCGACTAACACGAATGAATGCCCATTATGACTTGTCGGAAAAACTTTACCAATGACGTCTATTCCCCATGTAGAAAATGGCCAAGGGGATGTCATGGGGTATAACACAGACGGTGGTGCGTGTTGTAAGTTGGTATGTACCTGGCACTTGTGGCATTTCTTAACCATATTGGTGCAGTCCGCTTCCATTGTAGCCCAATAGTATCCTAGTCGGATGATTTTCTTCGCTAGCATATTGCCATTCATGTGGGCTCCACAGACTCCTTGATGGACTTGGTCCATGATTTCTATGGTTTCGTGCTTATCGGCACAGAGTAGACACTGCTCGTGGTGCTTCTTATAGAGGCGATCACCTATGATAACAAATTAGGCGGCAAGCCATTTGAGGGCTATCCTCACTTTAGGTGACACGTCTGATGGGAATGTTCCTTCTATGAGGAAACGCCATACATCATAATACCAAGGTTTGTCGTCCAAGGTATTCACAGAGTTACACTCTTCTTTGTAGTCCATGGTTGAGTAATAAGCAGGAGTCGTTCGCCTCGCGACTCTGAAGGTTTTAACCTCAGTCCATTCGGGAATTTCAACAAGCGATGCTAGCATGTCTAAAGAGTCTGCTAAGCGGTTCTTATCTCTAGGAAGATAGTATAAAGTGACCTCTCTGAACTGTTTGACCAAGTCTTGGAGATGGTCGTTATATTTCTTGAGTGTAGGATCTTGTACCTTCCACTTCTTGAGTGACTGATAGATTATAAGTTGTGAATCTCCATACACCTCTAGTTCGATCACATTTCTTTCTAAGGCTGCTTCAAGCCCCGCTATGCAAGCTTCGTACTCGGCAATATTGTTATTGGCCTCAAAGTCAAGGTGGATTGCAAGTAGAGTGTAGAAATCTGAGGGATCTACTAGTAACATGCCAATACCATATCCCCGTTTATTAGCAGCGCCATCGAAAAATAATTGCCACTTATTTTCTGCTATTGACATGATGTCCTCATCAAAGAATCGTGGGTCTTCCCCCTTCGCTTCATCACATGGAAATTCGGCTAAGTGATCCGCGAATACTCCCCCTCTCACGGATTTCTGTGTGATGTAAGTGATATCGTACCCCGCGAGCATGAAGTACCATTTGGCTATCCTAGAGGAGACATGCGACTTCTCGAAGATATATTTCATTGGGTCCATTCTAGCGATTAGTTGTACAGGAAACGCCTCCATGTACGGCTTTAGTCTCTCAGCTACCCATACTAGTGCAGCACACGACTTCTCTAATGCAGAGTAATTCAGTTTAGCCCCTTGGAAGTGACAGCTGACAAAGTACACGGCGTTCTCTTTCTTCGAATCGGGTTGCTCTTGTGCTAGCATAGCCCCTAATGCATTGTCATTGACTGTGAGGTACAAGGTCAATGGTTTCTCCCTATGCGGCGGAACCAATACGGGCGGATTCACTAAGTACTCCTTGACCTTATCAAAAGCTTCTTGGCATTCTTTTGTCCATTCTAGGGATGCATTCTTCTTGAGGAGCTTAAAAATGGGCTCGCACATCGTTGTGAGTTGATTAACGAAATGACTAATGTACTGAAGGTGAACCATAAATCCCTTGACTTTTTTTTTGCGTCTTAGGTGGAGGCATGTCAATAATGGCTTTGATCTTAGCGGGATCTGCTTCTATACCACGCTCAGTGACTATGTACCCAAGGACCTTTCCTTTCACTACCCCAAATGTGCACTTGGCCGGATTAAGTCTCATCTTATGGTGTCTCAACCTCTCAAAGAACTTTCTGAGGTCGACAAATTGTTTCCTATCGGAGCCTTTGGAGTGTATGATCATATCGTTAATGTACACCTCCATTTCTTTATGTATCATGTCATGGAACAATGCAGTTATGGCTCTCTGATAAGTGGCTCCAGCATTCTTGAGTCCGAATGGCATGATCGTATAACAGAACGTCCCCCAAGGTGTGGTAAATGCTGTTTTGTGTTGGTCCTCCTTGGCCATGAGGATCTGATTGTAACCGGCGAATCCGTCTACGAATGAACGAACTTCGTACTTCGCGGTATTGTCGACGAGAATGTCTATGTTTGGAAGACGAAAATCATCTTTCGGAGATGCTCTGTTGAGATCACAGAAATCAACACAGAATCGGACTTTTCCATTGGCTTTGGAAACTTGTACAGTATTAGCCAACCAGGGTGGATACTCTATTACTTTGATGAACCCAACACTCAGGAGTTTCTCTATCTCTTGTTTGACTTGTACTGACCACTCTGGCTTAATTCTGCAGAGTTTCTGCTTGACTGGCCTCGAATCAGGAAGCAGTGGTATCTTGTGCTCAACGATCGAATTGGCTAGCCTCGGCATATCTTTCTAGGACCAAGCGAACACATCCACAAATTCTCGGAGAAGCACTATGAGGGCTTTTCGGTCTTCCCCTTTGAAGAAACTGCCAATCTTGGTCTCTTTCGGATCATCGTCCCTCCCCAGATTAACTGTTTGCATTTCTTCGGCATCAATAGGACCATTTCCACCATGAAGACCTACTTGCTTATTAATTTATTTTAAGATTTGTTCGTTTTCTTGATCTATCTCGTCATATGACTCATTATTATCTAATTCGTAAGAGTTATTAGTTAATTCATCATTTAGGATGCTAGCAATCTCGGGATACTCAGAAAGATCTATTTTTTCATTAAGAAAGTACGGGAATACATGTTCCGCGATGGCATCCAAGTCCTCTTGGGTGAGCTCATCGGTAGCGGTATATGACTCTAAGGTAAGAGTTACAAATTTTCTTGCCCTATGGGGATGGGGAGTACATCCTAATTCCTTGATCAGGAAGTCTTCACTTGCTATGGGTCCCCCAGTTGTGTACCAATTCTGGATAGGCTCATCACTCTTCTCGATGAGCTTGGTGTAGTCTTGGTTCGGAGTGTCCCCCTTGTCTATTGCATTAATCTGAGTGTCCTCTAGCTTGCAAAGGTTGAGAAATTGATGCAGTAGGTCTTCTTCGAACACAAAGTCCCACTCACTGAATGCCTCGGCCTTGGTACCCCCTAATTCTCGAGGTAGCCACGAGAATTGCATCGGTTCTGTTTCGAGTGAGTACGGATCACAGTCACTGAATATTTCAAAGCCCGGTTGGCGCTTCCCCCTATGGTCAATCCATGGTTCAGGGAACATGAAGTATGGCAAGTTTTCCCCCTCGCGTACAGATTTGTTATTTTGCATACTAAGTACTTGATCATGAGGCAACATGTAACATAAAGAAATTTCATTATTAAACTTTGGAGTACTCTCGCCCACATTTGGAACTAGGCGAGTAGTCTCCTCTTCCTCACTAGCTATCTCTATTACATTAATCCCTCCTCCCGCAGTTGGGAGAGGGTTTGTCACTACATTAGGAGCCCCTAGCTGCTTAGAATCTATGAGATCTTGGATCACAT
This sequence comes from Campanula takesimana, assembly GCA_026119855.1. Taxonomy (NCBI): domain Eukaryota; kingdom Viridiplantae; phylum Streptophyta; class Magnoliopsida; order Asterales; family Campanulaceae; genus Campanula; species Campanula takesimana. The sequence goes on from JAOWBW010000014.1 coordinate 2,679,918, forward strand.
CTTTGAGGTGGTTGCAAGTATTGGTGTCATGACCACTGAACTGGTGGAATTTGCAGTAGAGATACCTTCTAATTTATTGTATACTCTCTCTTTCTTCTTTTCCTTGTTGGGCGGAGGGACGGAGGAATAGTTGCTCCTCCCTTGATTATTAAAAGCGATGGCATTGACAGATATGTCTTTGCCAGTAGAGCCCTTGTTAGTGTAACGGTACCCACTATCTTTCTTAGCCTCTTTCCTACTTTTGAAGATGTCATCTAGTCGGAGACCGGCTTTATGAAGTTCAGAGAAGCTTGGGAAGAAAGTGCCGGATAGGCGGTCCTCATACTCGTTACGGAGCGATTTCAAGAAGATATGCATTTGGTCATCCGTAGTTGGCCTATCAACAATCTCGGTGAGCTTGGATCTCCACCTTTTAACAAAGTCACCAAATGTCTCATTAGCACCTTGTTGGATTTGCTCGAGGTCTCTTTTAGTGGGACGGTAAGTAGTGTTATCCTCGAAGCGACTTTGGAAGACTTCACAAGCGATTTCAAGAAGATATGCATTTGGTAATCCGTAGTTGGTGTCATCACTAGATTTCTTTTTCTTATCACTTGCCTTAATATCCTCGTCATCGGAGGAGGAGGAAGAGTCGGATGTATTTGAATCAGAGTCGGAATCATCATCCCTCTTATTCTTTTTCTTAGCATGGGACTCCCCGTCTTTGGAGAGGGTTTTTGACTTCTGATTGTTCTTTTTGAGTTCCTGGAGCTCTTGGAGAACAGAGTGTATGTCTTGGGCGTGACGGTCACTCTCACGTGCAGCAATTTCGGCTTGCTCTTTGATTTTTTGCTCAAGCCGGGAAATGACAGTCTTAGCGGTTTCCAAGTCAGTGATGGGGGTTCCAGCCATTAATGCAACCTTTTCTAGTCTCTTGGTCGTGGGATCACGGATGTAGACTACTGAAGCGATTGTGTTGGGAGTATGGAGCTACTTTGCTGATCGGACGGACCTAGAGTGCAGAAACTATGTCAAATTCAGGCTGGGGTCCCAACAAGTCGGCTTTTATGAAACAGGGGTTGACCAACACGGCAGGTTCACAGAAAAAAGAGGATGTCTCGTACGAGACAATGGATGTCTCGTACGAGGCATCCAGCCTAACAGTCAGATTGCAGATTTTAATCCTATTGGTCGGATGGAATTCAATCCATTTTAAGAGGTTACTACTCTAGTTCATCCTGGAACAGTGGATTCTGTCACCCTAGAATATGAGCCCCTTGTTTTTCACCTGTATTGCACTCTCCCAAACGGACAATTCAGGCAAAGGTCCCATATTCTCATTGGAATCCACCATTCAATTAACCAAACCTAAGTGACCCATAGTTGTTTTTCACTTTGTTAAACAACGCATTAATGCAATCAAACCTTGTGAATCTTAAGGGACAACCGAAAAGGACATGTTGAACGGTGCGGTCGAAACTAAGCCAAAATGGCATCCACAATCCCGCATAGAATAGTGAAAGTAGGAAAACACAAACTCGGATTTCCGTAGAGAGGTTCTCCATTCTTTCAAAATCCTTTGTTCAACATTTTACCGAAGGGACATTCGTCATATTCACAAGGGAGGATTATAGATTGTAAAGATGCGTTATCTTGGGCAAAGATTAAAACAACCCTAAGAATCGAACCGACCGGCCTCGAGGAGTGTCTTATTAACTAGTATGTATGCATGAGGTTGATGCAAGGCTTACGGCTAAGGCTCCCCATGAACACAGTCTTGGAGCGTGTCACGGAGTGGGTACACCATCTTTGGAGAGACCGGCGAGGGCCATTCGTTAGAATGGGGGTGCTGACCGACATCCGTCCTCTGATTGGGACCCAGGTTTATAGGGTATGTAGTGCAATTAATCTACATGTGTGCACGTGTGTGAGAGTCAAGATCTAGGTGTCAAGGTTAAAATAGAAAGCTTTTTTTTTAAATTAAAAAACAAAAACATGCAATGGCCGGGCCAAGTGGCTGCCTACGTTTCCCTCTTGTGGAGGAACTCAAGCCGTCGTAGTTCACACATAAGGCAAACGCATGTAAAATAGGGGATAAACATTTAGCAAGTACTCATGCAAAACAAAGGTTAGCCTTATAATATATGGGGAGTTTCTTCGTCGTTAGGAAGGTCCCAAGACTCAGAAATAGGGAGGAGGACAGATCTGGAACTCTGTGTGCGTGTTTGAAACGAATAAAATTCCCTTTTCAAACCAGAGAGTCAGATCCTCCAGGCAAAACTGAGATGTCTCGTACGAGACAAGTGATACCTCGTATGAGGCATCGCAGTCTGGGAACAGAGTAACGTACAGAATGCAGAATTTTGAAACAATTTTCGCAAGTCTAACCCACTTACTGTGATTCATCCCCAGCGGAGTCGCCACTGTTTGCGCGCGAGGTTTTTGGTTCGATGGCACGCTTTCGACCTTCGATTCACCTTCTTGTTGATTTGAGAGTCGCTACCATGTTATTGTCGGAACACGGACTGAGATGTCTAGATTCGGGGGTTAAGTTATGAATCGGGAAGGTCAAGGAGCACCCAATTCACCCAATCTAGGATTGGTCTTGCTAAGAAATCATCATCATCGTTTCAAAATCATGCATTCGTGTACCAAAAGATAAAAACAAACAAATAAATAATGGCTTATTTATTTGGGATGTCGGATCATGTGCTTCGAGACCATCTCCATGGGTTGGAGAGGCTCTAGGCTGATCCTTTAATGGAATCACACTACTTCAAACACAAAGAAGGAGATGAGAAGATAGAAAAGCAAAGATTTACCTAAGCATTTTTCCTCAAGAATCCTATGGATGGCCTTGACTAAAGGCCTTGATCCTCCAAATTTCGTGGGTATCAGAGAGGGGCTGATTAGAAGAACTTCTTTGGTCATATTTTGAGTGGTTGTTTGGTGAATATAGAGTCTACCCTTTTTCTGGTTCAAGAACCTTATATTTATAGGAGATTTTGACCTAGGGTTTTAGCCAAGAAGGTAAGTTGAAGTGGGAATCAATGAGTTGATCTCCACAGAGGTATTTTTGGACTCTAGGATCGGCCATTAGGTTTTCCCGGATTGCATGAGTGTTTGCCAAGAAAAGGGGTTAAGATCAACAAGGAAACTGACCAAAAACCCGACTGTCGAGGGGGATACCTCGTACGAGACATCAATGTCTAGTACGAGGCATCTAAGTGCTGGAATCACTTATTTGCCCTCTGCGATAGTTTTAATGTTCAGTTTGGCCCCTAACTAACGGAGTCAGTAAGAAACTTAACGAAACATGTCCAACTTAACGAGTTTTGACCCAAATCAAAGGCGAGACACAGAAGTAGTGTGATTATAAATGAATGTCCAAAATGGGGTGTCTACAATTACAAACACCCCTACTTAAATTCTTGCCTTCCCTGGCAAGGCCCAAACAATACCCAGATCGTCCCCCCAGGCGAGCTAGCAAGCCTTACGGCCGGAGGTCCGCTCTGATACCATTTGTAACGACCCGAGCCTGCAGGCCCGTCCCGTTACACAAGTACCACGCACTGGCCTAATGAATACAAATATCTTGGGTCCACTTGGCTTACCACAGGCTCACCCAAAAATCCTTGGACGTATTGGTATTCATTGGTAATTCGTTGTACCTTAAGTACCAGTAAAGATTTTGATATCCCACCGATGTGGGATATCACTGGCCTGACCCATTACACAAGCACCACCTACTGGCCCATTGAGCAATAATAATTGGGTCCACTTGGCTTACCACAGGCCCACCCAAAAGTCCATGGATATGTTGGTTCCCAATGGTAGTCATGTGGTACTTAAGTACCACTCTAACTAATTGTATCCCACCGATGTGGGATACCACAATCTCCCCACCTTAGATCCTTGCAGTCCCCGGCAAGACCCACTTGGATCGGAACCCCGGGCAGTGTTGGATTCAAGAGGTCGCTTTTATGGATTCAAGAGGTGACTCCCACCAACTCTGCGGTGTGCAATTTGTTCCCCACAACACTTTTCTCCACACTTCTGGTCGGGACCCGCTCTGGTAGCATTTGTAACGACCCAAGCTCGTAAGCCTGATCCGTTACATAAGCACCACAAACTGGTCCATTGAGCAACAACAATTGGGTCCACTTGTCTTACTACAGGCCCACCCAAAAGTCTATGGATGTTATTGGTGCTCAATGGTAGTATAGTAGATGCTTATATATCACAATCAAAGCCCATATCTTTCTGATGTGGGATGGGGTATTACAAACACCCCCACTTAAATCCTTGTCATCCCCAGAAAGGTCCAAACAATACCCAGATCATCCCCTCCCCCCCGGGCAAGCTTGCAAGCCTTACGGCCGGGGGTCCGCTCTGATACCATTTGTAACGACCCGAGCTTGCAAGCCCGATCCGTTACATAAGCACCACAAACTGGCCCACTGAGCACAAACAACTCGGGTCCACTTGGCTTACCACAGGCCTACCCAAAATTCCATGGATATGTTGGTGCCCAATGGTAGTCTTGTGGTACTTAAGTACCACTCCAACTAATTGTATCCCACCGATGTGGGATACCACAATACCTGCAAAGCAGTAAGAAAACCACCACACTGGCTCGTAGTGGGGGAAGTCGCACCACATAGCTCTCGATATAAAAATGCCAATGCGGCACTGCCCAAACTATACATCGATATCTTATCTACATCTCTAAGCAATGGTAGACAGTACAACTTTACCCTACTGTTTGTACAATCCGGTATCACAACAGACCCGAGGCATAACAAGATGTAGGCACGCGTATGCCTATCAACAATGTCCTGTGGGGAATCATCTGCGAGTGTCTCAAACTCCCTAAAGTGGGTCAGAATCCACTTAAGCTTCAGATCCATCAGGTGGGACAGCACCTAAAATCTCCTCACACCATGCCTTCCAATCTGGAAGCGGCGGATAGTCAGCATCAGTAACAGGATCCCCATCTATTGGCAACCCGGAAAGCATGTCGAAATTCTCTAAGGTGAGAGTCATCTCACCGACTGGGAAATGAAATGTATGGGTTTCAGGATGCCATCGCTCGACCAGTGCCTCAAGCAAACTGTAATCATATTGCAGCCTCCTATATGATTGACCCCCACGAACCCAGTCGATGTTAATCTCTCCAATATAACAGGAGCCAACCTCGGTGGCAGTGCCGAACCGTGTCTAAACATCAAACTCTACACCGGCTGTCCTGCCCAAATATATCGAGCTCGGTGATTGTAATGTGCAGTCAAGATGGTATCCTCAATAGGCCCAAGATCAACGAAATTAGCCATCTGTTTGAAGAAAACAACAACAGATATATATACACCCAAATTTAATTCAAAATAACACAATAAAGAAAATATAACAACAAATAAATTTGTTAACAACATTGTCCATCTGATTCTATATAGTATTTCTAACAAATATGTACACATTTTGGGACGAAGAGAGTATAAAAATGCAATTCCAAAAAAATTGGTATACACTTCTTTGATATAAACTTGAATTTGTCAAAATTTACACCACAAATGTTGTGGAACAAGAAAAATCCATCAAATCCAGTTTTTGTTAAACAAACCCTAACCTATCAATTTTTTATATACACTTGAATTTCTCAAAAATTACACCACAAATGTAAAAATTGTAACAAAATAGAGTAATAAATAAATGGAATACTTACTTGTTAGTTTGACAATCACGTTGAGAGCAGTTGATTTGAACCAAAAATGGATTTTCCTCTCTCTCTCTCTCTCTCTCTCTCTGTTCGAGCCCCTCTATTTTCCTCCTCAAACGAAAATGTCGACAATGTCTCAGGCTGCTGTTCTTTTCTCACTAGAACTCGCTTTTGAGAGAAGCGAGCTTCGAACTTAAATGAATTATAGTTTTGCCACTCGCCAAAACTCACTCTTGAGAGAAGCGAGTTTAGATTAAATTTTAATTGAATTTCGGCTTTTTCAGTAAATCACTTAATTCATTTTTCACTTAAACAAACTCTCTATCACAAGTTTCACGGGAAAAAAAATAAACTCGCTAACACTAGTAGCGAGTTTCAGAAAAATGGACATTTTGGCAAATAGTTTGGGAAGGTTGGTACTTTGGGAATTATTATTTTACAAATGAGTTATTTGAGAAAAAAATCGCATTTTTCCTGGGTTTAATGACCAGTAATATTATTCAACTCACAGTATTTGTATGATTTAAAATTAGTGCAACACCTTAAATAAACTTTCACAAAAATAACTAAAATTAAATAATAATATTTATTATAACTATAAATACTAATTCATATTCCTTTTTAAAATTCAACAAAAATATATACTTGCTTTAATAATGAAAATTATAAATTTTGAATTTTTTTTATTTTGCACAACATTTGTGGTTTCATCAACAGTCTGTACCTCTTCAACGCATATTAATATCTTCAATCCAACACAAATAGTTACCCTTTATAAATTTGTTATGACTTTATGACATATATCAAATTTTATATTATAGTAAATGAACATAAAAAAAAATATTTGAAAAAGAAAAAAGTTATTGTTCACGTTCCTCTTTCTTCACTATTATCGAATTCTCACTTCTTGTGACAATGTATATTGACCAAAATATATTAATGGCAAAAACTATAAACATTGTAGAAAATAATTTATTTTCTATAACCGCAATCTCGGCAACCCAAACAAAGAGTTACTTTCTTTTTTTAGCAAATGATAAATTCTACTACATTCACAACTAAAAAAGAGATGACACTCCACAAAGGCCGGAGTTCACTCCAAATTTCAGTAGTAGTTCCAACTCTTAATATATTATAAAGATATTTCAAATCTAAATTTTGAGACGTTAGGATTCTTTTCCAAGTAAAACTTGAACACTGCCACAGTCCAGCATTCAAGAAAAGCCTATTCGGATAAGATGTTACGCTGAGCACTTCATATGCAGAATCCGGGTTGACGAGAAAACATCTACCAACAATCTCAAAATCCAGAAACAATTCTTGTGCAGTTAAAACATTGGCAGTCACTTCATTGTGAGAAGATACAAGAATCATCGCCATTGCAAAACCAAAAAAAAAACGACAAACAAACAATGTCTCCCAGAAAGGAGATAATACAACGGCTCTCACAAAAGAGAGAATTTTATTATTGAAAGCAAGACACCACTCCTAATTTAAACATTAAACATTGATTTTTCAATGATTAATGTTTAAATTAAGAGATTAAAACAAAAACAAATTAAGTCATTGACACAAAAACGAAGAAGGATTAGATTACCGAATAAGCAATTGGAACCGAGAATTGGACCGATGAAGATGAAGACAATGAAACAGAGAAGTTCGTAATAAAAAAAGCGGTTACATAGAGTAATTGTTAATACGCTTTAAAATGGATTTTTTTTTTCAAAAAAAAAAAACTTTTTAAAATTTTATTTACCAGACTAACAATGCCAAAAACTTATATACCATAGTAGCAATTTTATTTGAATCCGGAAGTGAGGGTTCCAATTTTGATGTTGAATCTGGAAGTCTCACTACCGGTTTTGAATTTGATTTTTTTTCTTAACAAGCTGTCGGGTCTGCAAAAAGGCCAAATGAATCTGGAACTTGGAGTTCGGGAATTAACCTTTTTTTTCTAAAATGACAAAAACATTAAAACCCCACCCCCACAATTTTTTGACTTAAGTTTCGTAGCTACACACAACCCCCTATATAGAAATGACAATACTGCGCTGCCCCAACTATAATCTCTAATCTCTTCCATGTTCGTCAGCAGTGGAAGGTAAATCAACTTCACTTGGTTGTCACTTGAATCTGCCATAAGATTCGTTCCTACGCATAGAAAAATATAAGCTCGGGCGTACCTCTCAATTAACCACCCTTCAGCGTGTGGGGGAAGTTCATCGAAGTGAGGGAAGCTTTGTAGAATCTTTGTAACAGAAAAGGAATTAGATTTCAGGTCTGTGGGAGATGGTGTTATTGGATATTATGCCCTAGGCCCTTGAGAAAGGCCTATGCGTTCCATCATAGCTTCATTGTTATAGAGATAATAAACCCGATTATTATATCTTTGCATGTTTATTATACTAATCATTATCGCTAGCACTTATGAAGAACTAGCGTGAGTTTAATGGATAATCATATGATTATTATGGTGCATAGAATGCGAATTAAACTTGTGGGTACTTGTTGAAGAACAATGTACTATATTGACCCATTATGAGATTTATGTCATGGTCAAATGTCATAATTAAATCTCATAATAGTCATATCATTTGAATCCTTAGACCTGAGATTATCATGATCTTCCACATAATGAACGTTATGTTTGACTTGCTCAAACGCTACCTTTAACAGGGTAGTTATAATTTCTATGATTGGCATAATAGGATTCCTATGGGGAAGAATGATAAGTCAAGATGGGATTTGTCCCTCTTCGGAGAGATATCTGCTTAGGCCACTCGATGAGTAAGATTGATGATAATGTATGGCCATGCCCAAATGAATTGATATGATCAATGTCATTTGCTCATATCAATCTACTCAAAATTGAGAAAGCATTGGACAACATAAGTTGACGTGGACCTGTAGATACCCCGGGGGAACCACGGCTTTAGGCTAGAGCGCGCGTGTTATCCCTAGGATGTCTAACTTGTTTTTAGAGTCGCCACCTATGTTTTGAGGAACATAAGAAAAACCTATTGATAATAGCCTAAGTTTGATTACGAAAATAGAGATTCCTTGTTTTGAGGTTCGGGGGTTAGATTACGAGATGGGAAGTACCGAAACACCCATCTTGCCCAACTAAAGTTGGTCTTGCTTGATCAAAATCTACATGAATGATAAATGTTCTTCTTCTTCTTCTTTAAATCATAAAAAGGGGTTTTAAAATAGAGTTTGGAATGTAGGAGATAACTCTTTAACCGGCCTCAATGAGATGAGGTGATCATTAGAGTCATGTCCCAAAATGATTTGGGTGATTGCACTTTGATAATACAAAAAGAAAGAGAAAAGAGATGAAGTTGAGAAGGGGAAAGAAATAGCTTTACCTAGTGTAGATACCCCGGGGGAACCACGGCCTTAGGCTGGAGCGCGTGTGTTTTATCCTAGGATGTCTAACTTTTTTTTAGAGTCGCCACCTATGTTTTGAGGAACATAAGAAAAACCTATAGATTGTAGCCTAAGTTTGATTATGAAAACAAAGATTCTTTGTCTTGAGGTTCGGGGGTTAGATTACGAGATGGGAAGTACCGAAACACCCATCTCGCCCAACTAAAGTTGGTCTTGCTTGATCAAAATCTACATGAATGAAAATGTTCTTCTTCTTCTTCTTTAAGTCATGAAAAGGGGGATTTAAAATAGGATTTGGAATGTAGGAGATGACTCCTTAACCAACCTCAATGAGATGAGGTGATCATTAGAGTTATGTCCCAAAATGATTTGGGTGATTGCACATTTGATTAAAGTAAAAGAGAGAGATGAGATGAAGTAGAAAAGGAAGGAAAAGATGGACTTTTACCTACAATTTGAAGAACTTCAAATGTTGCTTAATGAGATCCTTGGAGAACCTTTTGAAAGTGATTTTTTGTCTCGTTTTCGATCCAAGTCTTCGATGATTTTTCCATCCTTGAAAATGGAGGTAAAGAGAGGTTTTTATAGGTGAAAGAGGGGTGTTTTTGGTGCCAAAACTCAGTCACCAAGAAATCCTTCCCGGGCAAAATCTTGTAAATTGAGCAAGGGGGGGAATCCTGGCCAGAAATCTGTAACTGACGCCCAGAGGCGCGCGCTTCCTGCTTTGGGGGCGGGAGGCACGCGCGCCTGGCTCCTCCTATCGGAGGCGCGCGACTCAGAGAAGGCAATTTTGACAGAATGGACTAGAAAGTCAGCCCTGTCATTCAGTTTAGTCCCTGGACTTAACGAAGTCAGTTAGGAACTTAACGGAAGTGACAGAAACTAACGAGAAACACTTAAAATGGGGAGAAACACAAAATCAAATGTGGAATCGGGGTGAGCGGTCCAAGGCGGGGTGTCTACAGAGCCCCTCGGCGATGTGGATTGCAAAGCAAAACGCGTCGACGAAAGTTAAAAACACCCGCCGAGGACATCACCAAGAAAAGGCAAAGACTCGATGAAAGCAGGAATTTGAAATTGCGAGAGATAGTGGTGCGCTCCCTGTGTGAGCGGATTTTGTTGATAGAGGGGGTGGCATGATCCGTTAGGTGAACCTGCCAGCTGAATGTTTTGAATGAGGCCGTAAGTGAACCTTTTGATGAATCCGTTAGTGAATCCCTTGGATGAGTCCGTTGGTGAACCCTTGTTGACGAATCCGTTGGTGAATCCGTTTGATGAATCCGTTAGTGAATCCCTTGGATGAGTCCGTTGGTGAACCCTTGTTGACGAATCCGTTGGTGAATCCGTTTGATGAATCCGTTAGTGAATCCCTTGGATGAGTCCGTTGGTGAACCCTTGTTGACGAATCCGTTGGTGAATCCGTTTGATGAATCCGTTATTGAATCCCTTGGATGAGTCCGTTGGTGAACCCTTGTTGACGAATCCGTTGGTGAATCCGTTTGATGAATCCGTTAGTGAATCCCTTGGATGAGTCCGTTAGTGAACCCTTGTTGACGAATCCGTTGGTGAATCCGTTTGATGAATCCGTTAGTGAATCCCTTGGATGAGCCCGTTGGTGAACCCTTGTTGATGAATCCGTTGGTGAATCCATTTGATGAATCCGTTAGTGAATCCCTTGGATGAGTCCGTTGGTGAACCCTTGTTGACGAATCCGTTGGTGAATCCGTTTGATGAATCCGTTAGTGAATCCCTTGGATGATCCCGTTGGTGAACCCTTGTTGACGAATCCGTTGGTGAATCCGTTTGATGAATCCGTTAGTGAATCCCTTGGATGAGCCCGTTGGTGAACCCTTGTTGACGAATCCGTTAGTGAATCCGTTTGATGAATCCGTTAGTGAATCCCTTGGATGAGTCCGTTGGTGAACCCTTATTGACGAATCCGTTGGTGAATCCGTTTGATGAATCCGTTAGTGAATCCCTTGGATGAGCCCGTTGGTGAACCCTTGTTGACGAATCCGTTGGTGAATCCGTTTGATGAATCCGTTAGTGAATCCCTTGGATGAGTCCGTTGGTGAACCCTTGTTGACGAATCCGTTGGTGAATCCGTTTGATGAAATGTTGCTTTGAAGTCTCGTGCCATTTGGAGTCACACTTGACTTTTTTTTGAATTGTGGGGTACGGGCACAGTTGACCGCGACCAGAAAGATATTCCTGCTGGGGATGAAATGTTGAGATTGACTCTTGAGGGGGGTGTGGCACCCGTGACAGAACTTAGGGAGTTCGGAATTCGTGGGGAAACTTTGATACGATGCATGGATTCTTGCATGGGAGACTGCTTTTGAACCTGCCTGATGATAGGAAGAGCGCGCGTCCGGGACTCGTTATGGGACGCGCGCGCCTCAGATGAATATGTCGGAAGGCGCGCGCCTGGCGCATAAGTTCAGCATATTTAAACAGGCTGTTTGCCGTTTTCGGCCAGTTTTCAAAAATTTGAAGAACCCTCCAAATTCCAAGCCCAATTTTCGTAGAGAAATCACCCAAAACACTTTCTTGCTGCTCTAGGATCAATTCCGTCAAAGAAACGATGTCGGATCGTCAGCAATCACCTCCGTTTGAGATGCCACAGGGCGAGGAGCCCGAAATTGGGGTTGAAGCTATGGACCCGAGCTTGCTTACTTTCCAGCCTCATACCCATATTTCTCACTTCGTGACTTCGGGTTTGGTAAGAATGCCTCACCTTTCTTGTCGATTTCGGGTTTCATGAAGTTCTGTTTTCTTTACCCGAGATATTGCTGCAGCAGCTTTATTGATCATTCTTTGCATGTTGTTTGTCGTTGCTGATTTGTTGTAAGAAACATGTTGGGATGTCCATTTTCATGTTCACACACTTGCTTGTACATTGTTCTGCCATTGAAATCTCTGTGTTGAGTTCATCCGTTTTTCTAGCAGTCATGCTGATGAAATTTTTGCTGTTCCTTTTTTTTTTTCTTTTCAGGAGTGGACCCGTTTGACAGAGATTCGCGGTGGGGCTCATGGGCCCATCTCTATATGGAAGAGGTTGCCCGAGAATGTTCGGGCCCGAGTCACAGGGACTCATTTTGGTCTTTTTGTCACTAGCCTCCCAGCTTTGAAAAATGACCCTGATGTGGTTCAGGCATTGAGGGAGAGATGGTGGGATACCACCCATACTTTCCATTTACCCATGGGCGAGGTGACCATGACGCCTACTGATTTCACAGCTTTGACGGGCTTTCCGTTCATGGGGGTGCCTGTCCCTTTTGGTTTGAGAGGGGCCGTTCGGACTTCGGACGAGTTACTGGCCTTGGTTGACTGCCGGTTCGAGGTTAAGAATTCTCGAGTGACATGGGGGAGAATCCGGGCTTATTTCAGCATCTTGATGGCTGAGGCTCGAGGTGTTACTGCTGATCGGGTTGATGCTGTGGCCCGTTGCTTCATTTGGTACTTGTTATCCCACACTCTGTTTGCCAACGGGGGATCTTCGGCCTCTTTGGCTCTGCTTGACTTGTTAGTGGACTTGGACCAGATCGGCCAGTATAACTGGGGCGCAGCGGGCTTGGCTGCTTGTTATCACAGCATGGATTTGACCAGCCGCTCGACTACCAGCTCTGTTACGGGCTTCATCTTTCTGTGGGAGGTATATCACTCGCTGTCCCTTTTATATTCTCCTTGCCTTAGTCATAACTGCCTTTTTCGTTGACTGTCATTAACTTTGTTTCTGCCTCTTATCTACAGCTTTGGGCTTTTGCTATCCTGAATCTGAGGGATTTCAAGATTGCCAAGGAAGGCCAGCCCCAGTATCCGGACTGCGCACGGTGGGCGTATAAGGAGAGGAATGTGAAGACTGGCACGAATCCCATTAGTCTTACTTCGGCCCGACGGCACTTGGACACCCTGAGGCCTGAGTCTGTTGCCTTTTCTTTGTATCCGTGGAGATCAGTTCAGCACTGGTTTGAGCACACTCTTATTCCTACCCGTTCTCGGCTTTTGATGAGTTCGGGTGAGTGCATGGCTCTGTACTTGGGAGACAGAGTATTTTGGCAGCATGGTACCCAGGTGACAGACTTTTACACCCCTCCTTGTCCTGCAGTTCCAGACGTTCCTCCTTTCTGCCCTCGTAACTGGAGGTCACTTTCAGAGGCTGATCGTACGGCATATATGGTAGGGGTTGATGCCGTCCCTTATATTCACTTGGATCAGGATTATGGCCTCTTCAGGGAGAACAACTTGATGCAGGGCTTTATGTTCGCTGATCCGAGGAGATCACAGGCTGCTCCTTCGACTTCCGCTCGGTTTTATACTACCAGTGCCGGGTATTGTTTTGATCCTCCTTTGCCTCCTCCTTATTACATTTATTCAAACTTCGGGGTCTTTGAGGAGCAGAGGGAGATTGTTCCCGAGGATATGTCACCGGAGAGAGAGCCTCCCGCTCAGGCTGCTGTGGTATGTTTTTCTGACCATCTTTGCATTTTCTCAGTTCCAGTCTTGTTTTTCTGTTCTTTGTATTGATGTAATTTCCTTTCCCCGTTCTTTGTTGCAACAGGTGCCCGTAGCTGCTTATAGGCACTTGGGTAGGCAGAACAAAGGGATGAGGCGGAGGCTCCGTCAGCTGGAGGAGAGGGTGCTGGAGCTGTGCAGGGATATTGCTGCCATGACTAGAGATGCTGCTGGTGCTGTCTCTGGTGCTGCGAGAGGAGCTGCCCGAGGTGCTCGGGGCATGGGACGAGGCTGCAGGGATGCTGCACTGGACATTGATGAGGCTGTTTCTTCGGCGAGGCAGTCGCTGAGCAGGAGTCTAAGCCATAGTAGGAGTCTGAGCCGAGAGGGTAGCCAGAGCCGGGGCGGCGCCAGTTCATCAGGGAGAGCTGCCAAGAGAACCCGTCCTGATGTTGTGATTGAGACATCTGAGTCTGAGGATGATGATGATGATGAGGATGATGATGATGATGAGGAGACCGAGAGCGGTAGCAGGGGGTGAGCACAGTGTTGGTGATGACGTGCCCTAGCTGTCGTGGCTGAGAGGATGAGGGATTGAAACACTTTTACTTTTGCCTGTAATAACATTTAACATGTATTTACAATCCTAGTTATCTTACTACTCGTTTTATGTTCTATTAGCGACTCGATCTTAGATGTTGACTCTTTACAAACAAATGTGTGCCCAAAGGGTGCTTGTTGTCGATGCTTGGACTCCTTCTTGTTGCTGGGATTTGATTTTGCTGCAGGCTGGATATGTTGAAGTGCTTGGGTTCTGTTCTGAACTGACAAGGGCTGTTTCTGTCTAAACTGCTGTCAAAGGCGCGCGCGTCGGGCCTTGCTTTTGGGAGGCACGCGCGTTGTGAAGCCCTGGTCGGAGGCGCGCGCTTCTGGCCTGCTGAATTACAGCCCCTTTCTTTTCTGATCAGAATGTTCCAACAGCTATAAATTTGAACCATTTTTCGACCAGAATGGCCACACAGCATTCTTTTGCAAACACTTTCTCCCCCTAAACCACAAAATTCTTGTTATAATGGCCCCAATGACTTTCTCCTTTGAAGTTAAGGTTTCCGTCCCCGAGGGTGAGAAGTCCGTTCCAATGGTGAACGCCGTTCCAGCTGTAGGGTCCGTCTCGATGGTGGAGAAACGTCCGAGCGTTTTTGATCGTTTGGGAAGGCCCAATGACGATGTTGTTGACCCCGTGAGACCGGTGGTTCATGTGCGGGACTATAGACCCCGTCATTTTCCCAAGAAGAAGAAAGGTAAGGGAAATTCCTCATATGTGTGGAAGCGTCCCATGGTTGTCCCCGCTAAGGTTCCGCTTGATAAGGGTAAAGGGAAAGCCGTTGATGAAGCTTCGTCCCGTCCTAGCGTTTTCTCACGTCTTGGCGGTCCCAAGAATGTTCCGTCCCCATCCAAGAAGACTAAAGTACATAACAAGAAGCAATGGGTTCCCAAACCTAAGAAAGATTAGATTTTTCTTTGTACCCCAAGAGATTGCAATTAGACCACTTTGTTTTAGGATTTAATATTTTGATGTCTTTTGTTGCTCAATAAATCCGTTGTAATGGTTTGAATAGTTCATTGAATGAATAAAAATTGCATTTTGTTATTTGAAGTGAATTGGGTATTTTTGATATGTTTTAGACCGCACCCGAAGGTTGCCTACGTTCCTCCAGTTGGGAGGCTCAGGTCTTCGTAGTTCAAACAAACAAAGACCATTTTTTTTTTTTTTTTTTTTTTGTTGTGCACCCTGTTTTTTGCCTAGACCGCCCTTTCGGGTTTTCAATCTAGCGGGCTTCTTTTTTGCACGTGCTATAATTTTTGCCTAGGCCGCCCTTGCGGGTTTTCAACCTAGCGAGCGATTTTTTTTTTTTTTTTTTTTTTTTTGTTATTGTCTTTGTTTATTAAGCGTAGAACCTCTTGAGCTTGTCGAGGTTGACCTCCTTTGGCAGCTGGTCACCATCTAAATCCACGAACCGGACTGCACCACCCCTTTGTATCTTTTTGACCACGTACGGACCGATCCATCGGGGTCCCCATTTCCCCAGGGGATTTATGGCATTAGGAGGATGTTGTCTTAAAACCAAATCTCCCACATTGATGTTTCGAGGCTTCACCTTTTTGTTGAAAGCTCTTGCCATCCTTTGCTGATACGCCCTGGTGCGTTCGAGTGCTCTTAACCTTTTCTCGTCGAGCAAGGCTAGTTGTTCATATCGACTTTGCATCCAGTCGACCTCGTTGACTTGATTCTCGAGGAGGACCCGTAGAGATGGGACTTCAAGTTCGATAGGGAGTACGGCTTCAGAACCATAGACTAATGCATAAGGAGTTTCTCCTGTTGCGGATCGTATTGATATGCGGTAGCCCCACAATGCTAATGGTAGCTTCTCTGGCCAATCCCTTCCTGTTGAGGCCATTTTCTTGACGATGGTCTCGATGGTCTTATTTGCTGCTTCTACTGCGCTATTTGCTTGAGGCCGGTAAGGAGATGACTTGTGCTTGGTGATCTTGTATTCTACCAAAAGTGCATCCATTTCCTTCTCGAAGTGAGAGCCGTTGTCGGAAATGATTTCATGAGGCACGCCGTATCGGCACATGATATTAATCTTTACAAATTCGGCCACTTTCTTGCCGTTGAGGGTCCGATAGGCTTGTGCTTCGACCCACTTTGTGAAGTAGTCGACTGCCACTAGGACGAATGACTGCCCATTGCTTCCGGCAGGATGAACTTTACCGATGATGTCTATCCCCCAACAAGAGAAAGGCCAAGGTGTGACCATGTTCTAAAGTTGTGAGGGTGGAGCATGTTGCAGATTAGCGTGGAATTGGCACTTGGCACACCTTTTGACTTTCTCGATACAGTCTCGTTCCATAGTGCTCCAATAGTAACCAATGCGAAGTATCTTCTTGACTAGCATAAACCCATTCATGTGGGGTCCACATTCTCCTTCGTGCACTTCATACATTATCTCTTGAGCTTCGGTCTCATTGGCGCATAAGAGATTGATCCCGTCGTGGTGCCTTTTATAGACTCGGTTCCCAATCAGTACGTACCGAGAGGCTAACCTTTGCAGAGCTGCTTGAGACTTCTTATTGATGTTCTCGGGATAAGTGCCGTCTTTGAGGAAGTTCATGATATCCGAATACCACGGAGAGTTTGTTTGAACCTCGTTGATCTCGATACTCATGCAATATGCCGGACTGTTCCTTCGAGCAATTTTGAAAGGCTTTACCATTTTCCCTTTGGGCATTTCAACTAATGAAGCTATAGTGGTCAGTGCATCGGCGAAGCGATTCTTATCCCTTGGCAGGTAGTTGAAAGTGATCTCTTGGAATTGTTCAACCAGTTCTTCAAGGTGCTGACCATACTGTTGGAGAGTCGGGTCTTGGGTTCGCCATTTACCCGATTGCTGATTGATAAGGAGCAAAGAGTCGCCGAACACTTCTAGTTCCGTGACGTTTCTTTCGAGAGCTGCTTCGAGCCCTGCTATGCATGCTTCGTACTCGGCGATGTTGTTGGTAGCTTCGAATTCCAGGCGTATGGCAATGGGAGTGTAGATGTCTTTTGGATCGACAAGCAATACCCCTATACCAAAACCGTGTTTATTGGCGGCGCCATCGAAAAAAAGTTGCCACTTGTCTTCTTCGGTTGCAGTACAAATTAAATGCTCGTTGGGGAACTGTAGATCTTCCCCCTTCACTTCGTCACACGGGAATTCGGCAAGCTGGTCACTGAACACTTTCCCCCTGACGGATTTTAGTGTGACGTAAGTGATATCATAGCCGGCGAGCATGAAGTACCATTTGGCTATTCTTGTTCACATGAAAGGCTTCTCGAAGATCTAGCGGAGAGGGTCCACCTTTGCTACTAGCTTGATCGGGAAAGCTTCCATATAGTGTTTGAGCTTTTGAGTGACCCAAACTAATGCTGCACATGACTTCTCTAAGACAGAGTAGTTCTTTTCGCCTCCTTGGAATCGGCGACTGACAAAATAAATGGCGTTCTCCTTTGTGGACTCTCGTTGCTCTTGTGCTAACATAGCCCCTAGGGCTTCATCATTGACAGTGAGATAAAGCAATAGAGGTTTCTCCTTGTGCGGCGGAACTAGAACAGGAGGGAACGTCAAGTAATGCTTTACTTGATCGAAGGCTTCTTGGCACACGTCGGTCCATTCTAGAGCCACATTCTTCTTGAGTAGCTTGAAGATTGGCTCGCACATGGAAGTGAGTTGGTGCACAAACCGACTGATGTATTGTAGTCTTCCCATGAAACCTTTAATCTCTTTCTGCGTCTTTGGAGGAGGCATGTCAATGATTGCCTTGATTTTGGAGGGGTCTACTTCGATTCCCCTTTCAGTGACCATATAACCAAGAACTTTGCCTCGGATAACCCCGAATGTGCACTTTGCAGGGTTGAGCCTCATCTTGTGTTGAAGAAGCCTTTCGAAGAACTTGCGGAGATCGATTAGGTGTTGACCATCGGTTCCTTTGGAGTGAATGATCATGTCATCCACATAGACCTCGATTTCTTTGTGAATCATATCGTGGAACAAGTCTGTCACGGCTCTTTGGTAGGAAGCCCCAGCATTTCTTAACCCAAATGGCATGACTGTGTAGAAAAAGGTACCCCACGGTGTTGTGAAGGCTGTCTTATGTTGATCTTCCTCGGCCATAAGAATCTGATTGTACCCAGCGAACCCATCCACGAATGAGCGAACCTCGTAGGCAGCAGTGGAGTCGACTAGCATGTCGATATTAGGGAGTGGAAAATCATCCTTTGGGGAAGCTTTGTTTAAATCCCGGAAGTCTACACAAACTCGAACCTTGCCGTTCGCCTTCCTGACTGTCACAATGTTGGCTAACCATGTCGGATACTCGATAACCTTGATGAAACCCACACTGAGGAGCTTCTCAATCTCTTCTTTGACCTGCAGAGACCATTCTGGCTTGATCTTTCTGAGCTTCTGCTTTACTGGCCTGGTACCTTCTCTGATCGGAATCCTGTGCTCCGCTACCTTTCTGTCTAAACCCGGCATGTCTTTGTATGACCATGCGAACACATCCACGAACTCCCGTAGTAGTGCAGTCAATCTGTCTTTGTCGTCCCCCTTGAAGAAGCTTCCAATCTTGGTTTCTTTTGGCTCTTCTTCGGTACCCAGATTAACAACATGCAATTCTTCGTCAGCCTTTGGACCATTCTCGCCACGACTACGGACTTGTTGAACAAGTTCATTTAAGTATGTTGTGTTTTCGTGGTCTATTTCATCATAATTTGAATCGTTATTAACTTGTTTGTTAAGTTCATTATTAGTTAATTCATCATTTATGATGTTTGCAATCTCAGGGTACTCAGAAATATCAAATTTTTCATTAGCAAAGAAAGGAAACACACGCTCGGCTATGGCCTCCAAATCCTCTTGGGTGAGGGTATTAGAGACACTCTCGGACTCGAAGGTAAGTGTGAGCTGCTCTTCCTTTGTTGCTGTGCGGGGTATGCAACCCATTTCTTGGACTAAGAATTCCTCGGATACCACGGGCCCTTTTGTTGAATACCAATTGTTGATCGGCTCGGAGCTTGGCGGGATCTCACTGATAGTTTCGTTCATGATGACGGTGTTATGGATGGCGTTAACTTGGCATTCATTAATCATGGCAAGCTCTTCAAACATGGAGGCTAAATCTGTCAGTTCTTCCCCCACGGTGATTTCTGTCTCGAACTCTATAGTCATCTTCCTCCCCCACCATTCACGGGGCGACATGGGAGTTGGTTCTCTGTCGGATATCTGGACCTCACAATCGGAGAAGATTTCGAGGCCGGGCTTTTTGACACCTTTATTGTTAACCCACGGCTCGGGAAAGATCATGTATGGAACGCCTTCCCCTTGGCGGACAAAATAACCATTCAACGTCTTGCGATAAGGCCTTAGATTAGGGACTTCATACCTACGGACTTCTTTACGAGCTTGGGCCTTTTCGTTCTTGATCGCTTGTTCTTGTTTCAAGTCTTCTTTGGAAGGCTCATACCCCAAACCGAAGGTGTTCTTGACAAATGGGACTTGCACGGGATGTAGGATTCCTTGCTGATATTTCCCTAAGCCTAAACCAGGGAAGTAGTCCATATTCCTCATCATGCGGAGGACTTTGTGATTGCTGGGGGCCCATGATCCGTTTCCCCCTTCTTTATCAATGGCGTTGATTGAGACGCCGGAGAGAGTGGAGTCTGGTAGACCATGCTGAACTTGGTGGACGGGCTCACCTTTTCTGTGGATAGTGATGTTTTCAGCCATTACGGTCACTATTTCATCACCATTTCGGATCTTGACACATTAGTGGAGAGTTGACGGCACGGCATTAGCACTGTGAATCCATGGTCGACCCAACAGTAAGTTGAACGAGGCTGGGATATCAAGTACTTGGAACGGAACGGACATGACCATGCTTCCAAACTCAATGTCTATTTCGATCATACCCATGACTGTACGGGAGGTGCTGTCATAACCTCGGATTACTTGAGTAGAAGGCTTCAAATCAGAATCCTTAAGCCCCAGTATGCCCATGATTCTACCAGGCATAAGATTGAGTGCGGAACCACCGTCCACTAAGACTCTTGAGACGGGCCTCCCCCTTGCTCGTACCTTGAGGTAAATAGCTTCGTTGTGGTCGGAACCAAACGGTGGAAGGTCCATATCGGCAAAGGTGATGACATTGCCAAAATGAATGTGACCAATCATTGCCGTGAGGTCCTCGGGAGTAGTATCGGGAGAAACTGATGTATCATCGAGATTGCGGATGACAAGATCTCGGTGTTTCTTTGAGGATGCAATGAGGTCCCAAATAGAGATGTTGGCTTGAGTTTTCTTGAGTTGGACAAGTAGAGGATCTTCGGGAGCGTTGTGAGCTTGCGGCCTTTGAGAAGAGGAGCTCGGTGTGGAAGTGGAAGGGTTGCTTGCTATGACTCGACCGGATCGAGTTAGCATGTTGACGTTCCCATCTTGCTTCTTTTTTCTATTCTCTAGTACTTCCCTCATTACTTCATCGTAAGTCACTACATAACAAGAAATGTCAAGTTTATTCATAACATTGGGGCCCCCATTCACAATCGGGATTGAATGGGTGGTCCCCTCGAGTTCTCCTATCTCTATTACATTGACATGCTCGTCATTAGTCACTACAAATTCTTTCTTATCTATGAGATCTTGAATGACATTGCGGAGAACGAAGCAATCCTCGGTGGTGTGGCCACTATATTGGTGGTAGCCACAATATTTGTGGTGAGCATGATTGGGGTTGATCGTCTTGGGTTGGTACCCTTGCACGGGTGTGACTTGACCCTTTGCCTTGAGGACCTCGAACACTTCGGTTTGAGTCATGCCTTGGAGAGGCGTGTAGACACGGTCACTTCGGGGCTTCTTCCCTTGAGGCGGAGGAACCCTTTTGTAATTCCCCTTGTCAATAGTGACGGTGTTGACCGAGGCCTCTTTTGTGGAGTTGGAAGCGGCCTTGTAGCGGTAAGTAGGAGTGGTCTTCTTAATCTCTTTGAGCAAGTCATCCATGCGTACCCCCGCCTCATACATTTGGGAGAAGTCGGAGTAGCAAGCCCCACTTAGGTGAGTGCGGAGATCAATCTTGAGACACTTGAGAAATATGTCCATTTGCTCTTTTGTGTTTGGCCTCTCAACAATTTCAGAGAGTTTGTCATTCCATCTCCTTGTGAAGTCGATGAAGGACTCATTGTCTCGTTGAGTAGTGTTCTCTAGCTCTTTCCTTGTGGGCCGGTGAGTGGTGTTGCCTTGGTATTGGTTCTTGAAGGCAAGCATGGCGGAGTCCCAATCAAGACGGACAGTGAGCGGGAGAGTAGCATACCAATCTTTTGCCTCCCCCTCGAGAGTGAGAGGAAAGCATTGAGCCATCACCTTGGTGGAGACCTTCTTCGGAACCATTGCCCAAATATAAGTCTCAATGTGAGCCATAGGACAAGAGTTGCCCTTGAATTTGCTTATGTCGGGCATCTTGAACTTATCGGGAAGAGCGGCCATAGTACTCATGAGGATGGATGATTGATAAAGGCTTGTGTCGGAGCCTTTCCCCATGTTGAGCCCATTGAATTTTTGGTCGATGTAGGCCATGATAGAATCCACCATTTTGGGCTCATTGTTCTCGGAACTTGGTTCCCCCATTTTCTTGGTGCGGGTGTTGACATAAGGACTCTTGAACAAACCATCGGTCCATTCGGATTCATCATCATTGTTCTTGTTCTTTCCCTTGGCAAGGTTGGTGAGCTTTTCTTTCAT
Source organism: Campanula takesimana (assembly GCA_026119855.1). Classification (NCBI taxonomy): domain Eukaryota; kingdom Viridiplantae; phylum Streptophyta; class Magnoliopsida; order Asterales; family Campanulaceae; genus Campanula; species Campanula takesimana. Next base: position 2,701,791 of record JAOWBW010000014.1, read on the forward strand.
TAGCTCCATTTCGGCCTCGTGGGCCTCCCTTTGGCTGTCGAGGTGGGATTGCCAAATGTCGTCTTTGCTTTGTGCCTCCTTGTTAAGGGTGGAGACTTTCTCTTGGAGGAGTTGGACCATAGTTGAGAGCTGTTCGAGAGACATGGTGTTGCTGCTGCCGGTCATGGTTGATGTTGGAGCTGTTAGAGTGATCTCTTCACGGACTAACCGATTTGCTGAATCCCGGTAGACTTTGTAAGTACCAATTGAACCTATATTGCAGAAGAGGCCCTTGTCAGTCTTGAGTAACACTTGCGGTCCATGAAGAGGCTTAGAACACACAGTTGGGCACACGACTTGAACCACATAAGAAAAGACCCTTTTTTTTTTTTTTTTATAAGTCGGAGGGAATGAATCCCTTTTGCGGTTTCTAAGAAAATAATGGAATCGTCACACTAGTATATAGACCATCTCGCGGTCCCATATACTCATCGGATTCCATCGCGCTTGTGAATCCTACATGTGTCGGGATTAAACTAAATTAATGCATGTAGTCTTGAACTACGCCACGGGCTGAGGTTTACCGCTTCGAAAGAGCCAAGGTCTGGTGGAGCTTGAAACTTTCTAGGACGGGCCTCGACGGGTTTGGGGTTGGACTTGTGCGACTCGATAGTGAGCAGTTCATAGGAATATGTGCATGTAGTGTGAGGTCTAACAAGTGACAAATTTTTTTATTATTTATTTTTTTTTTTTGAAAAGAAAGAAAAAACACACAAAACACATAAGCACATAAAATTACAACTCCCGAATCACCCACGTGACCGGTAAATAAAACACAAAATTAAAACAGTCCGAGGGTTCAATTCTGTTCTGATGCAGGCAACTGTGCCCACACCCCACTGTTCTGCTCAGTCACTGAAACCTGTTTCTGTTCTGGAAACCAACCCAGAAGCGTGCGCCTCTGAGTGCTGATGTGGGACGCGCGCGCATGGCGCAATGCTGATGGGAGGCGCGCGCTTCTGGGTCACACCTGTCAGAATGTCAGACTTTGGACTCAGGGGGTCGCCCTGGTCCCATGTTCATATTGTAACCCCTACAGAAGTGATTAGTGCAGAATAACAGAAGAAGAACATGAAGAAGTGGGCGATTCTGGTTCTTGATGCGGGATGCGCGCGCCTTAGGCTTAAAAGGCCAGACGCGCGCGCCTCCCCCATCAGGAAACAGAATGCCCAGAAAAGATGTAGATTTCGATCAGAATGCAAGTTTAACCCTCAAATAACTCCCCAGCAGAGTCGCCACTGTAGATACCCCGGGGGAACCACGGCCTTAGGCTGGAGCGCGTGTGTTTTATCCTAGGATGTCTAACTTGTTTTTAGAGTCGCCACCTATGTTTTGAGGAACATAAGAAAAACCTATAGATTGTAGCCTAAGTTTGATTACGAAAACAGAGATTCTTTGTCTTGAGGTTCGGGGGTTAGATTACGAGATGGGAAGTACCGAAACACCCATCTCGCCCAACTAAAGTTGGTCTTGCTTGATCAAAATCTACATGAATGAAAATGTTCTTCTTCTTCTTCTTTAAGTCATGAAAAGGGGGATTTAAAATAGGATTTGGAATGTAGGAGATGACTCCTTAACCAACCTCAATGAGATGAGGTGATCATTAGAGTTATGTCCCAAAATGATTTGGGTGATTGCACATTTGATTAAAGTAAAAGAGAGAGATGAGATGAAGTAGAAAAGGAAGGAAAAGATGGACTTTTACCTATAATTTGAAAAACTTTAAATGTTGCTTAATGAGATCCTTGGAGAACCTTTTGAAAGTGATTTTTTGTCTCGTTTTCGATCCAAGTCTTCGATGATTTTTCCATCCTTGAAAATGGAGGTAAAGAGAGGTTTTTATAGGTGAAAGAGGGGTGTTTTTGGTGCCAAAACTCAGTCACCAAGAAATCCTTCCCGGGCAAAATCTTGTAAATTGAGCAAGGGAGGGAATCCTGGCCAGAAATCTGTAACTGACGCCCAGAGGCGCGCGCTTCCTGCTTTGGGGGCGGGAGGCGCGCGCGCCTGGCTCCTCCTATCGGAGGCGCGCGACTCAGAGAAGGCAATTTTGACAGAATGGACTAGAAAGTCAGCCCTGTCATTCAGTTTAGTCCCTGGACTTAACAAAGTCAGTCAGGAACTTAACGGAAGTGACAGAAACTAACGAGACACACTTAAAATGGGGAGAAACACAAGATCAAATGTGCAATCGGGGTGAGCGGTCCAAGGCGGGGTGTCTACAGAGCCCCTCGGCGACGTGGATTGCAAAGCAAAACGCGTCGACGAAAGTTAAAAACACCCGCCGAGGACATCAGCAAGAAAAAGCAAAGACTCGATGAAAGCAGGAATTTAAAATTGCGAGAAATAGTGGTGCGCTCCCTGTGTGAGCGGCTTTTGTTGATAGAGGGGGTGGCATGATCCGTTAGGTGAACCTGCCGGCTGAATATGTTGAATGGGCCGTTAGTAAACCTTTTAAACGAGGCCGTTAGTGAACCTTTTGGAGAGGCCGTTGGTGAACCTTTGAAGAGGCCGTTAGTGAACCTTTGAGGAGGTCGTTAGTGAACCTTTGAGGACGAATCCGTTAGTGAAATCCGTTGATGAGGCCGTTAGTGAACCTTGGAAGAGGCCGTTAGTGAACCTTTGTAGAGGCCGTTGGTGAACCTTTGGAGACGAATCCGTTAGTGAAATCCGTTGATGAGGCCGTTAGTGAACCTTGGAAGAGGCCGTTAGTGAACCTTTGAAGAGTCCGTTAGTGAACCTTTTAGGAGGCCGTTAGTGAACCTTTGAGGACGAATCCGTTAGCGAAATCCGTTGATGAGGCCGTTAGTGAACCTTGGAAGAGGCCGTTAGTGAACCTTTGAAGAGGCCGTTAGTGAACCTTTGAGGACGAATCCGTTAGTGAAATCCGTTGATGAGGCCGTTAGTGAACCCTTGAATGAGGCCGTTAGTGAACCTTTGTAGACGAATCCGTTAGTGAAATCCGTTGATGAAATCTTGCTTTGAAGTCTCGTGCCACTTGGAGTCACACTTGACGTTTTGAATTGTGGGGTGCGGGTACAGTTGACCGCGACCAGAAAAATGTTCATGCTGGGGATGAAATGTTTAGATTGACTCTTGAGGGGGGGTATGGCACCCGTGACAGAACTTAGGGAGTTCGGAATCCTTGGGGAAACCTTGATGCTGTGCATGGTTTCTTACATGGGAGACTGCTTCTGATCCTGCCTGATGATGGGAAGAGCGCGCGTCTGGACATCGTTGTGGGATGCGCGCACCTCGGATGAGTATATCGGGGGGCACGGGCCTGGCGCATAAGTTCAGCATATTTAAACAGACGGTTCACTATTTTCGGCGAGTTTTCAAAATTTTGAAGAATCCTCCAAATTCCAAACCAATTTTTCGCAGAGAAATCACCCCAAAACACTTTCTTGCTGCTCTAGGATCAATTCCGTCACAGAAACGATGTCGGATCGTCAACAATCTCCTCCGTTCGAGATGCCACAGGGCGAGGAGCCCGAAATTGGGGTTGAAGCTATGGACCCGAGCTTGCTTACCTTCTGGCCTCATACCCACATTTCTCATTTCGTGACTTCGGGTTTGGTAAGGATGCTTCATTCTCTTTGCGATTTGTGCGCTTTTAGGGCTGTTCTATTTTGCCTGTATTTTCCGCTGCAACTTCTTTTGTTGATCGTTGCTGTTTGTTGTTGTTGTTGTTGACTTATTGCACAAAACATGTTTGGATACCCATTTCCGTGCTCACGCATTTGTATGCATGTTGGAATTTTCTGTTTTGGGTTTGTCTGTTTTTCTAGCCGTTGTGCTGACGAAATTTTCGTTGTTCCTTGTTCTTTTTCAGGAGTGGAGCCGCCTATCGGAGATTCGAGGCGGAGCTCATGGTCCAGTGGCCATTTGGAACAAATTGCCTGAAAATGTGAGGGCTCGAGTTCAGGCTACTGTTAGTACCCGACCTGAAAATGAGTTTATTAGGGCTTTCCCAAATATACAAGGACTTTATAGGAATTAGAAACCTTGCAAAGACTTGTCCCGGATTCCCAAAATATGTCTCATTATTCTAGAACACCCTAAATATGGTCAAAATATGGTTTCCTTAAACCATGCAGAAACCCTAGCTTAGGAATCACGTCAGCCCGCAACCTTGGCCACGCGGCCAACCTTGCTGCGCCTCCGACCTTGGCCACGCGGCCAACATTGTCACCGTCTTCAATCATGGCCAGGCGGCCAACCTTGCTCCGGATGATCCTGACCGTCAGATCTTCCCCTCAGTTTACTATATAAACTCATTCCATTCCATTGGTTTGAGGGATCCCGAGTTTGAGAGCTTTAAGTCTGAATTTTAGAGTTCTTAAACACAATTTGCTCCCTAATTAAGCATTCAAACACTCAAGGAGATCAAGGTTTATTTCTTGCCAACATAGGTAAGTTTTCTAACTTTTTCTTCATGTTCTTGCATCATTTTTAATGTAGATCTCTTATATTCATGTTCTTTCATGTTTATTCATAGTTTCTTCATATTCCTTGCATGTTCATTCGTATGTTCATAATATGTTCTTCGCATGTTCATCATATTCATAGATTAAAACCTTATTTATGCTATATTTAGGGTTGCGATCTTCATAATTACATGTTATTTCATAGCCGATGATGATCTAGGGTTCATCAACCCAAGGAGGATCTAGGAACTACTTCTAAACCCTAAACTTTAGGTAAATTCCCCCCTCATTATGCATGATCCCGATTCTCCTACCTATTCTAAATTCTTCTCGAACTACGCTGACCTGAGCTTCTCACATTGAGAGGAACGTAGGCAATCTTCGGATCCGGTCTAAATCACTAACACACTACTAACACCGCATCATGATAGAAAGACCGATCAATTCGGGCAATAGGAGTGATAACGTAAATGTTCTTCTCTTGTTGTAATTTGACCCCTGAACCCACTAAAATGCTTTTTTCAATGTTTTGGCTATAATTAAAACGGCGTGGCGACTCTCATAATTTTAATGTCGTTATGAATATTCCCTTTTGTAAATAAAAATAATCACAAGATACTTCCCATGCGTCGCTTCATCGGAAAGGGGTATTCACAGTGGCGACTCTGCTGGGGACTGCTTTGAAACTTTTTCAAACTTAGTGGGTCTAACTTTCGTCACATCATGATGCTTTCCATGTTTACACATGCACACACTTGCCATGTTTACACATGCACACAGCTGCCATGTTTACACATGCACACTTGCCATGTTTTCACGTGCCCCCTACAGTTAAGCCATGTTTACACATACACCCGCGCGCTCCGCCATGTTAATACTTGTACCTTGTACCTTGTACCATGTACCCTTGTCATCTTCGCTTTAGTATTAGGGTCAAACAAAACTACGCTATGCTCCCTTGTACATTATTCTCTCTCTCTCTCTCTCTCTCATGCATTGCATCGCATCATTCAAACGTTCAAAGCTTCTCTCTTTTCTCCCTAAAAAGAATTAGTTTCTTGCCTCACACTACCACTAGTCCATGTCAGCACTGCACAGATCCCCATTACCCGGAGTATTCGATGTGCAGGAATTTGTGCGCTACTGTCGCACTCTTTTCGAGGCACTCGTTTATTCCACTCACCGTATACGGTGGGAACCTTTTACCTAACCCATGTCAACCCACACTAGTGTAGGTAACATACCTAGGTTTTGACTGGTTGGTTTGGCTAGCTTTTCCTTAATAGTCAATTAACGTGCTGTCCATGTCAGTCATCCCCAAGTCAATGATGAATCGAGATCTTTTGAGAGGAAGTGCACAAAAAATTGATTTCCCTACAAGGGACGTGCCATAGTAAGATGAGTGTTTGTTGTCAAGATCTCCGCTCATCATTAACTTGTGTAGGATGTAACCTAGACACCACGATAAATGCCTTTAAGGAAGGGTTAGTCGTAGGATCCGATGGTTGGTGGAAGCCGCTTGCCCTATAGGACCCTCGCCCAAATTGTCCGTTTGGGGGTGTGCAATGCAGATGAAAAACGAGGGGTCTATAGACGTAGTGATGGCCTCCACTAATCTTAGTCTCCTAGCTAGTTGCGAAAAAGGGGTACCCCTTCCAACCAATTAAGATGTAAAAAATGTATGTTTTTGTAAATTAAAATATACTTTGCATGAGCCTTCCCCCTCTCCTAAAAGCTTCATTGCCCTTCAACCTTTCAGCAAATCAAGTTTGGATCCGTTCGGGTGGTCGACTACAACGTGAAGCTTCTACTCCGTCCACGTTCTCAGTCTCGTCATCAGCAATGTCAACTCCCGCTTCCTCTTCAGCCTCTGTCCCTCCTACTAGTGCCGCCGAGCTCAACACCGAGACCACTCTCAATGGTATTCCCCCAAGCCTCCAGAACTTCCTCGCCGGTCTCGAAGCCAAGATCAAGAATCTCGAGGAAAGCAACAAGATTTTAGAAGACCAGAACCAACTGTTGAAGGACCACATTCAGCAAAAGGGGACTAGGATGGTGCCCGATGGTAAGAATTTCATTTATGTCGAGGATGAAGAGGTCAATACCAACTGTTCCACCAATACCAATGCCACTGCATTCCCACTCCCAAGCTACCGCAATGCTCTACCTCCTTCTCTCTACACCCAACAAGGTTTCACTACCATGAGCAAAAACAAGGCTGTCTATGAACCTTCCCCTGAACTGCTTGGTGGCTACCTCTCTGCTAGCAAACTACCCGCACCCTCGTTTCCTCTGAGTATTGGGATGGCCGCTGCTACTACTTCCACTACTCCTCCCGTCATTCTGTCAGAATCTATCCCCGACATCTCCAATCACCCTGTGGTCACGGCCATGCAAGAGCAAATGCGCAAGTTGATCGAGACCGTGGATAAGCAAAGTGCACCGACTACCAAGACAATCAACCCTAGCTTAGTGGGGGCTCTCCCCAAAGATTTCAAGATGCCTAAAGTGGCGATGTTTCATGGTGACTCGTGTCCTAAGACTTATTTGGATAGTTATGTGTTGTCCATGAGGGCTCGTGACTGCACCAACAAACAAATGGCTCGCGTATTCCATAGCACTTTGGATGGTATAGCTCTGCGTTGGTTCTTGGGGCTAGAACCAAGCGAAAGGCAAACGTGGGATCAAATAAGTGCCATTTTCTGTGAGAAGTATCAAGCTAACTTGGATTGGCATGTGAATCGAACGGATCTTGAGAACACTATGCAAAAGCCCGGCGAGGCTATTTATGATTTTTACAAGAGGTGGAATCATCGGTTGTGCGAGGTCCAATACCCACCAAAAGCAAAGGAACAGAAACAGATATTCTACAAATGTTTATTGCCTGAGATGAAAGCAGCCATCGGCAATGGTTATTTCCCTGACTTGCGGGAAATGGTTGACGCCGGAGTAAGGTACGAAGCAGGGTTCACTGGGATTGTGCCGCCAAAGGAAAGTCCAAAGACCAACAACATCAACTCCTTCCGCTACAAGGTTCCTGCTGTGCCTGCGCCTCCTAGGGGTGGAAAGGAGGCCGTCGGCCAAGTGAATATGGTCCAAAATGAGGTCCCGCTAGATGTCTAAGCCGTAACAAGGAATGGGGCTCCACAACAGAGGGAGTATTTTGATGATTTTGGTATGCCCATGGGGAAGGTCTTTGACGTGTTAGTCAAGAGAGGTCTCATTAAGCCGCTAGAGAATTACCAACTCGCCAACCCAAGGACTGACTTAGATGCATCCAAATTCTGCAAATACCACAAGTACATTGGGCACACGACGGATGGGTGTATCCAATTGAAGCGCGTAGTTCAAGGGTTGATCAATGACAAGAAGATTGAGAAGCCAAAGAGTCCCAATGTGTTGAAGAACCCTCTTCCTAACAATGGGGGTGGGGTGAATATGGTGCAAACATGCGAGATCAGTATCCTAGAGCTCATGGATGCCTTTGACAAGATAGGGCTCACGATGGTGGATATCTTCATGGCATTAGTGACGTTAGAAATTCTCGAACCATTAGAAGGACACCTCCCCCGCCTTGGTTGCGATTTGTCAAAGTTTTGCCACTACCACAAGTGCACCGGTCACACTACCGAAGAATGCTTTGAACTCAAGAAAGCCGTGCACTTAGTGAGATCACTGATCCGGCCGAGCCTGTTGTGGCGGACTGTGATGAGAAGGGTTGTATTTCAATGATTAATAATAAAGAACCTTCTTGCTACTTGTTGTCTTTAGAAGAACTAGTTAGTGAAGTCGCATCTCTAGAGGAAGAAAGTCCCAAACCATTTCAACCTCTTTCTTGGGCCGAAATCTTCGAGGAGGCCGAAAGGACCGAAGTTTCGCCCCCTTGTCGTGACACGCCATTGTCTTTGGAGGAGCTACGTGCAGAAGTTTGTCTCCTTACAAGATCCAGTCAAGTGTACCAATCCGACCCAAAAGGTGCAAAAAAAATCTTTGGGAAGGAACCCGAGCAAGCCGACCTCGAGAATGAAGACCCTATCCTCACCCAACTCAAACAAACCCAAGCCCACATTTCGCTCTGGTCCTTACTCACCTCCTCTATTGCCCATCGCCTCATGCTTGAGCAAAACCTCGCCGCTACTATGGTCCCGTCAAACACTACCCCAGAGAACGTCACGCACATGATTGGGAATATCCACTATGGAAACATCATCACTTTCTCGGAGCTAGACAAGCCAGTGTTCGGAGTTGATCACAATGAACCCCTGTACATCACTGTGGAAGTGGATGGCAAGAAGATCCCTCGTGTATTCGTTGATAATGGTTCTGCTATTAACATCTTGCCGTTAAGGATGATGGATGTAGTCGGTGTCCATGGTGTGGATTTGAGCCCGTCTAAGCAAACAATCAAAGCTTATGACTCAACCTGTCGCGCGGTTATAGGCGTTGTCACCCTACCCATCACAATCGGAACCAAAATCCTACCCACCGAATTCCATGTCATAGACATTCCCGCAACCTTCTCACTCCTGCTCGGACGGCCATGGTTACACCAGTCAGGCGCAGTTCCCTCCTCCCTGCACCAGTGTGTGAAGTTTCAATCTGGTAATAAAGTGACCATCATCTACAGCGATCTCGTAACTGCCCAAGGGACGGACACCAATGGCATTCCTGTCTTACAGATTCGGCATGGGGAAGAGAGCAGACTCTTCAACGGTTTTGAAATAGTCGCTCAAGCACAGATCTGCACCATCGACCTCACCAAAACAACGGATAAAGTGGCACCTGTTTTCAAGATACTGCGTAATATGGGCTTCATACCGGGGCTGGGGCTAGGTAAGTGCTTGCAAGGTCCCACAAGTCTGGTTAAAGAGATTGATCACCAAGGATTGTTCGGTCTTGGGTATACTCTCACTCCCGAAGACAAAGCAGAACAGAAAAGGATAGAGTTCCTTAAGAAAGTGGGGCTTTCTCATAAAAACCCTGAGATGCGACCATACCGCCCTTCCCTTAATAGTTACTTCGTTAAGGAGGGCGAGGAGTTTTCGTGTTTCGAGTTCGCAGAGCCATGGTTTGACCACACCGGTAAGTTGCAGAAAGGGTTCGAGATTTTCAGAGATGTGGGATTCGATCGGTCCAACATGAAGCTGACTTACATGGAATATGACAAAGCCACGGGCAGAGTTAGAACCATCAAGCATGAGTACTCCGCCAAAGTAGCAGATGACTTGGCAGATCAACTTGAAGCCGCAACCCTTGACAAGCCGACAGCAGAAACTGCAGAAGCGCCAAGAATGACTGAGACGTGGGACGGCCAATATCTGCTTCAGCATCTGGGTAATCTGGGGCTGGACGACGACATGGTAGCCGCTATTGGGGATGAATCAGAGAAGGACGTAGATCCGAGGACATTGGTGGTACCCATGGGGGACAAGCTCAAGAATTGGTGCATCATTGGGGGACCTATAGCTACTCCGGAATTTATGGTGGGGACATTGGGGCTTACTCCTTCTCCTGTCGCCACTCCTGCAGCATCTCCTGTCACTCACCCAAAATCCCCGTCCCCAGAGTCTAGTGTTTTACATTTTGAATTTGAGTCTTCCTCTAAGTCTGACGACATTACGTCCGAAGACTATGATCTTGTTGCAAACGCTATTTTTCCTTTTGCCATGAATGAAACCCTCGACCTTTCCGAGTATCCCTCTATAGTCACTCTTTTAACTGATAAATTGGCTAATAATCAAACTAATGATATACACTTAGTTAATAATGATTCATTAGAAGAGGCGGACACAGACACATTAAATGATGAATACATTAAAGAAATTTCAGAACATGTTATTAATCAAAAAGAATCTCGAGCCCAAGCTGCCGATGAGGTGTTAACGTGCGTGAATTTGGGAACCAAAGCCGAGCCTAAGGAAACGCAGATTGGAAGCTTCTTCAGCGGAGCCGAAAGGGAAGCACTGATTGAGCTACTCAAAGAATATGTGGATGTGTTCGCATGGTCTTATAAAGACATGCCGGGGCTCGACAACTCGATCGTAGAGCACAGAATCCCGACAGCACCAGAAGCTAAGCCAGTCAAACAGAAGCTGTGCCGCATTAAGCCGGAATGGTCTTTGCAAGTGAAGGAAGAGATTGAGAAGCTACTCCGTGTGGGTTTCATCAGGGTGATCGAGTATCCAACTTGGTTATCAAATTTGGTGACTGTCAGAAAATCCAATGGCAAAGTCAGAGTGTGTGTGGATTTTCGGGATCTCAACAAAGCTACACCGAAGGATGACTTCCCCCTGCCAAATATCGACATGTTGGTGGACGCGACCGCCCATTATGAGGTCAAGTCGTTTGTTGATGGGTTTGCCGGCTATAACCAGATCAAGATGGCCGAGGAGGACAAGAGAAAACAGCTTTCACCACCCCATGGGGGACTTTTTGCTATACTGTCATGCCGTTTGGGCTAAGGAACGCTGGGGCTACCTACCAATGGGCAGTTACGACTTTATTCCACGATATGATCCACAAGGAGATTGAGGTGTACGTGGATGACATGATTATACATTCAAAAGGGTCTGATGGCCAACACTTGATAGATCTCAGAAAATTCTTCAACAGGTTGAGATAGCACGCCATGCGTTTGAACCCGGCGAAATGCACCTTTGGAGTTCGTAGAGGGAAAGTATTGGGTTACATGGTCACCGAGAATGGGATCGAAGACGACCCAAGGAAGATTCAAGCCATCCTGGAGATGAGGCCGCCCCGTACCGAGACGGAGATAAAAGGATTCATGGGACGCCTGCAATACATCAGTCGGTTTACCAATCAGCTGACCACCATCTGCGAACCAATTTTCAAACTGATGAAGAAAACAGCCAATGTGGAGTGGGATTATGACTGCCAGATAGCCTTCGAGAGGATCAAACAGTATTTGGTGAATACCCCAATCCTGCGCCCGCTGCATAAGGAGAAGACGTTGCTACTATACTTAACTGTGACAGACACCGCCGTCGGAGCCATGTTAGCGCAAGAAGCCAAAGATTCCCGGATTGAGAATGCAATTTACTTTGTCAGCCGAAAGTTACAAGGTAGCGAGCTCAATTACTCCGCGCTCGAGAAGACCTGCGTAGGCCTAGAATGGGTGGTAACGAAGCTCAAGCACTACATGGTATCCCATCCGATCTTACTAGTCTCGAAAATGGATCCTATCAAGTACCTGTTTGATAAACCCTCCCTTTCTATGAGACTCGCTAAATGGTCAGTGTTCTTGGGAGAGTTCGACATTACTTATGTACCGAGGAAGGCAATCAAGGGGAGGGCAATGGCCGATCAGCTCGCAGACTCTCCAAGCACCGAGACAAGGGGACCCGACCCCGAGTTCCCGGACAACAACATTTTCGCGATTGAGGTCGCAGAAAGGTGGCAACTATTCTTTGACGGGGCTGCAAACAAACGAGGGAATGGAGTCGGACTCCTACTTATTGATGCCAAAGATGAACACACTCCCATAGCCATCAAGCTAAACTTTTCAACAACCAAGAACGCCGCTGAGTATGAGGCATGTATAGCCGGGCTGGAAGCCGCCCTAGAACGCAACGTGAAAGAGTTAGAAGTATATGGAGACTCTGCTTTGATTATTAACCAAGCGGCGAACAAATGGAAAACTATTGATCCTTGCCTGCAGCGGTACCAAGGTTACATGGATGAGTTGATAACACAGTTCAAAGAAGTCACCTTCCATTTCCTGCCACGAGAGAGACATAAGTTCGCAGATGCTCTAGCTACATTGGCCTCGTTGGTCGAGATCCCCGAAGGAAGGTCCGTGAAGCCATTTAGGGTTGGACGAAGGGAGAACCCAGCCTATTACTACGAAATCCGGATCGATGCGGAGGTAAACGGAGACCAATGGTACACCCAAATCTACAAGTTCCTTAAGCACGGAGAGACGTCTTTTGATGGTGATGTGAAGGCCAAAATTCTGCAAGCGCTTAAAAGACTGGCAGGCCAATTCGTATTGTTAGACAATACTTTGTACAAGAGACATTACGACGGGCTGTTGCTCTTATGTGTCGACAGCAAGAGAGCTGAAGCAATAATGGAGGAAGTACACAACGGTTTGTGTAGACCTCACATGAATGCAAGGATGCTTAGACAGAAGATCACTCGCCTGGGCTACTATTGGATTACCATAGAGACGGACTGTATTCAATGGTTCGACGGTGTCACAAGTGCCAAGTATGCTCCAACCTCAACCTCATCCCCCCACACGAGTTGTACAGCTCCACCACGCCTTGGCCATTCGCCACATGGGGTATAGACATCATTGGGAAAATATCGCCAGCCGGCAGTAACGGTCACGAATTCGTCCTCGTCGCAGTCGACTACTTCACAAAGTGGGTCGAAGCTCAGTCTTACAAGGTGCTGAATTCCAAGAAGGTGGCGCAGTTTATCAAAGAGAACATCATGTGTAGATATGGGGTCCCTAACCTCATTATATCAGACAATGGCAGTCATTTCGAAGCCGAGTGTGCTCGCTTGCTCGCAGAATTCAAGGTCGAATGAAAGAAATCTTCCCCGTACTATCCACAGACTAACGGTGCGGTTGAGGCGGCCAACAAGACGATATAACAGATAATTCGCAAAATGGCTCTGCAAGGACGGGATTGGCCCGAGAAGTTACCATTAGCACTTTGGGGATACAGAACGTCGGTCCGCACTGCTACTGGAGAGACCCCTTACGCCTTGACATACGGCATGGAGGCGGTACTCCCTATAGAATTGGAAGTGCCATCATTGAGGATCTTACTCGAAAACCAAGTGAATGAAGTAGAATGGCTCCGGAGTCGCTATGATCAGTTGGCAATGCTCGATGAACACAGATTGAAGGCCATGGAACATATCCGAGCCTATCAAAGGAGAACGACGAAAGCCTTCAATAAAAGAGTCAAGCTTGTTGACATAAAGGAGGGAGACTTGGTGCTCAAAGCACGCTTGCCCAACAAGTTCAACCCCCTCGGGAAGTGGGCCCCCACTTGGGTAGGTCCGTTTGTAGTACAGAAGATCTTCTCCGGAGGAGCGGTCAGAATGGCAGATTTGGATGGCAACCCGTTCAAGGAACCAGTCAACCTCAGCAAGCTCAGACGCTACTATGATTAGACTCCCCTCTCTAAAAAAAAATGTTTACTACGCAAAAAGAAGCCCGATAGACTGAAAACCCGCAAAGGGCGGTCTATGCAAAATAAGGGTGCGTACAAAGCTCGCTAGATCGAAAACCCGCAAGGGCGGTTTAGGCAAAAGTTAGAGCATTCCCCCTTCTATCTTCCCTTTCTCTAAAATCATTCTAGTCCGACTGGAGTGAACTACGGTGACTTGAGCCCCTTAGTCCTATTTGTAAAAGGGGAACGTAGGCAGCCTTTCAAAAGGTGCGGTCTAAAAAACAAATAAACATCCAAATCCTGTCACAAAGCAATAAAGATAGAAGTTGTATTTTCTGAAAGCAAAAACTTTTATTTCCATAGTCATTGCATGTTAACACTTATTTGATGAGTCTAAGCTTGACATACTTTTTGAATAAATAACCTATTCTGAAATTTAGACTAAAACGTAAAATAAGACATAAATTTAAACTAATGTGTCTGCAACGACTATGGGGAGACGCTCGGGATCACTCTTTAGTGCCATTTGAGCCCTCGGTCTCTTTCTTCTTGCTTTGTCCACGGCGAACTTTCTTGTTAGGATTCTGTGAATACGTGTGTTTGAAATTGGGAATATTCATAGCAACATAAAAATTATGAGAGTCGCCACGCCGTTTTAATTATAGCCAAAACATTGAGAAAAAGCATGTTAATGGGTTCGGGGGTCAAATTACAACAAGAGAAGAATATTGAACGTTATCACTCCTATTGCCCGAATGATCGGTCTTTCTATCATGATGAATGTGTTAGTAGTGTGTTAGTGTTTGAGACCGTATCCGAAGATTGCCTACGTTCCTCTCAATGTGAGAAGCTCAGGTCAGCGTAGTTCGAGAAGAATATAGAATAGGCAGAAGAATCGGGATCATGCATAATGAGGGGGGAATTACCTAAAGATTAGGGTTTAGAAGTAGTTCCTAGATCATCCTCGGGTTGATGAACCCTCGATCATCATCGGCTATGAAATAACATGCAAACATGAAGATCGCAACCCTAAATATAGCATAAATAAGGTTTTAATCTATGAACACGATGAACATATGAAGAACATATATGAACATATGAATAAACATGCGAAGCATATGAAGAAACTATGAATAAACATGCAAGAACATGAATATTAAAGATCTACATTAGAAATAATGCAAGAACGTGAAGAAATAAGTTAGAAAACTTACCTATGTTGGCAAGAAATAAACCTTGATCTTCTTGGAGGTTTGAATGCTAATTAGAGAGCAAAATTGTGTTTAAGAACTCTCAAATTCGGATCCCCCTAAACCAATAGCATGAGATTGGTTTATATAGTAAACTGAGGGAAAGATCTGATGGTCCAGATCATCCGGGACGGATGTGGCCGCGTGGCCAATATTGAGGGCGGCGGCGAAAGTGACCGCGTGGCCAATATTGAGGGCGGCGGTGAAAGTGGCCGCGTGGCCATCGTTGCGCGCTGACTTGAAATTCAAGCTAGGGTTTTACTGTTCATACAAGGCAACCCTAAATGTCCATATTTAATGTTTTCTAGAACATTGAGCTATTTTTGGGAATCCGGGACAAGTCTTTGCAAGGTTTCTAATTCCCATAAAGTCCTTGTATATTTGGGAAAGCTCTAGTAAACTCATTTTCAGATCGGGTACTAACAGTAGCCCCTCGGCGACGCTTCTTGCAAGGCAATGGAGGGTCGATGATAAAAATAGGAACCGTTCTGAAACATGAGTTTCAAAACAGAGGAAAGGTAAGGGAACGGCTGGACCTTGACAGGCGACCTACGTATCCGCGGGGGAATCAAGCCAAACGTAGTTCAAATCTGATGGGGAAATTGGGAAGGACTGTCCTCTGATGGGGAACAACGTGTTCTGCTGGGGAAAATGCACTTGCTGGGGACAATAGATGACCATGTCGGTCGGGTGGCTGAACCTTTTCAGGTTTCCTACGTATCCTCTGAGGAATCAAGCCGGTCGTAGTTCAGAGCGATTAGGGAAAAGCGAGCCATCGGACTTCTGCTAGGGATAATAAACCTACGGGCACTATCCTGTATGAAGAACGAACATTCGTTAGGAAATGAAGTCATTTGGGAAAAATGAAGACTACGTTGTCTAAATAATCCCAAGATGGAATGGTAAACGCACTCAGGATCGCCAGGGCTCCTGCCGATTATGCTAACAAAATGCCGAGGCTTCTGCCAACCACGAGCGATCAAGGATACGTATGTCATAGAGGCGCCGAAGTCTCTACAATCATACGAATCCTAATAATAGGTACTGGATCTCTCGCAAACAGAAACGCCAAGGCTTCTGCCAATCACGATTGATCAAGGATACGTATGTCATAGAGGCGCCGAAGTCTCTACAATCATACGAACCCTAATAATAGATGCTGGACCTCTCGCAAACAGAAACGCCGAGGCTTCTGCCAATTGCGATCGATCTAGGATGCGTATGTCATAGAGGCGCCGAAGTCTCTACAACCATACGAATCCTAAGAAAATATTAGGAAATGCTAAAATAATAGATGCTGGATCTCTCGCAAACAGAAAAGCCGAGGCTTCTGCCAATCACGATCGATCTAGGATGCGTATGTCATAGAGGCGCCAAAGTCTCTACAACCATACGAATCCTAAGCAAATATTAGGAAATGCTAAAATAATAGATGCTGGATCTCTCGCAAACAGAAACGCCAAGGCTCCTGCCAATCACGATTGATCAAGGATACGTATGTCATAGAGGCGCCGAAGTCTCTACAACCGTACGAATCCTAATAATAGATGCTGGATCTCTCGCAAACAGAAACGCCGAGGCTTCTGCCAATCGCGATCGATCTAGGATGCGTATGTCATAGAGGCACCAAAGTCTCTACAACCATACGAAGCCTAAGCAAATATTAGGAAATGCTAAAATAATAGATGATGGATCTCTCGCAAACAGAAACGCCGAGGCTTCTGCCAATCACTATCGATCTAGGATGCGTATGTCATAGAGGCGTCAAAGTCTCTACAACCATACGAATCCTAAGCAAATATTAGGAAATGCTAAAATAGATGCTGGATCTCTCGTAAACAGAAACGCCGAGGCTTCTGCCAATCACGATCGATCTAGGATGCGTATGTCATAGAGGCACCAAAGTCTCTACAACCATACGAATCCTAAGAAAATATTAGGAAATGCTAAAATAGATGCTGGATCTCCCGCAAACAGAAACGCCGAGGCTTTTGCCAATCGCGATCGATCTAGGATGCGTATGTCATAGAGGCGCCGAAGTCTCTACAACCATACGAATCCTAAGCAAATATTTGGTGAAGAATGGAAATTTTAAGAGGCTTTCCGTTCCCAAAGGTATCGAATATCAGTCAAAATAGCGCTAAGGGCACCTAAAATGAATCAAAGGGGAATGTACTAGGGGTAAAACTGAAATTTTGCATGTGGAGGCAAAGATGATGGATTGTTATGAAGTCGCAAACGGGATGAACTCTCGGAGAGTCACAAAGGTGATAGACTCTCGGGGAGTCCCAAGGGTGACGGACTCTCGGTGAGTCACAAAGGTGATAGACTCTCGGGGAGTCACAAGGGACTCTTTGGTGAGTCACAAGGGCAAATGACCTTTAGGGAGACGCGAAGGAGATGGACTCTTGGGGAGTTTCTAATATGGGAAACATGATCTGGGTTCCGCTTATCCTAATTTAGGAGGGGATGAGGCTACGAGCCATTGAGACCAAGGTGTTAGGTAAGGGACATTTTTCTTGGTTGCCTAGAGGTAGGACCTAAGGCTTTTTTAAGGAAAGGGAATAAGGAAGATGGTGATCTCCTAATCTTGAGATAGGGATGCCAAAGATGTCACGGCTTCTTGGGCTTTAGATTATGTCTTGGAGATAATGTGGGTTTCCTAGGCTTACGGGCTAGGGATTGGAGCATGAGGAGAGTATTGTATCCTAGGCTTAGTGTTAGGGTTTGGAAAGGTTGAGGTTTGGGAACTTCCTAGATGTTAAGGTTTCGAACAAGGGTTTGGAAACTGGTGTTTAAGGACCATGACTCTCCTAGGTTTGGGACTAGGGTTTAGAAATATCCTAGGCTTTGAGGCTAGGGCTTGGAGTTGTGGTAGGTTCAGAGGTTGCAAAGGTGTTGGCTTTAGACCTAAGGCTGGGAGTTTAAAGGGTTGTGACCTCCTAGGCTTGAGACCATGGATCGTTGGGAAGAGGGATTGCTTTTGTGGAAGGTCCACTAAGCTTGATGTTAGGGTTCACCATTTTCCGGGATTGGTGACTATGGCTTGGAAATGTTCATGGTAACCTAGGCTTTAGGCTAGGTTTTAAGGCTAAGGACTGTAAACTTCCTACATTTTGAGACTAAGGTTAATGAGTTTCCTAGGTCTAGGACTGGGGTTTGAAGGGAATGTTGAATCCTAAGCTCGTCGCTAGGGTTGAGTGAGGATATGGTCTCCTAGGCCCGCGGCTAGGGTTTAGAAAGAGTGTGACTACCTAGGCTCGAGGCTAGGGTTTAGAGATAATGGGACTACCTTGGCTCGAGGCTAGGGTTTAGAGTGAATGCGGCTTCCTAGGCCTGAGGCTAGGGTTGATTAAGTTTTGGACAGGGCATTGTATCCTAGGTTTTGGACTAGGGTTCAATAAAACGGAGAATTGAGATTGTAAATTTCCTAGGTTTCGAGACTAGGGTTTCAGGAATTTGGAAATGATGTTGCATACGGGGCATTGGAAATTCCCTAGAACTTGGGCTAGGGTTAAAGAGGATGTTGTGGTTTCCTAGGCTTAAGGATATGTGACTACTTAGGCTTGAGGCTAGGGTTTGGGGAGAACGCGACTTCCTAGGTTTGAGGCTGGGGTTTGGAAAGATGTAATTACCTAGGCTTGGGGCTAGGGTTTGGAGAGAATACGACTACTTAGGCTTAAGGCTAGGGTTTGGAGACCGAAAGCATTTGAAGGTTTGTCTTGGTTTAGACCGAGCAAGTTTGAGGTCTAAGAGTGTTGCGGTTTGGGGCAGGTGAGCTTGATACCTCATGGCTGGATAGGCTCGATAGGTTAGACCTAGGCTAGAGTGCTAGGGTTTAGCTAGGGTAAGACTCAGACATGTGTTAAGGAGACCGGGGCCTAATGGAATGGTAGGCGTGAGATCTAGGAGATCAAAGGCTAGGCGGGGTAGCGTTGGGACATAAGGCTTTCAAGCGGGTAAGTCTTTTGTCCTAGATAAACCGCGTTATGGGTTAGGACCAAGCAGGCTTGAGGTCGGCCAAGGAGCAACGGATTGGGATTGCATGTCGGGCTTGGATCCTAGAGTGTTTGAAAGTTTAGGCTAGGTGCGAACCATAGGTGCGGGAAATGGTTTTGGATATATGACCATGTTGGCGCTTTAGGTAAAGGGATTGAGTGTCCAAGACTTTGCTTGAGTACAATAGGTACCTAAGTTGGATTGGGTATGCTTAGGTCCTAAGTTTGTCTCAGAGGTCATTGCGCGTGACCAAGCTCGTTCGGCGATTGCGAAGGTGGGTTTGGTACGGGACCAAAGGTGTTAAGAGCACGATTTTTGACTGGACGGGTTTTGATATCTTTATGGCATATCACGGTACGCGGGAGGTCTTATGCGTTCGAGCACGTTTGAGGTTTGGACTCGTGGGGAAGAAAGGTTTGAGATCCATGGAGTTCAAGGGTGGACCTTGTAGGTGGCGAGGTTTGGACTCGGCTCGGATTAAGTAGGTTAGAGACCTAAGGGGTTGAAGGTCAGACTAGGAAGTCTTTTGAAGCTAAGGAGTGACACTAGGTTTAAGAGTGGCTGGGCCATGGTTTGGGTATGACGGTAGGCGTAGATGGCATTGTTTTGGTTGGACCGAGCAGGCTTGGGAACTAAAGAGTTCTAAGGGTAGACATTTTTGTGATCTAAAGGGTTTAGGAGTTGAGACCTAAAGTGTGAATCGGATATGCTAGAGACCTACAAGGTAGGCGCTTGGTAGACTTGAATGGACTTGGGATCTAAGGGATCGTTCAATAGGTTAGATTGGGTAGACCTAAGAGGTTGGACCTAAGAGGATAAGAGAGACATAGTCTGGACAAGGTAAGGATGAATATATATTGGTAGGTTTGGGATCTAAGAGATCAGGTAGACTCGAGACCAGTAGGTTCGGGACCTAATGGGTCATTCTAAGGATTTGGATTCGGTAGACTGGTTTAAGGCTTGAGGTTTTTGATAAGAGTGGTTTGAAGCTTTAGGAATCCCGCTACTAACTTGTGGAGGGTCGAGCTAAGGGGTTATGGTGTAACCTATGTAAGACTGACCGGGTAGGTGCGGGACCTAAGGTTTTGAATCAAGTCAGATTGGGATGTAGAGAGTTGAGGGTTTAGGCCTAGGGGTTCCCTAAAGTGTAGGAGATAGGGTAAAGGGCCGAGTCAACTCAAGAATCATGGAGATGGGTCTCAGATGGATCGAGGATGTTTTTACAATTTTGTGGAGACCGAGAGTGCGGGTTTATAAACAAAGTGTCAGGGAAGAGAATACTTTTGAAATTGTTATGATTTTATAAAGATGCCTTATAATTAGTTATGATTCTAACAAATTCAAAGTGTTTGTCATGTGCAGTGTTTGACGATGAGGGGTACATCCTTGTTGAAACCTCGATATTCTCCGAGAAACCACATAGTCGACCCATTCTGTTGGGGAAGCCCTAGTTCGATAAGGGTGTAGAGCGGGGTATCCTACCTCCTTTAAGACGCACCCTTTTTTCTGCCTAGACCGCCCTTGCGGGTTTTCAATCTAGCGGGCATCTCTTTTGCGTCATCATTTTTTTTTTTTTTTTTTTGAAATCATTTAGTTGACTCAAAAAAAGGAAAAAAGAATTGTTTGAAAACATGCGGGGGCATTTTGGGGAGAGTAAGAGAGAGAGAGATAGTACTCACATTTTGACTCTTTGGGCAACTGAGTGTATATATGTACAAAAGGGAGGAAGCCCCTGCTTGACAGAAAGTAAGTGTTTAGCTCTTTCCTAGATTGTAGAACAGAAGACTTGTCGAGACATTTGAAAATTGTTTTATTCAAGATTCTCATTTGATTGCTCGAGAATGGACCTCGTTGATTAGTTATGCATCTTATGATTATGTTTTAGACAAGTAGTCTCGAAATAATAATTTTTTTGATCAATTGTGAGTGAAGAGATCAGAAGTAGAAATATATGGGGAAGAGAGAAGAGAAAGGAGATTGGCTCAAGGTGGGTTGTGTATATTTCGGACCGAACCGGGAGGTTGCCTACGTTCTCCTCAAGGTGAGGAGCTCAGGTCCGCGTAGTTCGGGGGATGACCCGCTTGATGATGGTGTCGGGTTTCAGTGGGTATGTGTGGGAGGTAAGAAAAGAAAGAAAGTTGGCCCAAGGTAGGTTATGTTTGGCTTTGAGTGGTTGCCCGGTTGACGATGAAGTTGGGTTTTGAGTTTAGGGGTGTGAGGTTCGTTTGAGGTGAGTTGTTCTTTGTAGCTCATTGCGGTGGATTACTCCTTTGTAGTTGTTGCAGTGGATTGCTCCATCGTAGTTGTCATGGGTTGCTGCCGTTTATCTACTTTGTAAGGAAAGAAAGGAAAATAGAACTTTTGAGGTGAAAAGAAAATGGGACTTTTACTTTTCCATGGTGATAGCCCCTTCTATTTTTCTTTTTCTTTTTTATTTTATCTCTTTGTGCGCACCCTTTTTTTCCTAGGCCGCCCTTTCGGGTTTTCAACCTAGCGGGCTTCTTTTTGTGCAATGCTCTAACTTTTGCCTAGGTCGCCCTTTTGGGTTTCAACCTAGCGAGCCATATATATTTTTTTTTTTTTTTTATATTTGTACATGAAACATTGGGCAAGACAAGCCCCTAGTTTGCTTTCTCCTCTCTCGATTGCGAGGTAGCCTCCTTATAGTTCAAGCGGCCTTTTGCTGGCGGCGGGCATCCTAGCCCCTTGATTTTCACCGGTAGAGTTCCATTGGACTATCGCGTGCACCAATTAATGGCATGAATGACTTCGTCCACTTGTCTTACATTTGCGATGGAATACGGACAGCCCCAGTGTAACGGCATGTAGTACTCATGAAGGGAACAAACCAACCCTTTAAATTGTGGCAGCATGGATGTCTATTTGATGATGAGCAACAGCAGTCCATTTCTTTGTCACGACCTTATAAAAAGTGGTCTAATGGTGGGATGAGAGGCGTATGAGGATAGTGTATGGGGGAAGGTGTATATAGAGAGTGTACATGAAGTGTGTACAAGGGGTGAGTGTATAGAGAGAGTGTATGGGGTGATTCGTTCATCCTAATTGGTCAAAGCATTTGTTATCTTGAGACTAATTGTTTACTTAGTTGTGCGAATGGTTTGTGGGTCCATTTACCTTTTAATGAGTCGTCATTAATGATTAAGATTAAGATTAATTCATCATATAAAGATATAGCAATCAAGTTAAAATGGTGAATAAGACAATTTTCATGGAATTGATTTATGCAAGATTATGTCTCAAGTCTAGAGAGAAAAGAAATAAAGACTCTTTTATTGGAACTAAAAGATTTAAACTGACTAGTCCGGGGTGGACTTTTACTAAAGAAACAAAAATCGTCCAAGGTGGACTTTTGACTAAGGACACTCTAGAACCTACGAAGACTGAATGATCCTTTTTATTTATTTATTTAAAGGAGGTAGCCCCAATTTCCTCTTTTGCCCATGCCCATGTATTCCGTTGGCGGGTGATGGCTCCGCTGTCAATGAGGCTTTGAATCTTCCTCCTCAATTGGAGGCAATCTTCGGTGTCATGCCCAACGTACTGGTGGTATTGGCAGTGTTTGGAGGGATCCAAGCATTGCTTCACCCTACTTGGTTCATAGTTGAACAAAGGAGACAACTTGCCGGCTTGAACTAGACTTTTGAAGAGTTTGGCTAACGGCATACCTAAGTCGTCGAATTCGCGCTCGTCCTTCCTTTCACGAACTGTCTTTGAGGGTGATTTAGGTACCGGCACCCCTTATTGATGAGTAGTCATAGGAGGCATCCCGACGGGGACAGTCTGTGGTGGCCCGTACATTTGAGGAGCGTACGGGTGTTGACATTGAGCAAGAGGAGGAACTCGACTGAGGTAATCATAAACGCCACGAATGTCAGACAAATGGCGCCTCTCGATATCTCTTAGGGTCTTATGCATCTCCTTCTGAAAGTATGTTGCTTGCTCGTTGAGAATGGCCTTAAAGTGGATTGCTTGTTCATCGAGGATGGCTTCGAAGTGGGATGCTTGTTTACTGAGAGCAGTACCGGTGTAGAGGATTGTCTCGGGATCTTGGGTAGCAGCTTCAGTTGCAACTTCGATGTTCTTTGCAGCCGACATGATGCAGAACTCTATTTCATGAAAGAATTAAGCCTCTTAGTTGAATTAAATTAGATTCGTTTTTAATGATAAGGCATCGTTATAAAATCATTTTTTGGAAAAGAGTCGGTCTCCACATTTTTGAAATGCATTTTGGTAAAAAATTGAAAGTTTGACCGGGCCGAAGTTGCCTACGTTCCCCTTACCATGAGGGAGAGGTCCCACACAATAAGAGGCTCAGGTCGCCGTAGTTCGAATCAAGTTAGACTTTTAAAAAGAGGTGAGAGATGACCATAGGGGTCAAAAAGAGGGAGATGACTCGGTCCTTGGTCAAGCATGGGTGAGGAAGACCTATAAGAGTTGGTTTTGATTGAGTAGGGTATGGTTTGACCTAAATTTGACCTAAGGTTTGAGACAAGAAGTGGTTCAAGCTAGGATGCGACGATAATGGTGGGTTGACCTAGATGGGTAAAGGATAGGTCAACCTAAATAAGAAGGGTTGGATTGACCTATATGGTGAATGAATCAAGATAGCGGGTTGTAGCGGTTTGCCTATGGGATGATCTAAGCGGGATGGACATGGTTTGACCTAGGCGGGTCTAAGGTTGACCTATTCGGGTTGGTGGATTAAGGAAGGTTGGAGATTGACCTAGATGGATCCAAGATAGGTAAGTCGATCTAAGCGGGTCATGGGGTGACCTTGGCGGGTCAAAGGTGAAGGGGTAGTTTTAACCTAAGACGGGCAGGTTGACCTAAATGGGTCAAGGATGGTGTGTGTACCTAAACGGGTTGACCTAGGTTGGTCCGGACGACGGTGGGTCAAGATGACGGTTTGACCTAAGCGGGTTAGGACCAAAGGTAATTGGGTTCACTTATGGAATCAAAGATTGACCTAAGAGGTCGAAAACGGATAAGGTTGACCTAGGAGTCCAAGTTTGACCTAAGAGGTCGAAGGTGATTGGGTTGACCTAGGAGGTCAAAGGTTGACCTAAGAGGTCAACGGGTGATAATGTTGACCGAGGGGTCCAAGGGTAGACCTAAGAGGTCAAAAGTGGATGAGGTTGACCTAAGAGGTCAAAGGCGGATGAGAATGACCTATGGGGTCAAAGGTTGACCTAAGAGGTCAAAGACGATAAAGTTTACCTAGGGGGTTAAATGTGATAAGGTTGTCCTAGGAGGTCAAGGGTTGACCTAAGAGGTCGGAGGCGGATAAAGTTGACCTAGGCGGTCAAGGGTTGACCTAAGAGGTCGAGGGGTGACCTAAGAGGTCGAGGGTGATAAGGTTGACCTAGGAGGTCAAGGGTAGACCTAAGAGGTCAAAGGTGGATAAAGTTGACCTAGGGGGTCAAAGGTAGACCTAAGAGATCAAAGGTTGGTACGGTTGACCTAGGGGGTCAAAGGTTGACTTAAACGGATAAGATTGACCTAGGGGGTCAAAGGTTGACTTAAACGGATAAGATTGACCTAGGGGGTCAAAGGTTGGCCTAAGAGGTCAAAGTGTGGTAAGGTTGACCTAGGAGGTCAAAGGTTGACCTAGGGGGTCAAAGGTTGGCCTAAGAGGTCAAAGGGTGGTAAGGTTGACCTAGGAGGTCAAAGGTTGACCTAGGGGGTCACAGGTTGGCTTAAGAGGTCAAAGGTAGATAAGGTTGACCTTGGGGGTCAAAGGTTGGGAAGGTCGACCTAGGTGGTCGAAGGTTGACCTAGGAGGTCAAAGGTAGGTAAGGTTGACCCAGGGGGTCAAAGGTTGACCTAGGAGGTCAAAGGTAGATACGATTGTCCTAAGAGGCCAAAGGATGGTGGGATTTTGACCAAAGCGGGTCGAGATGAAGGGTAGGCCCAAATGGATCGCAATGATGGGTAGGTAACCTAGATAGGCCAAGATGAGGAATTTTGATAGATGGCCCAAGAGGTGAGCGATGGACCTTAGAGGTCGTCTAGACACAATGCACATTTTATTTTGCGAAAAGTTTTGCATTTATTTACATCCTAAATGGCTGGTCTAAGGAGTGTCCTAATCTCTATGTGTGGGTTGACACGGGTAAGGTAAAAGGTTCCCACCGCTCGCGGAACGTACACGGTGAGTGGAGTAGACGAGTGACTCGAAAAGAGGGCGGCAGTAGCGCACAAATTCCTGCACATCGAATACTCCGGGTAATGGGGACCTATGCAGTGC
The DNA here is from genome assembly GCA_026119855.1 of Campanula takesimana. Classification (NCBI taxonomy): domain Eukaryota; kingdom Viridiplantae; phylum Streptophyta; class Magnoliopsida; order Asterales; family Campanulaceae; genus Campanula; species Campanula takesimana. The sequence goes on from JAOWBW010000014.1 coordinate 2,726,923, forward strand.
TGACAAGGACTAGTGGTAGTGTGTGGCAAGAAGCTAATTCTTTTTAGGGGGAAAGGAGGGAAGCTTTGAATGTTTGAATGATGCAATGCAATGCAAGAGAGAGGGAAGAAGAATGTATAAGGGAACATAGCAAGGTTTTGTTTGACCCTAATACTAAGATGAAAATAACAAGGGTACAGAAATACAAGGTACAAGTATTAACATGGCGGGGTGCACGGGTGCATGTGTAAACATGGCAAGTATGTGAGGTGCATGTATAAACATGGCAAGTATGTGCATGTGTAAATATGGCAAGTGTGTGTAGGGTACATGTGTAAACATGGCAAGTGTGTGAGGTGCATGTGTAAACATGGCAAGTGTGTGTGAGGTGCACATGTAAACATGGCAAGTGTATACATGTGTAAACATGGCAAGTGTATACATGTGTAAACATGGCAAGTGTGTGTAGGGTGCATGTGTAAATATGGCAGGTGTGTGTAGGGTGCATGTGTATACATGGCAGGTGTGTGTAGGGTGCGTGTGTAAACATGGCAAGTGTGTGCTTGTGTAAACATGGCAGGTGTGTGCATGTGTAAACATGGCAGGTGTGTGCATGTGTAAACATGGCAGGTGTGTGTGTGTGTAAACATGGAAAGCATCATGATGTAAACGAAAGTTAGACCCACTAAGTTTGAAAAAGTTTCAAAGCAGTCCCCAGCAGAGTCGCCACTGTGACTACGTGTGTTTGAAATTGGGAATATTCATAGCAACATAAAATTATGAGAGTCGCCACGCCGTTTTAATTATAGCCAAAACATTGAGAAAAAGCATGTTAATGGGTTCGGGGGTCAAATTACAACAAGAGAAGAATATTGAACGTTATCACTCCTATTGCCCGAATGATCGATCTTTCTATCATGATGAATGTGTTAGTAGTGTGTTAGTGTTTGAGACCGGAACCGAAGATTGCCTACGTTCCTCTCAATGTGAGAAGCTCAGGTCAGCGTAGTTCGAGAAGAATTTAGAATAGGCAGAAGAATCGGGATCATGCATAATGAGGGGGGAATTACCTAAAGATTAGGGTTTAGAAGTAGTTCCTAGATCATCCTCGGGTTGATGAACCCTCGATCATCATCGGCTATGAAATAACATGCAAACATGAAGATCGCAACCCTAAATATAGCATAAATAAGGTTTTAATCTATGAACACGATGAACATATGAAGAACATATATGAACATATGAATAAACATGCGAAGCATATGAAGAAACTATGAATAAACATGCAAGAACATGAATATTAAAGATCTACATTAGAAATAATGCAAGAACGTGAAGAAATAAGTTAGAAAACTACCTATGTTGGCAAGAAATAAACCTTGATCTTCTTGGAGGTTTGAATGCTAATTAGAGAGCAAAATTGTGTTTAAGAACTCTCAAATTCGGATCCCCCTAAACCAATAGCATGAGATTGGTTTATATAGTAAACTGAGGGGAAGATCTGATGGTCCAGATCATCCGGGGCGGATGTGGCCGCGTGGCCAATATTGAGGGCGGCGGTGAAAGTGGCCGCGTGGCCATCGTTGCGCGCTGACTTGAAATTCAAGCTAGGGTTTTACTGTTCATACAAGGCAACCCTAAATGTCCATATTTAATGTTTTCTAGAACATTGAGCTATTTTTGGGAATCCGGGACAAGTCTTTGCAAGGTTTCTAATTCCCATAAAGTCCTTGTATATTTGGGAAAGCCCTAGTAAACTCATTTTCAGATCGGGTACTAACAGATTCTCACAAAATCTTCTTTCAAATTCACTAACACCTTTAGCCTTGCCGATAGGAACCTCTTCGCTTTTCCTCTTCTTGGATGCCCCCACTCCATCTCCATTCCCGTTGGCCACGCTTTTGCTCATCCTCCTCTCATAAGCCACAACCTCTTTCACTCTCAATGAAAAACTTGGAGCACAGGATCCCAAAATAGTGCCCCTTAGGGTCTCTAGAGTCTGCTCCGCATGTCCAAGTCTCCCCATATACCAATCCAAGTACTCTTGTGACAGGTAGGTGTTGCTAGAGGGGGTGATGAAGGTCCTACGGCTAAAACCGGCCTCGCCCCATATCTGAGAGAGAAGGACCGAAGTACCGTCATCCAACTGAAGTATCCCAAAAGGAAAATCATCTCTCTCCTTGTCCCAACCCTCCGGGGCATTCTGCACTAAGACATACTTACGGAGCACTCTAGCGGGGTAGTAAAAGGTAGTCCCAGAGAGTGTCGGAACTTTGATCATGTGATGTCCTACTTGCTTCTCCCTCACAGAATGAATGTGCCAATGGGGCACCACCCATTGAATGTCATCAGTCACCATCTCTGCCAAATACTGTTCCCAACCTTTGAGAGTCATGCCCTCAAACCGCTCCACCATCCCCCTAATACGGTGCATCCATGGAGCCACCTTCAGAGAAGCCGCCGGTTTGTTGACGCGAAGCCTCTCTTGCAACCACATAGTCAAGAGCCTATCACTACCACAGGGCATCCCACCATAAGCCGCGAGATGGGGAATCCCACAGAGCATCTCTCCAAGGATAGCCGGCACAATGTCATAGCCTAGACGAGCGGAATTTACCATGCCCAAGCACCCTTCACTGGCAAACCCAACCTCAGAGGGGAAGAGAATAGAGGCAAACAAGCATAGTGCAAGATGGTCCAAAGAACGGTCAGAAGCCACGTCCATGTACATAAAGTGTTGTGGCATCCAAGAAAGGTCAACATAGCCGCCCCTAGCATACCTATCAAAGTCCTCCACGGACACACCAAAGGTCATCAACTTGTCCCTTAAGCAAACAAAGTCAAAAGGCAAGGCAACTTTACCCTTCCCTTCGTAGCCGTAAAGCGCTGCAATGTCCTCATATGTGGGTGTCATCTCGTTGAATGAAAAATTGAAGACATGGAGGGTGTCATTCCAAAACTTCCCACAGGCTTGCAAAAGGTTGGTATTGGAGTTCATGTGCAAAAGTGACCAAAGACACCTTATCCCATACCTTTCATCAAGTTTCCTACGGCTAGAACCAGAAAGTTTGGCAACCCACTTCTCCAAAGAAGTTATAAAGACCTTTTTCTCAAGACTTGTGATCCTAGCTTCATGATCCATGGTGAAAAGCAAGCAAAGTGGAGATTGGAACTCTAAATTTCTCAAAAAAGTGGCTGGTACGAATTCTAAGGCAACACAAACTCCCCTTAAATACCACACAAACTCCAATTTTTGCCAGGAAAATGAAAACCAGAGTCGGCGGCAGACTTGGCCACGCGGCCACAATTGTCCTCGGCCACGCGGCCACTATTGCTCTTGGCCAGGCGGCCGACTTTGCCTTGGCCATGCGGCCACTCTTGCCCCCATGCAGAAATCGCAGATCGTTACTCCCACTCCGCAACGGATCCATGCAAACAACGTACCTGTCCCTCCCCGAGGCTCATGCATTGTATAAAAATTAGGAGCATTGTAAAATAATTAGTTTGTACAGATAGGTTGTCACAAAAGCATTCTCATTTTAGTTCATAAATATATTTACATGCATGTTAAATGTTTGTCCAGTACATATTTGTCTCTACTAGCTAACAGTGTAGGAAATAAAGATGGAAAGATGGGCCCCGCCTAATCAGAATCCTCCTCTGTGGTGTCTCCACGCCACGCTGAAGCTCGAGAGCTACCGGCACCCAAACTCCGTCCACGGACCGTTCGACCACTAGTATGGGAAGAGCACGCACCGTTCGGAGACCGTTCCCGACGCTGGGGAGCCACGACATCATCCCGCTGGCAAGTGCAAGAATGATATTCCTCTCTCAATAGGCGCATCAGTACGTTCTCCCGCTGAACAGAACGAACGTACGCCTCCTGAGTCACCTGAAAGGGAAACCAAGGCAATGATTACAATGCAGAAATAACAAGTGTGTGTGTGCATGACTGAGATAAATCATAAGGTCATACCCCAGCATCAGGCGGAGGAACAAAAGTCTCCTCGACAATATCTGCGGCCGTCGGCTCCAAGCTAATCTCCACCTCCCGGCCACCTCTCATCACCCACACGCTACTCGAACGGGGAGGCATATCCACCAAAGGCCGACTCCGACCAACATACCGGGCCGAGCTCGATCCCTCTCCCGATAACATCCTAGCCCGAACCTGAGGGCTGATCAACCGTGTCCGCACGTAGCCGGCATAGTCGTCACTCCCTCTGTAATGCTCTGCCGGAGTGGGAGCCAAGAAAGTTTCCAACCTCGCGGGACAGAGCATATCCCGAGGAGGATCATAAGGAGCCCACGGTAACGCGCCGTCCCTATGCTGACGAACCACCGTCTCTCCGAGATACATGGCCTCCCCGGTGAGACCCACAAGCAAAACCCTAGAAGCGGTCAACTCCACTACATAGGGACCCACCGAAGCCTCATTAGCCGGACTCCATGGGTAAAACCTGACCTCGACAGGCTCAGACATCGCAAAAGCCCTCCTCAGATCGGCAGCATCCACCGTCTTCCTATCCCGGTTTCTGCGGGGAGGAGCCCTGTTGCTCTTGCACCAATACGACATGACAGGGACGACCTTGTTGGCACGCATCACCAACTGAAAAGGGGCGACGCCAAAGATCTCGTACACCCAAGCTTGTGCATACAATGAAAGAGACATTTCAGACCAAAAGATAGAGCAGAAATCTCAACAAGTGAAAAGAAGGGTAGTCCAGAGCATACCTCAAAGGCGAACTGAAACCCGTCAAAGGCCGACGAGCTAGCCCTCGAGCAATGATCCAGTGCCCGGTAAATCTCAGTCAAACCAGCTCCGCCCCAAGAAATCCCACCGACTTGGTCCAAGTCCACAAATCCCCTAGCAGTGAGTACCTGCAGACAGTAGCCCCACTGGGAAACAAGATCTCTGAAAAGCTGTACCATAAGAACAGCCGGACCAAGCAATCCAAATCATACTCCCCCCCCCTACCAAAGGCCTCAATATCCATCTCCACCAAAAGGTTCACCTTCCCGGTCTCCACTCCATGACCCTTAACACCTCCTCCCTGGTCGGTGTCAACCCCCAACAAAGCCTGCCTGTATTCCCGCCACTCCGACAAGCTTTCGTCAAAAGGCAAAGGGGTAGCAGTAAACCTCAACCCCGTGATAATCGCGAAATCCGTCGGCGTGTTGGTAATCTCTCCCCAACTGAAGTGCAAGGTATGAGTGGTGTCCCACCAGAACTCCCTGCACACCTCTATCACCGCCGCCACCTTCAGGGTGCCCCCAACCATGCGGACACTGTCAAAGAATGGGCCAAACCCCATAGCCTCGATCCGAGCACGCAAACCGCCCGGTCCCTCCAGCAGAGACGCCCACAGTTTGCCCACAGTCACTGTGGACCCACGAGCCTTGATCCTCTGCAGGTAAACACAGCACAGGTATGTTACATTCCTAGCAATTTACATTTCTAGCAATCTACATTTCTAGAAAATTACGATTCTAGCAATATATATTTTGTACAAAAGTGCGAAAAATGTGAAAATGAGAGGAGCGAAAATTTGAAATTTACCTCTCGTGTCTCCGGAAGGCCCATCGACCAGTGACGCTCTGAGTCGATGTAGAAATCGTAGTCTTGATCAAATGTTAACCGAAGAAGGCCGTCGCGAAAGTTCCGAGTCGTTGCTCGTGGTCTCAAACCGCCCCGTGGTATCAAGGGCCCCGCTTCAAAATCCGCTCCTGGGTCAGCCCCTACATTTCCCTCACCTTGAGGATCGCCATGCCACTGTTCTTGTTCTTGTTGTGGAGGCACATATCCACCTTGGCCTGGAAAATCCCTAAACAAGGCTTCGTTAATCCAATCCGCCATGTTATCCAAAGTATTCAAAGTAAAATCCTTAAAAAATTATCAGATCCAAGCTTTCTCTCTCTAAAGCTCGAATTCTCTCTTTCTAACTCAACAATGGTGGAAGGAAGAAGAAGGAAGAAGAAAAGAAGGAGAAGAGGGAGGGTTTCTGGCGCTGTGACCAAGGAGTCAGCCCGACGGCGACCTTGGCCACGCGGCCACTTCTGCCCTCGCAATCCCAGCCGTCAGATCAGCGATCCACGTGAAAGAGATCTGACCACTCAGCGTCCTTGGCCACGCGGCCACTATTGTAATTCAGTAACCTTGGCCACGCGGCCAACCTTGTCCTTTCAGACAAAATCTTATTTTTACCCCTAATCTTTTTCTCTTTGTTCATTTTAGGCGCCCCTATCCTATTTTGACCTTAAAATTTCCATTTTCTTTCCCATCTTCACCGCGATGGTTGGAACCCGTCCGTTTCTACCTCATGTGTGCCCCAAATATTTGCTTAGGATTCACATGATTGCAGAGACTCGTTCGCCTCTATGTCATGCGCATCCTAGATCGATCGTGATTGGCAGAGACCCGTTCATCTCTAATTGCGAGAGATCCAGCATCTATTATTTTAGCGCGATCGGCAGGAACCCGTTCGTTTCTGATTGCGTTTACCCCGGCAGTTACCACTTCCACCTTGAGGCCATTTAGACGTCGTAGTCTTTATTGTCTCATTATCCCCCAATATTTTCTTAGGGTTCATATGATTGTAGAAACCCGTCAGCCTCTACGTCATGTGCATCCTAGAACGATCGCGGCCGTTGCGAAAGTTCCAGCATTTATTATTTCCATCTTGGGATTATTTAGACGCCGTAGTCTTTATTGTCCCATTATCCCTCTTACCTCCTTTTCCCAAATGACTTCATTGCTTACGAATGTTCGTTCTTCATACAAGATAGTATCCGTAGGATTGTTATCCCCAGCAGGAGTCTGATGTCTCGTTTCCCTAACGAATGTTCAGTCTTCATACAGGATAGGGTCCGTAGGTTTGTTATCCGCAGCAGAAGTTCGATGTCTCGTTTTATCCCCAAAACTCTGAACTACGACCGGCTTGATTCCTCCAAGGATACGTAGGAAACCTGAAAAGGTTCAGCCACCCGACCGACATGGTCATCTCTCATCCCCTGCAGTTGCATTTTTCCCGGCAGATGCATTTTCCCACAGATCAGACTTCCCCCCAGGAGAAGATGTTGCTCCCCACCAGTGGACAATCATTCCCAATTTCCCATCAGATCTGAACTACGTTTGGCTTGATTCCCCTATGGATACGTAGGTCGCCTCCAAGGTTCAGCCGTTCCATCGATCCTTTCATCTGTTTTGAAACTCATGTTCCAGAACGGATCCTTCTTTTATCGTCGACCCTCCATTGCCTTTCAAGAAGCGTCACCAGGGGGCTACTGTTAGTACCCGACCTGAAAATGAGTTTATTAGGGCTTTCCCAAATATACAAGGACTTTATAGGAATTAGAAACCTTGCAAAGACTTGTCCCGGATTCCCAAAATATATCTCATTATTCTAGAACACCCTAAATATGGTCAAAATATGGTTTCCTTAAACCATGCAGAAACCCTAGCTTAGGAATCACGTCAGCCCGCAACCTTGGCCACGTGGCCAACCTTGCTGCGCCTCCGACTTTGGCCACGCGGCCAACATTGTCACCGTCTTCAATCATGGCCAGGCGGCCAACCTTGCTCCGGATGATCCTGACCATCAGATCTTCCCCTCAGTTTACTATATAAACTCATTCCATTCCATTGGTTTGAGGGATCCCGAGTTTGTGAGCTTTAAGTCCGAATTTTAGAGTTCTTAAACACAATTTTCTCCCTAATTAAGCATTCAAACACTCAAGGAGATCAAGGTTTATTTCTTGCCAACATAGGTAAGTTTTCTAACTTTTTCTTCATGTTCTTGCATCATTTTTAATGTAGATCTCTTATATTCATGTTCTTTCATGTTTATTCATAGTTTCTTCATATTCCTTGCATGTTCATTCGTATGTTCATAATATGTTCTTCGCATGTTCATCATATTCATAGATTAAAACCTTATTTATGCTATATTTAGGGTTGCGATCTTCATAATTACATGTTATTTCATAGCCGATGATGATCTAGGGTTCATCAACCCAAGGAGGATCTAGGAACTACTTCTAAACCCTAAACTTTAGGTAAATTCCCCCCTCATTATGCATGATCCCGATTCTCCTGCCTATTCTAAATTCTTCTCGAACTACGCTGACCTGAGCTTCTCACATTGAGAGGAACGTAGGCAATCTTCGGATCCGGTCTAAATCACTAACACACTACTAACACCGCATCATGATAGAAAGACCGATCAATTCGGGCAATAGGAGTGATAACGTAAATGTTCTTCTCTTGTTGTAATTTGACCCCCGAACCCACTAAAATGCTTTTTTCAATGTTTTGGCTATAATTAAAACGGCGTGGCGACTCTCATAATTTTAATGTCGTTATGAATATTCCCTTTTGTAAATAAAAATAATCACAAGATACTTCCCATGTGTCGCTTCATCGGAAAGGGGTATTCACAGCTACCCACTTTGGCCTTTTTATCATTAGTCTGCCGGCATTGAAGAATGACCCGGACGTTATTCAGGCTTTGAGAGAGAGGTGGTGGGACACCACCCATACTTTTCATTTGCCCATGGGAGAGGTCAAGATGACGCCCACAGACTTTACGGCATTGACTGGTCTGCCGTTTGCGGGGGAGCCTGTCCCTTGTGTTTTGAGGGGGACCCTTAGGACTGCCGACGAGCTGTTGGCTCTCGTTGACTGTGGCTTCCCGGTGAAGAATTTCCGGGTCACTTGGGGGAGCATCCGCCGATATTTTAGCATTCTTGCAGCTGAGCCTCTGGGTGTCACTGCTGAGCGGGTAGATGTGTAGACACCCCGCCTTGGACCTCTCACCCCGATTGCATACAAAGTATTTTTATTTAACTTATTTTTGTTGATTTCTGTTACTTCGGTTAAGTTCCTAACTGATTCCGTTAGTTTTGGACTAAACTGCATAACAGAGTTAACTTTTAGGGTCATTCTGTCATTCTGTCCTTCTCTGCCGCGGGCGCTTCCGGAACTGTTAACGGGCTGCGCGCGCGTCTCGCCCCTAAAGCGGGACCCGCGCGCCTCCCATTATGGCAGTAACGGATTGCACCTTATTTCCCTCCCTTTTCTTATTTACAAACATCTTTTTCTTGATCACAAACAACCCTTTTTACATCCACATTCATCCCCCTTTTTCTCATTAACTCCCAATCCCAAATTCTAAGCCTTTTCCCAAAAAACTAATATTTCTTTCATTTATTATTTGATTTCTTTTATTTCTTTTATTTTTCTTTTATTCATTTATCTTATTTCCTATTGGTCAATTCCATCTCACATGGATTGACCAATTTCCCTCCAACCTTTCCCTCTCTTTTTACCTATAAAAACCATCATCTTCTACCTTAGAAAGGGACTCTTTTTTACACTCTTTGGACCAACTTCATCTTCCCTACAAGAACTATACACAAGTTCTCTCAACAGATTTTCCCTACAAACAAACACTACACAAAGTGTTGCACAACCATTTCTCTACAAACAACACCATCTTCAAGTCAAAGTCTAAGGTCCTCTTTTCTAAAGGTACTTTTATTCTTCTTCTCTTTTATTCTAGTCTTACTAGTATGCAATCCCCATCAATTGGGACATGACCAAATGACCACTTTACTACATTAAAGTTGGTTAAGGTTATCTCCCTACATTTTAATCTCTACTTTAATTTCCTATACATTTCTTAATGTAATTGTTTAGCATAAATTTATAAATAAAACAATTCTCTTTTCTTCCCCTTTTTCTTTACATTATAATTGTTAGCACTGTTAATAAATTGAAGGACATTTAACATTAGAACACCAATAGTAGCAAGACCCGCATAAGCGGGGCGGAGTGGGTGTTTAAGTACTTCCCACTCCGTCACCTAACCCCCGAACCCTTCTCTCCCGAATCTCTGGTTTTGTACATAAATTAGGCTATTTCTAGGTTTTTCTTATGTTCTTTTAAAAACATAGGTGGCGACTCTAAACAATCTAAAACAAGTTAGACATCCTAGGATAATTCACCGCTCTAGCCAAGCTGTGGTTCCCCGGGGTATCTACAAGATGCTGTGGCCCGTTGTTTTATATGGTACTTGCTGTCTCATACCCTGTTTGCTAGTGGAGGGTCCTCGGCCTCTTTGGTTTTGCTTGACTTGTTGGTAGACTTGGACCACGCCGGTCATTACAACTGGGGTGCAGCGGGCTTGGCTGCTTGTTATCATGGTATGGATCTGACTAGCCGCTCGACCACCAGCTCGGTCACGGGTTTCAGCCTGCTATGGGAGGTATACTGCTTTCCCTTTTCTTTTCGGCCTTCTTGTCATTTGCTCTACTGTATCTTTGAACTGTCATTTAGTTCTGCTCTTGTCTTTGTTTTGCAGCTATGGGCCTTTGTTGTCTTGGAGCTGAGGGACTTCAAGATTAACAGAGAGGGTCAGCCCCAGTATCCAGACTGTGTGAGGTGGTCATATAGGGAGAGGAATGTGAGGACTGGCACTGTTCCCATCAGCCTGCTTTCAGCTCGGTGCCACTTGGATTCTTTGAGGCCGGAGGCTGTCGCCTTTTCTTTGTTTCCGTGGAGAGCTATTTATGCCTTTATTGAGCATACCCTGATTCCCACCCGCTCGAGGCTTCTGATGAGCTCAGTGGAGTGTATGGCGATGTATCTTGGGGAGAGAGTGTTTTGGCAGCATGGTGGTCAGGTGACGGACTTCCACCACCCTCCTAGGCCAGCGGTTCCTGATGTTCCGCCTTTCTGTCCTCGTAATTGGAGGGCTCTTTCAGAGGCAGACCGGGCAGTCTACCTTGCGGGGGTTGATGCTGTCCCTTTCATTCATCTGGAGCAGGATTACGGTTTATTCCGGGAGCATAACCTCCAGCAGGGTTTCATGTTCACTGATCCGAGGGAGACACATGTTGCTCCGCAGACTTCGGCCCGATTCTATCCCACCACTGCTGGATATTGCTTCGATCCTCCTTTGCCTCATCCCTACTACACTTATTCAAACTTTAGGGTCTTTGAGGAGCAGAGGGAGATTGTTCCCGAGGACATGTCACCAGAGAGAGAGCCTCCTGCTCAGGCTGCTGTGGTATGTTTTTCTGACCATCTTTGCATTTCTCAGTTCCAGTCTTGTTTTTTCTGTCCCTGATGTAATTTCCTTTTCTACCTCCCATTGTAACAGGTACTGGTAGCTGCTTATAGGCACTTGGGCAGACAGAACAAGGGGATGAGGAGGAGGCTCCATCAGCTGGAGGAGAGGGTGCTAGAGCTGTGTAGGGATATTGCTGCCATGACTAGAGATGCTGCTGGTGCTGCGAGAGGAGCTGCCCGAGGTGCTCGGGGCATGGGATGAGGCTGCAGGGATGCTGCACTAGACATTGATGAGGCTGTCTCTTCGGCGAGGCAGTCACTGAGCAAGAGTCTGATCCGCGGAGGTAGCCATAGTAGGAGTGGATCCAGCCAGAGCAGAGGTGGTGCGAGTTCCTCTCGGCGGGTGCAGAAGAGGAGCCGGCATGAGATCAGAGTTGAGGAGTCTGAGTCTGAGGATGATGATGATGATGATGATGATGACGATGACGATGATGATGAGGAGACCGAGAGCGGCAGCAGGGGTGAGCACAGTGCTGGTGGCGATGTGCCTGAGCTGTTGTGGCTGAGAGGGTGGGGGATTGAAACACCTTTACTTTTGCCTGTAATAACATTTAGCATGTATTTACAATCCTAGCTATTTACTACGCTTTTTAGTTATTTGTCTAGACTTGTTCCTAAGTGTCGACTCTTTACAAACAAATGTGTGCCCAAATGTGTTCATCATGGTTGCTTGAACTCCTTTTCTGTGCTGGGATCTGATTTTGCTGCAGGTTGGATATGTTGAAGTGCTTGGGTTCTGTTCTGAACTGACAAGGGCTACTTCTGTCTGAACTGTTGTCAAAGGCGCGCGCGTTGGGCCTTGCTTGTGGGAGGCGCGCGCGTTGTGAATCCTTGGTCGGAGGCGCGCGCTTCTGGCCTGCTGAATTACAGCCCCTTTCTTTTTCTAATCAGAATGTTCCAACAGCTATAATTTCGAACCATTTTCGACCAGAATGGTCACACAGCATTCTTCTGCAAACATTTTCTCCTCCTAAACCACAAAATTCTTGTCATAATGGCCCCAATAACTTTTTCTTTTGAAGTCAAGTTTTTCGTCCCCGAGGGTGAGAAGTCCGTTCCAATGGTGAACGCCGTTCCAGCTGTGGGGTCCGTCTCGATGGTGGAGAAGCGTCCGAGCGTTTTTGATCGTTTGGGAAGGCCCAATGACGATGTTGTTGACCCGTGAGACCGGTGGTTCATGTGCGGGACTATAGACCCCGTCATTTTCCCAAGAAGAAGAAAGGTAAGGGAAATTCCTCCCATGTGTGGAAGCGTCCCATGGTTGTCCCCGCTAAGGCTCCGCTTGATAAGGGCAAAGGGAAAGCCGTTGATGAAGCTCCGTCCCGTCCTAGTATTTTCTCCCGTCTTGGCGGTCCCAAGAATGTTCCGTCCCCATCCAAGAAGACTAAAGGCATAACAAGAAGCAATGGGTTCCCAAACCTAAGAAAGATTAGATTTTTCTTTGTACCCCAAGAGATTGCAATTAAATTAGACCACTTTGTTTTAGGATTTAATGTTTTGATGTCTTTTGTTGCTCAATAAATCCGTTGTAATGGCTTGAATAATTCATTGAATGAATAAAAATTGCATCTTGTTATTTGAAGTGAATTGGGTATTTTTGATATGTTTTAGACCGCACCCGAAGGTTGCCTACGTTCCTCCAGTTGGGAGGCTCAGGTCTCCGTAGTTCAAACAAACAAAGACCATTTTTTTTTGTGTGTGCACCCTGTTTTTTGCCTAGACCGCCCTTTCGGGTTTTCAATCTAGCGGGCTTCTTTTTTGCACGTGCTCTATTTTTTGTCTAGGCCACCCTTGCGGGTTTTTAACCTAGCAAGCGATTTTTTTTTTATTTTTTTTTAATTTTTATAGTCTTTGTTTATTAAGCATAGAACCTCTTGAGCTTGTCGAGGTTGACCTCCTTTGGCAGCTGGTCACCTTCTAAATCCACGAGTCGGACTGGACCGCCGCTTAGTATCTTTTTGACCACGTACGGACCAATCCATCGGGGTCCCCATTTCCCAGGGGATTCATGGCATTAGGAGGATGTTGTCTTAAGACCAAATCTCCCACATTGATGTTTCGAGGCTTCACCTTTTTGTTGAAAGCTCTTGCCGTCCTTTGCTGATACGCCCTTGTACGTTCGAGTGCTCTTAGACTTTTCTCGTCGAGTAAGGCTAGCTGTTCATATCGACTTTGCATCCAGTCGACCTCGTTGACTTGATTCTCGAGGAGGACCCTTAGAGATGGGACTTCAAGTTCGATTGGGAGTACGGCTTCAGAACCATAGACTAATGCATAAGGAGTTTCTCCTGTTGCTGACCGTATTAATGTGCGATAGCCCCACAATGCTAATGGTAGCTTCTCGTGTTGGTAGTGGTGCCCTAGGCACGTTTAATAAACGTTGTAATTGTTATCATTTATTTCATATCAATAAAGAGATGTTTTGATTATTATTGTTGTTCATCTTTACTTATAATAATCTCCGTCCCTAGTACTTGTTAAGCACTAGTATAAAGGCTAAATGATCATAGGATGATCATGTTAGATTTATGGGTACTTGTTTGGAACAAGGTACTGGACATGACCCGCTCTATGAGATTTATGTCATGGTCTATGTCATACATATATCTCATATTAGTTATGTCATTTGAATCCTTAGACATAAAGTTATTATAGTCTTCCACTTGATGAACATTATGTTTGACATATTCAAACGCTACTTTTAACCGAGTGGTTATAAAGGGTATGATTGGCATAATCGGATTCACGTAGGGAAGAATAATAAGCTAAATGGATTTGTCCCTCTTCGGAGAGATATCAAGCTTGGGCCTCTCGTAGGAATGATGTTGATGAAATGTTCGGCCGGACTCAAATGAATTGATTGGATCAATGTCATTTGGATTATCAACATATTCGGAATCGAGAAAGTATTGAACAAAACAAGTTGACTCTTTGACCATGACTTATGTTCAATGATATCGTGGACAAAGGGATTGTGACATATTCTAAAGGAATGCGAACTTGTATCTAGTTATACTATTTGGGTAGGTATGACGGTTTGCTAGAACCTAATCATATCTTATGGGATCATGTTTGAGCCCATTGCCAACTTAGTATAATCCTAGAGGGTCACACACAATAGAACGAATCTTTAAAAGGACTACATTGGAATTTTGGAAATTCTGGACATCCTGGGAAGTGGGCGACCGCACAGTATGGACTGGGCGGCCGCACAATTATCTTAGTTTTGTACCAGTTTTGCTTCAGATAGTTGTACGACCGCACAGAGGGTTTTGGGCGGCCGCACAGTGCTGTCGGGTGGCAGATTCCTAATTTGATTAGAAAACGAATTTTGGACGGATTTTGACACAAGTTTCCTATTTGGAATAGGTTATGCTTGTGTATAAAAGACCAAATTCGGCCAGCACTCTAGGCTAATGATTTTGTGAGTCTCAAAGAGTTTGAGAGAAGGTTTATTTTGTTCTAAGACATTCTTGGTTGAAGAACAAAATAATACACAAAATAAATTCCATATAGTTCTTTTGATTGTGAAAAAGTGTTTCACAATTTGGTCTAGCAACCAAGATTAAAGAAGCTACTTTGATATTCGTTCGAAGTGTGGATACCGCTAGAGGGTGAAAATCATCATCTTCAAAGTTCGTGTTCAAGCTTTGTGATCGCGATCAAGTCTTCAAACCTCCACCAAAGACCAAGATAATTTGATAGCCATCAAGGGTTAGTTCATTCCTTTATTCTTATGTTGTATTTGATTTAATCGTATGAACGGATCCATGGCTTTGGGTTTCAAAATTTTAAATGCTAAATTCCGCTGCGCATGTTTGATCGAAACCCAACAGTGGTATCAGAGCCCCGTTCATGTTGATTAATTCAATACTTGGATCATGTTATGTGTATATAAATTGTTTATGTGCCTTGCATGATATGAATATTGGAATATGTGATGTTTATGTGTTATGTGATTTTATGTGGTTTATTGTTTTGCAACTTTAATCGCACGATTCAATCGCAATAAATAAATTATGGTGGATTCAGAATTGTTGATTATTAATTTTTGATTGGATCAAAGTTTTAATAATCGGGGAAAAACGATTTTGAGACAAAATTTTCGAACTTCAAAATTCTGTACATTCTGATCAGTTTGGGCGACCGCACAAAATCACTTGGGCGGCCGCACATGTTTGGGCGACCGCACAGTGAGTTTTGGGCGACCGCACATGAGGATCAGATTGTCTGATTTTGGTTGAAATCAGAATTTGGAATTTTCAAGAGATCCAACAAAACCAGTAACAGAACCAGTCCAGACTTGCTGATCTGGAATGGGTTTTGGGTAGTTGGTTTATGTGAGGATCTTGGGGTTTGATTTTCCTATTTGTTTTAGTCTTGTGATTCTAAGATTGGTTCAAGTTTTGGATGGCTAATCTGCGTTCATCGAGATTGTGTTTCCCAAAATTGATCGCAATCAAAGTTTCAAAGATAAAACGAAGTTAGAATTATGAAGAGTTCATAATTGCTAAAATTGAGAAACAAAGTTCTTGATTCAAAGTTTGTAGATCCATGTGGAATTGTGAATGCAATTGGCCTACGTTCATCGAGACCATCTATTGCTTAGTTTCGGCCACATGGACTACTTTCTTGATTTCTTGAATTAGTGCGGGATTGTGGTTGCCTAATGGATTAGTTCGACCGCACTTCTTGTTGTCTTGATTCGGAAATAATGACCAAAGTTGAAATAGTCTCATCCTCATAATTTTAGAGAAACTAATGACACATAAATATCATGCTTAAATTAATGAGATTAATTTAGTGGCTAAACTTGATGTGTAACATGTTTATATTATGTGCTCATAAATGTGTTATATGCTATATGTGATGAACCTTCAAAGAAATTTTTAAGTCTTTTATTGCCATACCATGATTAAAACACTTGTTTATACATGAGTAGTTTTATGTGGGCTCGCCAAAGCGAGGTGCATTGATTTTATTCATGTTTGAGCAAGATGAGTGAATAAGAGTTTCCTATGCGTTTAAAATGGTTGGACTTAATTAAGCGTCAAAACAGTTTTGGGCTTAAGGCAAAGATGAGATTTAACATGCTTTTTGAAATTGGATTTCTTAAAGAATCTCATGAAAATAACTGAGAGTCATATGAGATATGATTGACAAGAGTTGTCTACCTAATTGATTTAATTCTGAGCGGTGCGCCAAAGCGTACTCAAAATTAGATTAAAGCGGGATCTCAACCCATTTAAATTATACTATACATTGGATGTATAAAGAAGGTTGTATAATTTGGTGGGAGTATTTTGTTTTAAAATACATTATTTATCTCTTTAATGAAAACCGGTACTTATTAAATTTTGGAAATTTTTGCATATTTGTAGATAATGACTAATAACACTCAATCAATGTCGTTGCGATCGATCCTTGAGAAGGATAAGCTCGAAGAGAATGGTACCAACTTTATGGATTGGATCCGTACCATAAGAATTGTTCTTAGGCAAGAAGATAAGTTGTACATTCTCGATGGGCCTCTCCCTGCTGAACCACCGCCTACTGCCCCTAGGGTAGAAAGAGACAATTACAAGAAACATCGTAATGATTCTAGAGATGTAAGTTGTCTCATGCTTGCTGCTATGTGTTCAAAACTCCAACAAAGTTTGGAACATTTGGAAGCCTATGAGATAGGCGTGGAGTTGAGAACCATGTTTCAAGAGCAAGCTAGGCAAGAGAGGTACAAGACCATTGTTGCATTCACTACTTGTAAAATGAATGAAGGGCAACAAGTGAGTCCTCACTTTCTTAAAATGAAAGGTTATGTAGAGCACCTTGAGAAACTTGGCTATCCGATCCCATTGGAGCTAGCCACGGATCTCATTCTTAATTCATTGTCTAAAAGTTATAATCAGTTTGTGATGAATTATAACATGCATGGAATGGATAAGAATCTCTCTGAGTTGCATGGGATGCTCAAGACTGCAGAGATGAAAATTGTGGAGAAAGGTTCTCCCGTGCTCTTGGTTCATGATGGGAAGAAGCCTGGTGCCAAAGGCAAGGGTAAGGCAAAAGTTGTCAAACCCAAGATAAGCAAGGCAAAGGTTGCCAAGGCTTCTGAGGCAAAACCCGATACACAAAAGGATGCAATTTGTTTCCATTGTCAAGAAATTGGTCATTGGAAACGTAATTGCAAGGCTTTCTTGGAAGAGCAAAAGAAGAAGAAGAGCAGCAAGGCTGCGTCGACTTCAGGTATCTATATGATAGATATTCTCCTTTCTACCACTGATTCTTGGGTATTGGATACCGGATGTGGTTCTCACATTTGTCTAAATGTGCAGGGACTAAAGAATAGGAGACTGCTTAAAGAAGGTGAAGTAGATTTACGTGTGGGAAATGGAGCAAGAGTTGCTGCATTAGCCGTAGGGACTTATGAAGTCACTTTACCTTCCGGATTAATTCTTGTTTTGAACAATTGTTATTATGTTCCGGATTTAAGCAGAAATATTATTTCAATTTCTTGTTTGGATAATGAAGGTTTTAAGTTTCTTATTGAGAATAAGAAATTTTCTATTTATTTAAATGATGTGCTTTATGGTATTGCTAATTCATTTAATGGCCTTTATATCTTGGATGTCAAGAATGAAAATAATGTCTATCATGTAAATAAGAAATCTAAACCTAATGATGTAAATCATACTTATTTGTGGCATTGCCGTATTGGTCATATTAATAAGAAGCGTATCTCAAAACTCCATGGGGACGGACTTTTGGGTTCATGTGACTTAGAGTCATATGATACTTGTGAGTCGTGTCTTCTTGGAAAAATGACTAAGACACCTTTTACTAAGTTTGGTGAAAGGGCAAGCGACTTATTGGGGTTGATACATTCCGATGTATGCGGACCATTAAGTAGCAATGCTAGGGGAAGATTTCAATACTTCATAACCTTCACTGATGATTATAGTAGATTTGGGTATGTTTACCTAATGAAACATAAGAGTGAAGCATTTGAGATATTTAGAATATTTCAAAATGAAGTAGAAAAACAACTTGGCAAAAGTATTAAAGCACTTCGATCAGATCGTGGTGGTGAATACTTAAGTCAAGAATTTGATGATCATCTAAAGAATTGTGGAATAGTTTCACAATTGACTCCACCCGGAACACCACAATGGAATGGTGTGTCCGAGAGGAGGAATCGGACTTTGTTAGACATGGTTCGATAAATGATGAGTCAAGTTGATCTTCCAATATCTTTTTGGGGTTACGCTCTAGAAACCGCTGCTTTCACACTAAATCGTGTTCCAACTAAATCGGTTCAAAAGACTCCATATGAGATGTGGAGCGGAAAGAAGCCTTGTCTATCTTTCATGAAGATTTGGGGTTGTGAAGTTTTTGTCAAAAGACTTATCTCAGACAAACTTGCACACAAATCTGATAAATGTATTTTCGTGGGATATCCTAAGGAAACTAAAGGATATTACTTTTACAACCGAGAGGACAACAAAGTGTTTGTTGCCCGAACTGGTGTCTTTCTAGAGAAAGAGTTTCTCTCCAAAGAAATCAGTGGGAGTAAAATAAATCTTGAAGAAATTCGAGACCCAGAAAATAACATTGAACCAATAGTGGAACAAGAACAAGAACCACAAGGAGTTGTGGAACCTGTTCAAAATACACAAGCATCTCGCAGATCTAGTAGGTTACGATCCGAGCCCGAGAGATATGGATTTCTCGTAACGGATAGTAATGAGGTAGAAATCATTGAGAATGATGAACCGTCAACCTACCAAGAGGCGATGTCTTCTCCTGATTCGGACAAGTGGCTTGGAGCCATGGAATCCGAATTGCAATCCATGCAAGATAATCAAGTTTGGAATTTGATTGATGCACCCGAAGGTGTAAAAACCATAGGATGCAAATGGGTCTTCAAGAAGAAGACTGACATGGATGGGAAGGTGCATACTTACAAAGCTAGGCTTGTAGCGAAGGGTTATAGGCAAGTTCATGGTATTGACTATGATGAGACCTTTTCACCCGTAGCAATGATCAAGTCTATAAGAATCTTGCTTGCCATTGCTGCATATCATGACTATGAAATATGGCAGATGGACGTCAAAACCGCTTTCCTAAATGGAAAACTCCAAGAGGATGTGTATATGACACAACCAGAAGGTTTTGAACAAGATTCTAAGGTATGCAAATTGCAGAGATCCATCTATGGATTGAAGCAAGCTTCTAGGAGTTGGAATCTCCGTTTTGATGAATCGGTCAAAGAGTTTGGTTTCATCAAGAACGAAGATGAGCCTTGTGTATACAAGAAGATTAGTGGGAGCATAGTGCTATTCCTTATTTTATATGTGGATGACATATTGCTCATTGGAAACGACATTCCTACAGTTCAGTCTGTGAAGACTTGGTTAGGAAAGTGCTTCGCAATGAAAGATATGGGTAAAGCCGCATATATTCTTGGCATTAAGATCTATAGAGATAGATCAAGGAGGCTACTTAGTTTAAGCCAAAGTACATACATTGACAAGATCATTAGAAGATTTCGTATGGAAAATTCTAAGAGAGGAACCTTGCCCGTGTTACATGGAGTTTCTCTAAGCAAGACTCAATGTCCTAAGACAAAAGATGAGCGTGAGAAAATGAATGATGTTCCATATGCTTCGGCAATTGGGTCCATCATGTATGCCATGATTTGTACTAGGCCGGATGTATCTTATGCTTTGAGCATGACAAGTAGATACCAATCCGACCCTGGCGAAAATCACTGGATAGCCGTAAAAGCGATTCTTAAGTACTTGAGAAGGACTAAAGACTCGTTTTTGGTCTATGGAGGAATGGAAGATGATCTCGTTGTAAATGCTTACACGGATGCAAGCTTCCAAACTGACAAAGATGATAACCGATCGCAATCGGGTTTTGTGTTTATGTTAAATGGTGGAGCTGTAAGCTGGAAGAGTTCCAAGCAAAGTACAACCGCCGATTCTACAACAGAAGCTGAGTATATTGCTGCATCGGATGCTGCAAAAGAAGCTGTTTGGATTAAGAAGTTCATAACTGAACTTGAACTGGTTCCTAGCATTGCTAATCCAATAGACCTTTATTGCGATAATAATGGTGCTATTGCTCAAGCAAAGGAACCAAGAGCACATCAGAAATCCAAACACATACTTAGGCGTTTTCATATCATTCGAGAGATCGTTGATAGGGGAGACGTAAATATATGCAGAGTACCTACTGATGACAATGTTGCGGACCCGCTAACAAAGGGACTTCCACAAGCTAAACATGATGGTCATGTTAGGTCCATGGGTATTAGATACATGGGAGATTGGGCCTAGGGCAAGTGGGAGATTGTTGGTAATGGTGCTCTAGGCACGTTTAATAAACGTTGTAATTGTTATCATTTATTTCATATCAATAAAGAGATGTTTTGATTATTATTGTTGTTCATGTTTACCTATAATAATCCCCGTCCCTAGTACTTGTTAAGCACTAGTATAAAGGCTAAATGATCATGGGATGATCATGTTAGATTTATGGGTACTTGTTTGGAACAAGGTACTGGACATGACCCGCTCTATGAGATTTATGTCATGGTCTATGTCATACATATATCTCATATTAGTTGTGTCATTTGAATCCTTAGACATGAAGTTATTATAGTCTTCCACTTGATGAACATTATGTTTGACATATTCAAACGCTACCTTTAACCGGGAAGTTATAAAGGGTATGATTGGCATAATCGGATTCACGTAGGGAAGAATAATAAGCTAAATAAATTTGTCCCTCCTCGGAGAGATGTCAAGCTTGGGCCACTCGTAGGAATGATGTTGATGAAATGTTCGGCCGGACTCAAATGGATTGATTGGATCAATAGCATTTGAATTATCAACATATTCGGAATCGAGAAAGTATTGAACAAAACAAGTTGACTGTTTGACCATGACTTGTGTTCATTGACATCGTGGACAAAGGGATTGTGACATATTCTAAAGGAATGCGAACTTGTATCTAGTTATACTATTTGGGTAGGTATGACGGTTTGCTAGAACCTAATCATATCTTATGGGATCATGTTTGAGCTCATTGCCAACTTAGTATAATCCTAGAGGGTCACACACAATAGAACGAATCTTTAAAAGGGACTATATTGGAATTTTGGAAATTCTGGACATTCTGAAGAGTGGGCGACCGCACAGTATTGACTGGGCGGCCACACACTTAGTTCAGTTTTATACCAGTTTTGCTTCAGATAGTTGTGCGACCGCACAGATGATTTTGGGCGGCCGCACAGTGCTGTCGGGTGGCAGATTCCTAATTTGATTTGGAAACGAATTTTGGAAGAATTTTGACACAAGTTTCCTATTTGGAATAGGTTATACTTGTGTATAAAAGACCAAATTCGGCCAGCACTCAATGCTAATGATTTTGTGAGTCTCAAAGAGTTTGAGAGAGGGTTTATTTTGTTCTAAGACATTCTTGGTTGAAGAACAAAATAATACACAAAAAAAATTCCATATAGTTCTTTTGATTGTAAAAAGTGTTTTACAATTTGGTCTAGCAACCAAGATCAAAGAAGCTCCTTTGATATTCGTTCGAAGTGTGGATACCGCTAGAGGGTGAAAATCATCATCTTCAAAGTTCGTGTTCAAGCTTTGTGATCGTGATCAAGTCTTCAAACCTCCACCAAAGACCAAGAGAATTTGATAGCCATCAAGGGTTAGTTTATTCTTTTATTCTTATGTTGTATTTGATTTAATCGTATGAACGGATCCATGGCTTTGGGTTTCAAAATTTTAAATGCTAAATTCCGCTGCGCATGTTTGATCGAAACCCAACACACAATAGAACGAATCTTTAAAAGGACTACATTGGAATTTTGGAAATTCTGGACATCCTGGGAAGTGGGCGACCGCACAGTATGGACTGGGCGGCCGCACAATTATCTTAGTTTTGTACCAGTTTTGCTTCAGATAGTTGTGCGACCGCACAGAGGGTTTTGGGCGGCCGCACAGTGCTGTCGGGTGGCAGATTCCTAATTTGATTAGGAAACGAATTTTGGACGGATTTTGACACAAGTTTCCTATTTGGAATAGGTTATGCTTGTGTATAAAAGACCAAATTCGGCCAGCACTCTAGGCTAATGATTTTGTGAGTCTCAAAGAGTTTGAGAGAGGGTTTATTTTGTTCTAAGACATTCTTTGTTGAAGAACAAAATAATACACAAAATAAATTCCATATAGTTCTTTTGATTGTGAAAAAGTGTTTCACAATTTGGTCTAGCAACCAAGATCAAAGAAGCTACTTTGATATTCGTTCGAAGTGTGGATACCGCTAGAGGGTGAAAATCATCATCTTCAAAGTTCGTGTTCAAGCTTTGTGATCGCGATCAAGTCTTCAAACCTCCACCAAAGACCAAGAGAATTTGATAGCCATCAAGGGTTAGTTCATTCCTTTATTCTTATGTTGTATTTGATTTAATCGTATGAACGGATCCATGGCTTTGGGTTTCAAAATTTTAAATGCTAAATTCCGCTGCGCATGTTTGATCGAAACCCAACATCTCGGGCCAATCCCTTCCTGTTGAGGCCATTTTCTTGACGATGGTCTCGATGGTCTTATTTGCTTCTTCAACCGCGCCATTTGCTTGAGGACGGTAAGGAGATGACTTGTGTTTGGTGATCTTGTATTCTACCAAAAGTGCATCCATTTCCTTCTCAAAGTGAGAGCCGTTGTCGGAAATGATTTCATGAGGCACGCCGTATCGGCACATGATATTAATTTTTACAAATTCGGCCACTTTCTTGGCGTTGAGGGTCCGATAGGCTTGTGCTTCGACCCACTTTGTGAAGTAGTCGACGGCCACTAGGACGAATGACTGCCCATTGCTTCCGGCAGGATGGACTTTACCGATGATGTCTATCCCCCAACAAGAGAAAGGCCAAGGTGTAACCATGTTGTAAAGTTACGAGGGTGGAGCATGTTGCATATTAGCATGGAATTGGCACTTGGCACACCTTTTGACTTTCTCGATGCAGTCTCGTTCCATAGTGCTCCAATAGTAACCAATGCGGAGTATCTTCTTGACTAGCATAAACCCATTCATGTGGGGTCCACACTCTCCTTCGTGCACTTCACACATTATCTCTTGAGCTTCAGTCTCATTGGCGCATAAGAGATTGATCCCGTCGTGGTGCCTTTTATAGACTCGGTCCCCAATCAGTACGTACCGAGAGGCTAGCCTTTGCAGAGCCGCTTGAGACTTCTTATTGCTATTCTCGGGATAAGTGCCATCTTTGAGGAAATTCATGATATCCGAATACCACGGAGAGTTTGTTTGAACCTCATTGATCTCGATATTCATGCAGTACGCCGGACTGTTCCTTCGGGCAATTTTGAAAGGCTTCACCATTTTCCCTTTGGGCATTTCGACTAATGAAGCTATGGTGGCCAGTGCATCGGCGAAGCGATTCTTATCCCTTGGCAGGTAGTTGAAAGTGATCTCTTGGAATTGTTCAACCAATTCTTCAAGGTTCTGACCATACTGTTAGAGGGTCGGGTCTTGGATTCGCCATTTACCCGATTGCTGATTGATAAGGAGCAAAGAGTCGCCGAATACTTCTAGTTCCGTGACGTTTCTTTCAAGAGCTGCTTCGAGCCCTGCTATGCATGCTTCGTACTCGGCAATGTTGTTGGTAGCTTCTAATTCTAGACGGATGGCAATGGGAGTGTAGATGTCTTTTGGATCGACAAGCAATACTCCTATACCAAAACCGTGTTTATTGGCGGCTCCATCGAAAAAAAGTTGCCACTTATTTTCCTCGGTTGTAGTACAAATTAAATGCTCGTCGGGGAACTGTACGTCTTCCCCCTTCACTTCGTCACACGGGAATTCGGCAAGCTGGTCACTGAACACTTTCCCCCTGACGGATTTTAGTGTGACGTAAGTGATATCATAGCCGGCGAGCATGAAGTACCATTTGGCTATTCTTGTTGACATGAAAGGCTTCTCGAAGATGTAGCGGAGCGGGTCCACCTTTGCTACTAGCTTGATCGGAAAAGCTTCCATATAGTGTTTGAGCTTTTGAGTAACCCAAACCAATGCTGCACATGACTTCTCTAAGACAGAGTAGTTCTTTTCGCCTCCTTGGAATCGGCGACTGACAAAATAAATAGCATTCTCCTTTGTGGACTCTCGTTGCTCTTGTGCTAACATAGCCCCTAGGGCTTCACCATTGACAGTGAGATAGAGCAAAAGAGGCTTCTCTTTGTGCGGCGGAACTAGAACAGGAGGGCACGTCAAGTAATGCTTCACTTGGTCGAAGGCTTCTTGGAACGCGTTGGTCCATTCTAGAGCCACATTCTTCTTGAGTAGCTTGAAGATTGGCTCGCACATGGAAGTGAGTTGGTGCACAAACCGACTGATGTATTGCAGTCTGCCCATGAAACCTTTGATCTCTTTCTGCGTCTTTGGAGGAGGCATGTCAATGTTTGCCTTGATTTTGGAGGGATCTACTTCAATTCCCCTTTCAGTGACCATATAACCAAGGACCTTGCCTCGGATGACCCCGAACGTGTACTTTGCAGGGTTGAGCCTCATCTTGTGTTGACGAAGCCTTTCAAAGAACTTGCGGAGATCGATTAAGTGTTGACCATCGGTCCCTTTGGAGTGAATGATCATGTCGTCCACATAGACCTCGATTTCTTTGTGAATCATATCGTGGAACAAGTCTGTCACGGCTCTTTGGTAGGAAGCCCCAGCGTTTCTTAACCCAAATGGCATGACTGTGTAGCAAAAGGTACCCCATGGTGTTGTGAAGGCTGTCTTATGTTGATCTTCCTCGGCCATGAGAATCTGATTGTACCCAGCGAACCCATCCACGAATGAGCGAACCTCGAAGGCAGAAGTGGAGTCGACCAGCATGTCGATGTTAGGGAGTGGAAAATCATCTTTTGGGGAAGCTTTGTTCAAATCCCGGAAGTCCACACAAACTCGAACCTTGCCGTTTGCCTTTCTGACTGTCACGATGTTGGCTAACCATGTCGGATACTCGATAACCTTGATGAAACCCACACTGAGGAGCTTCTCGATCTCTTCTTTGACTTGCAGAGACCATTCTGGCTTGATCTTTCTGAGCTTCTACTTTACTGGCTTGGCATCTTCTCTGATCGGAATTCTGTGCTCCGCTACCTTTCTGTCCAAACCCGGCATGTCTTTGTATGACCATGCGAACACGTCCACGAACTCCCGTAGTAGTGCAGTCAATCTGTCTCTGTCGTCCCCCTTTAAGAAGCTTCCGATCTTAGTTTCTCTTGGCTCTTCTTTGGTACCCAGATTAACAACATGCAATTCTTCGTCAGCCCCTGGACCATTTTCACCATTCACGGGGCGACATGGGAGTTAGTTCCCTTTCGGATTTCTGGATCTCACAATCGGAGAAGATTTCGAGACCGGGCTTTTTGACACCCTTATTGTTAACCCATGGCTCGGGAAAGATCATGTGTGGAACGTCTTCCCCTTGGCGGACAAAATAGCCATTCAACGTCTTGCGGTAAGGCCTTAGATTAGGGACCTCATAACGACGGCCTTCTTTACGAGCTCGGGCCTTTTCATTCTTGATCGCTTGCTCTTGTTTCAAGTCTTCTTTGGAAGGCTCGTACCCCAAACCGAATGTGTTCTTGACAAATGGGACTTGCACAGGATGTAGGATTCCTTGTTGATATTTCCCTAGGCCTAAACCAGGGAAGTAGTCCATATTCCTCATCATACGGAGGACTTTGTGATTGCTGGGGGTCCATGATCCGTTTCCCCCTTCTTTGTCAATGGCGTTGATTGAGACGCCGGAGAGAGTGGAGTCTGGTAAACCATGCTGAACTTGGTGGACGGGCTCACCTTTTTTGTGGATAGTGACGTTTTCGGCCATGACGGTCACTATTTCATCACCATTTCGGATCTTGACACATTGATGGAGAGTTGACGGGACGGCATTAGAACTGTGAATCCATGGTCGACCCAAAAGCAAGTTGAACGAGGCCGGGATGTCAAGCACTTGGAATGGAACGGACATGACCATGCTCCCAAACTCGATGTCTATTTCGATCATGCCCATGACAGTAACTGTACGGGCGGTACTGTCATAACCTCGGATTACTTGAGTAGAAGGCTTCAAATCAGAATCCTTAAGCCCCAGTATGCCCATGATTCTGCCAGGCATGAGGTTGAGTGCGGAACCACCGTCCACTAAGACTCTTGAGGTAAATAGCCTCGTTGTGGTCGGACCCAAATGGTGGAAGGTCCATATCGGCAAAGGTGATGACGTTACCAAAATGAATGTGACCGATCATTGCTGTGAGGTCCTCGGGAGTAGTATCAGGAGAAATTGATGTATCATCGAGATTGCGGATGACAAGATCTCGGTGTTTCTTTGAGGATGCGATGAGGTCCTAAATAGAGATGTTGGCTTGAGTTTTCTTGAGTTGGACAAGTAGAAGATCTTCGGGAGTGTCGCGAGCTTGAGGCCTTTGAGAAGAGGAGCTTGGTGCGGAAGTGGAAGGGTTGCTTGCTATGACTCGACCGGATCGAGTTAGCATGTTGACGTTCCCATCTTGCTTCTTTTTCCTACTCTCTAGTACTTCCCTCATTACCTCATCGTAAGTTACAACATAACAAGATTGTCAAGTTTATTCATAACATTGGGGCCCCCATTCACAATTGGGATTGAATGGGTGGTCCCCTCGAGTTCTCCTATCTCTATTACATTGACATGTTCGTCATTAGTCACTACAAATTCTTTCTTGTCTATGAGATCTTGAATGACATTGCAGAGAACGAAGCATTCCTCGGTGGTGTTGCCACTATATTGGTGGTAGCCACAATATTTGTGGTGAGCATGATTGGGGTTGACCGTCTTGGGTTGGTACCCTTGTACGGGTGTGACTTGACCCTTTGGTTTGAGGACTTCGAAAACTTCGGTTTGAGTCATGCCTTGGGGAGGCGTGTAGACACGGTCATTTCGAGACTTCTTCCCTTGGGGTGGAGGAACCTTTTTGTAATTCCCCTTGTCGATCGTGACGGCGTTGACCAAGGCCTCTTTTGTGGAGTTGGAAGCGGCCTTGTAGCGGTAGCTAGGAGCACTTTTCTTGACTTCCTTGAGCAACTCGTCCATTCGGACCCCCGCCTCATACATTTGGGAGAAATCCGCATAGCAAGCCCCACTTAGGTGGGTGCGGAGATCAATTTTGAGACATTTGAGAAAGATGTCCATTTGCTCCTTGGTATTTGGCCTCTCAACAATTTCAGAGAGCTTGTCATTCCATCTCCTTGTGAAGTCAATGAAGGACTCGTTGTCTCATTGAGTAGTGTTCTGTAGCTCTTTCCTTGTGGGTCGGTGAGTGGTGTTGCCTTGGTATTGGTTCTTGAAGGCAAGCATTGCGGAGTCCCAATCAAGACGGACAGTGAGCGGGAGAGTAGCATACCAATCTTTTGCCGCCCCCTCGAGAGTGAGAGGAAAGCATTGAGTCATTACCTAGGGGGAGACCTTCTTCGGAACCATTGCCCAAATATAAGTCTCAATGTGAGCCATAGGACAAGAGTTGCCCTTGAATTTGCTTATGTCGGGCATCTTGAACTTATCAGGAAGAGCGGCCATAGTACTCATGAGGATGGATGATTGATAAAGGCTTGTGTCGGAGCCTTTCCCCATGTTGAGCTTATTGAATTTTTGGTCGATGTAGGCCATGATAGAATCCACCATTTTGGGCTCATTGTTCTCGGAACTTGGCTCTCCCACTTTCTTGGTGCGGGTGTTCACATAAGGACTTTTGAACAAACCTTCGGTCCATTCGGATTCGTCATCGTCATTTTTGCTCTTCCCCTTGGCAAGATTAGTGAGTTTTTCTTTCATTAGCTCCATCTCGGCCTCGTGGGCCTCCCTTTGGCTGTCGAGGTGGGATTGCCAAATGTCGTCTTTGCTTTGTGCTTCCTTATTAAGGGTGGAGACTTGCTCTTGGAGGAGTTGGACCATGGTTGCGAGTTGCTCGAGAGTCATGGTATTGTTGGTGTTGGAGCCACCGGCCATTGTTGACGTAGGAGCTGTTGGAGTGATCTCTTCACGGACTAACCGATTTGCCGAATCCCGGTAGACTCTGTAAGTACCAATTGAACCTATATTGCAGAAGAGGCCCTTGTCAGTCTTGAGTAACACTTGCGGTCCACGAAGAGGCTTAGAACACACAGTTGGGCACACGACTCGAACCACATAAGAAAAGACTCTTTTTTTTTTTATATAAGTCGGAGGGAATGGATCCCTTTTGGGGTTTCTAAGAAAATAATGGAATCGTCACACTAGTATATAGACCATCTTGCGGTCCCATATACTCATCGGATTCCATCGCGTTTGTGAATCCTACATGTATCGGGATTAAACTAAATTAATGTAGTAAAGCATACATGCGGGGACGGATTTTTATTTTCGTCCAAAATAACCACTTTTGGGGACGGATTTTTATTGCATCCGTTTCAACAAGTTGGCATGTATGATTTGAAGACATTAGTTTAGGGAAATCTCGGTACATGGAAACCGACTTGAGTCACGGAGTGTTAGACCCTAACTAGAATTGTGTGGCTTGTGCTCGGCTTGAATATGAGGCTCAAAGGTCACCCCCGGCATGTAGTCATGAACTACGCCACGGGCTGAGGTTTACCGCTTCGAAAGAGCCAAGGTCGAGTGGAGCTTGAAACTTTCTAGGACGGTCCTCGACGGGTTTGGGGTTGGACTTGTGCGACTCGATAGTGAGCAGTTCATAGGAATATGTGCATGTTGTGTGAGGTCTAACAAGTGACAAAATATTTTTTATATTTTTTTTTTCAAAAGAAACAAAAAAAAAAACAAATAAGCAAATAATTACAACTTTCGAATCACCCGTGTGACCGATAAAATAGAACATAAAATTAAAACAGTCCGTAGTTCAGAATAACCACTGATGCAGGCAACTGTGCCCACACCCCCATCACATTGCTCTGTTCTGAGACATGTTTCTGTTCTGGGAACCAACCCAGAAGCGTGCGCCTCTGAGTGTTGATACGAGACGCGAGCGCATTGCGCGATGCTATTGGGAGGCGCGCGCTTCTGGGCACACCTGTCAGATTGTCAGATTTTGGACTCAGGGGATTGCCCTGGTCCTATGTGCATATTGTAACCCCTGCAGAAATGATTAGTGGAGAATAGCAGAAGAAGAAGATGAAGAACATGAAGAAGCGGGCGATTCTGGTCCTTGATGCGGGATGCGCGCGCCTTAGGTTGAAGAAGCCAGAAGCGCGCGCCTCCCCCATCAGGAGTCAGAATGCCCAGAAAAGATGTAGATTTTGATCAGAATGCAAGTTTAACCCTCAAGCATCCCCAGCGGAGTCGCCACTGTAGATACCCCGGGGGAACCACGGCTTTAGGATAGAGCGCGCGGGTTATCCCTAGGATGTCTAACTTGTTTTTAGAGTCGCCACCTATGTTTTGAGGAACATAAGAAAAACCTATTGATAATAGCCTAAGTTTGATTACGAAAACAGAGATTCCTTGTTTTGAGGTTTGGGGGTTAGATTACGAGATGGGAAGTACCGAAACACCTATCTTGCCCAACTAAAGTTGGTCTTGCTTGATCAAAATCTACATTAATGATAAATGTTCTTCTTCTTCTTCTTTAAATCATAAAAAGGGGTTTTAAAATAGAGTTTGGAATGTAGGAGATAACTCTTTAACTGGCCTCAATGAGATGAGGTGATCATTAGAGTCATGTCCCAAAATGATTTGGGTGATTGCACTTTGATAATACAAAAAGAAAGAGAAAAGAGATGAAGTTGAGAAGGGGAAAGAAATAGCTTTACCTAGACTTTAGGAGACTTCAAACACTTCTTGTTGAATTACTTGGAGAAATCATTTGGAAAATGCTTTGAAAGTAGGAAATTTGGTTTATTGCAATATGAGATTGAGAGCCAAGGGTCTAAAGTCAAGGTTTTTCGGTCCTTTGAAAATGGAGGAAAATGGAGGTTTTTATAGGTGAAAGAGAGATGTTTTTGGTGCCAAAACTCAGTCACCAAGAAATCTTTCCCGGGCAAAATCCTGTAAATTGAGCAAGGGAGAGAATCCTGGCCAGAAATCTGTAACTGACGCCCAGAGGCGCGCGCTTCCTGATTTGGGGGCGGGAGGCGCGCGCGTCTGGATCCTCTTGTCGGAGGCGCGCGACTCAGAGAAGGCAATTTTGACAGAATGGACTAGAAAGTCAGCCCTGTCATTCAGTTTAGTCCCTGGACTTAACGAAGTCAGTCAGGAACTTAACGGAAGTGATAGAAACTAACGAGAAACACTTAAAATGGGGAGAAACACAAGATCAAATGTGCAATCGGGGTGAGCGGTCCAAGGCGGGGTGTCTACAGGACCATGACTTATGTCCAATATGATATCGCGTGACAAAGGGATTGTGATATGTTCTATGAGGTAACTTTGGAATTTCAAAGTTATACTAATTGGGTAGTCATAATGGCTTGCTAGAATCCGCTTATGACTTATGGGTTCTGAATGGTTCAGACTCGTTGCCAACATAGTATAATCCTATTGGGTCACACATAATAGAACGGATTGAAAATGCACAGAAAACGAGAAAAACTGGATCCTACTGGAGGATCCATACGGATGGTTTGGGAGCCACCGAATTGATCCGTATGGATGGTTTGTCCGGCAGGAACAATTTTAGGTAACTTCTTGCTGATCAAGAAAACCTATTTCTTAATGAGATTAGTTTTCTTCCTTGGATATAATGGACAATTTTCAGCATCCAAAAACATATGCTTCCACATTGATTTGAGAAATCAAAGAGAGGTTTTTGGTGAAAGAAAAATACACATTATTCAAAGGTTATTAGGGTTTGATTATTCTCAATTATCAAACCATAATATTCATTAAAGGGAGATTGAAGAAGGGTTCTTCAAAGCCAAAGTTTTCAAGCCTAAAGGACCTAGCAGTCAAGTTCAAGAATCGTTCTTGAATCCGTTCGAAGTGTGGATCACCGGTAGAGGGTGCTTTTCTTAGCATCTAAATCCAAGGCTTCATATTTCGATCGACAAGGGTTAGTTTCTTTCATATTCATATTATGAATTATTGAACATAACGGATCTAGGCTTTTGGGTTTTTCATGTGATGTCTTCCGCTGCGCATGATTGCACGAAACCCAACAACAGCTTCTTTATCTCTAGCCCAAGTTGATCCAGTGCAGGATAACTCTACTGGGCCTCTTCCCTCAATGACTCAACAGGACTCCTCAACTACTGGACTCAGGGGGCTCTCCTCTTCTTGATACTACTGTTCGGCTTATATTCAACTGCAGCCCAGTCCCATGTGGTTTAGTGGATTCTTCTGCTGACCAACCTTCTGGACATCCCAATTACTCTTCAGCTGATCAACAAACTTCTTCTCAAGTGGCTCTGACCAAAGCACCGAGTATGCATTCTATGGTTACACGAGCACAAGCAGGCATATTCCGACCTATACGTCAATTTAATTTGACAGCCTCTGTTACACCTTCTTCCACTCAAGAAAGAGATCCACTCCCTGTTTCTCTTGCGTTATCCCTTCCGGACTCCTTAGATTTTGAACCCAAAAATATCAAACAAGATGCTTCATCCCCACATTGGAACTAATCCATGCTTGACGAGTTGACTGTGATGCATAAAAATGGCACTTGGTCACTAGTTCCACGTCTCCCTTCTATGAATGTCGTTAGAAGCAGATGGGTATTTAAAGTAAAGCGTAAGACGGATGGTACAATTGAGCATCACAAGGCCCATCTTGTTGCCCAAGGTTACCCATAACAAGAAAGGGTTGACTATGACGAAACTTCCAGTCCAGTTGTCAAGCCTCCCACCATCCGTACTATTCTTTCCTTGGCACATTCTAGGTATTGGACTCTTTAACAACTTGACGTTTGAAATGCCTATTTGAACGGTATTCTTCATGAAGAAGTATATATGGCACTGTTGGGTTTTTATGCAACATGCGCAACAGAATAAACATATAAGATCAAACACCCATGAGCCATGGATCCGTCCATGTTGATTAGATTAATACAAGATGAAAGAAAACATACCCTTGAAGATCGAATCAATGAATACAGACTTTAAGGTGTTGAAAAGTGAACACCCTCTACAGTATCCACACATTGAACGGACTCAAGAACACCTTCTTGATTGTGTAGATACCCCGGGGGACCACGGCTTGGCTAGAGCGCGTGAATTACCTAGGGTGTCTACTTGATTTTAAGAGTCGCCACCTATGTTTTAGAGGAACATAAGAAAAACCTAAAAAGAGCCAATTTTATATACAAAACCAGATATTCGGGAAAAGATGGGTTCGGGGGTTAGCTGATGGAGTGGGAAGTACTTAAACACCCACTCCGCCCCGCTTACGCGGGTCTTGCTACTTTTGGTGTTCTAATGAAAAATGTCCTTCAATTTAATTAAATAGAAACGTGCTAACAATTGTAATGAAAAGAAAAGGGAAAATAAAGGGGAAATAAAATAGAATTGCTTTATTTATTTAATGATAAAGATTACATGTAACAAATAATGTTAAAGAATTACATTAAGAGATGAAGAGAAATTAACATGGTGAATTAAAGTTAAGATTAAAATGTAGGGAGATAACCTTAACTAGCTTCAATATGTGAAGTAGTCATGTTGGTCATGTCCCATTAATGGGGATTGCATACATCAAGAAGAAGACAATAAAGGAAGAAAATGGAGTTGTACCTTGAGAAAGAGGACTTGAAAGTGTTGTTGTTGTAATGAAATTGTTGTAGAACAATTTGTGTAGAGTCTTGTTACTAAGAACTCTTGTTGGGAGAATATGTGTATATGTAGTTTGTGAATCAAAGTTGAGGTCCTAGGTCTAAAAATGAGGTCCTTTTGCTAGAGAGAAAATGTTGAGGTTCAAGGTCCCTTTCTAAGGTAGAAGAAGATGGCTTTTATAGGTAAAAAGAGGAGGGAAAACTTGAAGGGAAATTGATCAATCCATGTGAGATGGAGTTGACCAATCACAAATAAGATAAATGAATAAAAGAAAAATAAAAGAAATAAAAGAAATCAAATAATAAATGAAAGAAATATTAGTTTTTGGGAAAAGGCTAGAATATGGGATTTGGAGTTAATGAATAAAAAGGGGGAATGAACTTGGATGTAAAAAGAGATGTTTTTGTGATCAAGAAGATGTTTGTAAATAAGAAAAGGGATTGAAATAAGGTGCAATCCGTTACTGCCATAATGGGAGGCGCGCGGGTCCCTCTTTAGGGGCGAAACGCGCGCGCATCCCGATAACACTTCCGGAAGCGCCCGCGGGAGAAAAAGACAGAATGACAGAATGACTCTAAAAGTTAACTCTGTTATGCAGTTTAGTCCAAAACTAACGGAATCAGTTAGGAACTTAACGAAAGTAACAGAAATTAACAAAAACAATTTAAAATAAAAATACTATGTATGCAATCGGGGTGAGAGGTCCAAAGCGGGGTGTCTACAGATTGATTGCTAGATCCAAGGCTTGGTGAAGAAACAATTTCTTCATTGGAATTATTTTTCTCCATTGATTATTGTAGTTTGATGATTCCAAATCTCAAACTAAATAATCCTACCTCTCTATAATTTATTGTTTCTAAAACAATGTATTATGATTTTTCAAATCACCATTAGAGGCTGTCAAACCCGGCAGCATATATTTATATGAGGGTTTGACCTAATTCCGTTTGAGATCGGGATTCCTTGTCAAACAAGAAATCTGAATAAACTGTTATGCTGGATAAACCATCCGTATGGATTGGTTTGGTGGCACCCAAACCATCTGTACGGATGCTCCAGTAGCATCCAATTTTTCCCCTTTTTTGTACCTTATTCGATCTACAAGGGTTAGTTTCGTTCATCTTCATATTATGAATTATTGAACATAAAGGATCAAGGCTTTTGGGTTTTTCATGTGATGTCTTCCGCTACGCATGATTGCACAGAACCCAACAATAGCTTCTTTATCTCCAGCCCAAGCCGATCCAGTGCAAGCCAACTCTACTGGGCCTCTTACCTCAATGACTCAACAGGACTCCTTAGCTACTGGACCTTCATCAGCGGGCTCTCCTCTTCTTGATACTATTGGTCGGCCCATATTCAACTGCAGCCCAGTCCCATGTGGTTTAGTGGATTCTTCTGCTGACCAACCTTTAGGACATCCCAATTCCTCTTCAGTTGATCAAAAAACTTCTTCTCAATTGGCTCTGACCAAAGCACCAAGTATGCATCCTATGGTTAAACGAGCACAAGCGGGCATATTTAAACCTACACGTCAATTTAATTTGACAGCCTCTGTTACACCTTCTTCCACTCAAGAAAGACATCCACTCCCTGTTGCTCTTGCGGCATCCCTTCCGGACTCCTTAGATTTTTGAACCCAAAAATATCCAAGAAACAAACTACTGTTGCCCGATCCACAGTGAAGCGGAATATTGTGCCTTAGCTACCACTGCAGCCGAGCTTAAATGGTTTTCATTTCTTTTTCGTGAATTGGGTTTACTTCTTGCCCCTCCACATTGTTTTGGCCAATTTTTGACAATTGGAAAAATATAAATAAGTTGGGTACAATGGAATAAAGAACTTTGAAATTCAAGATGTATGAACAAAGGATTTAACGAGGAAAGCCCTTGAACAGCTTGTTCGCCGGCATAAAACCTCGAATGATGGAATTTTATTAAGCTTTTGTGGAGGTACAATAAATGAGTGGAAAATACAGAGAAAAAGAGAGTATCATACGTGAGTGTGCGAAAGTGTGTGTGAAAATACAAGTGTTTCTCTCTTTAAATACTAGAGAAAGATAAGTAACAAATTAGTTATTCTATCCCTACAATCTCGGAAGTTTGTTGCAGAGATATCATTGATTCTTTGGGAGACGTGTGAGACTTTCTTTGACGTGTGTTGATAAGTCACATGTGCGTTTTGACTTAGTCTTTGAGTGCTCCACGTTTTAGTAGTGGTTCCTGAAAAATAGGATCGATAACAGACCTGTAATTTATTCAAGTTGCACGATTTGACTTGGTCCAAGTTGAAGCTTCAAGTTGTTTTCAGCATCCTGAAGGCTTCAAGTTGTCAGCATGTTGAAGCTTCAAGTTGTTTTTAGCATCCTGAAGGCTTCATGTTGTTTTCAGCATGTTGAAGCTTCAAGTTGCAAGATGTAGCGGATTTTATCTATTCTACACATGTTGATATAAACAGGTGCTCTTATTAACTTAGTATCTCAATCTTTCACGATGAGATAGTTAGTTTCACTCAGGATGTCCAGTCGTCAGGATGTAAAGTGAACATGTAGAACTAATCATGTAAAATGTAAGACGTAAACTCAAGCTGTTATCTCCAGGATGTAGATGTAGTGCTGTGAGATTTTTCACCCCAAACAATTGCCGCCAAATTTTTTGAATTGAGTGAACATAGAAATTCAATAAATTTCCATAACAGTTGATGTACACTACCATTTATGAGGCAGTTGGTGTAGGTGATGTAAGCTCCAAGATGCAATTGATCCTACAAAAAACAAAGAGAAAGACGAAGAATAGGATATTTTGATGATTGTCTTAAAGACAATTTTTATTTGTTTGCAACATGTCTGTTTGGACATGTTAGGTTGCAATTTTGTTTGAACCATGTCTTGGGATAGCATGGTTAAAACTTATGAATGTTTCCCGTTTTGGGATCAGTGTGTTTGATCCTTTTTGGTATTTTGATAATAGATTGGTCGTACGGTTAGGATTCTAAGGGTAACATGTTGATGTTACAACTTAGAATAATTTTGGAACAATTGAATAGTAACGATGTAAGGAATGGTTGGTAACATATTGATGTTACAAGTTGGGAATCATGATGCAAAAAAGAAAAGATGTTTATCTTTATACCCCGTGTACGTTTGGTAACATGTAAATGCTACAACCAGTGATTTCAACTTGAGTTCATAATTTTAGCCAAGTGCAAGAAGGTAATCAATATGTACATGACACATTGGCCCACCTACAACTTAACTAAAACATGAAAATCGTGCGCACGGGCGAAGGTGTAGAAACCTTAAACACATAAGAAAGGTGTAAAACCTTTAAACCTTTGAAAGGTGTAAAACCTTTGAACCTTTGAAAGGTGTAAAACCTTATACCTTGGATGGAATTGTACTTTGATTTTTCCTATTGGGCATAAATTCTGACTCATGTGAACATCTTTGAATACTTGGATCAACATGTAACATCTCTGATCAACATGTAACATCTGGAAAACTTGGATCAACATGTAAACATCTTGACCTGAATAGAGACTTTGAGTTTCCTCGCAAAGCAAAAACATGTTAGGGTTGGGTGTTAGCTTGGCTAACACCCCTCCGATGCTTAAGTCAGTCGATGTTTGATGAAGATAAATCAAATTGAAACAACGTAATTGAAATAAAGCAATATAAATGCATACCTGATTTTTTGAATTAAGTTAACAAGCTATAACTTATATGAAGTACAGCTTGAGATGCACTGCATTCTAACTTCTAGGAATTCTGGTACCATCTATAGTTGACATCCAGCATGCCCCCTTTCCAACCTATTGATTAGTAATCCTGCATGAGCCTATCTTCTTCCAACCTGATGAATCTAGATGCTCTGGTTCTGATTTTATCCAGCCTCTTACATGGTATCATGACTAAGTCATCATAATATGGCGAGTCCTTCTTAAGTCCCATCCTAAAGGCATCAATTGTTGTAGCAGTGTCCAAGTTAGGGATGTCTACTGCTTCCCTGTTGAACCTGCTCATGTAATCCTTAAGAAGTTCATTAGGTTGCTGGACTACCCTGTAAAGATCACTTGTCAGCTTCTCAAACAACCTGTTGCATGAAAACTGATTAGTAAACATGTTGATAAGTTGAGCATATGATCCTATAGAACCCAAAGGCTGGTTGATTAGCCATCTCAAAGCTGCCCCTATAAGAGTTGAACCAAAACCCCTGCAAAAGCAAGCTTCCTTGTACTGTGGTGGAATATGGACTACATCCATCTTCTCCTAATATAATGCAACATGCTCCGCTGGGTCAGTTGTCCCATCATACTTCTTCATGTGGGGTGGACTGAACTTCTTTGGTATGACTACGTTGGCAATGGCTGGAGTGAAGCGGGACTCATTGTAACATGTTGGAGAGGCCTGGTTGTGTAGCATAGTCATCCCTGGCACACTCATAACTAGTTCTTTTAGCTCCTACATTTGTCTACTAAGTAGGCTACCTGCATCATTATTAGCAGCAGCAAATTGATAATTATTAAGATAATTGAAATCAAATTGAGGGTTAAGACTCCCTACTGCCATCGATATAGGAGTCACAAATGTTATTGAAGTTAGAGTAACAGTTTCAAGATTGACAATCGTGCTATTGGTCAGGCTGGCAGTTGGCATAACCCCACCATATCCAAATGATCCAGCAATGTCACCTTCAAATGCAAGCCTTCTAGGTTGATATGGAGAGTACAGGTTGGAAGGCGCATTTAGGACAACACGCTGAAAGATGCTAGGGAAGCTGGGCTACTGTCCCGCCGGGGTTCCACCCCGAAGAGAAGTCACTTCATGCTGCAACCTAGCCACTTGATTCATTAGCATGGTAGAGGTATCATTCTGGACTTGGACCTGGTTCCTCACTTCACGCAGCATTGCAGTCAAGTTGGAAGAGATATCCAAAGGGATTTCAGGTGCCCCCATTGATAATCTGCCCCCACTTGCAACTGAAATTCCAGATATAATCTGATCGGTTGTTGGATTGCTCATCTTGAATCTCTTAACAATCTAAAAGACCAAAGTTCCCACAGACGGTGCCAAATTGTTTTGGCCAATTTTTTACAATTGGACAAATATAAAGAAGATGGGTACAATGGAATAAAGAACTTTGAAATTCAAGATGTATGAACAAAGGATTTAACGAGGAAAGCCCTTGAACAACTTGTTCGCCGGCATAAAACCTCGAATGATGGAATTTTATTAAGCTTTTGTGGAGGTACAATGAATGAGTGGAAAATACAGAGAAAAAGAGAGTATCAGACGTGAGTGTCCGAAAGTGTGTGTGAAAATACAAGTGTTTCTCTCTTTAAATACTAGAGAAAGATAAGTAACAAATTAGTTATTCTATCCCTACAATCTCGGAAGTTTGTTGCAGAGATATCGTTGATTCTTTGGGAGACGTGGGAGACTTTCTTTGACGTGTGTTGATAAGTCACATGTGTTTTTTGACTTAGTCTTTGAGTGCTCCACGTTTTAGTAGTGGTTCCTGAAAAATAGGATCGATAACAGACCTGTAATTTATTCAAGTTGCACGATTTGACTTGGTCCAAGTTGAAGCTTCAAGTTGTTTTCAGCATCCTAAAGGCTTCAAGTTGTCAGCATGTTGAAGCTTCAAGTTGTTTTTAGCATCCTGAAGGCTTCAAGTTGTTTTCAGCATGTTGAAGCTTCAAGTTGCAAGATGTAGCTGATTTTATCTATTATACACATGTTGATATAAACAAGTGCTCTTATTAACTTAGTATCTCAATATTTCACGATGAGATAGTTAGTTTCACTTAGGATGTCCAGTCGTCAGGATGTAAAGTGAACATGTAGAAATAATCATGTAAAATGTAAGACGTAAACTCAAGCTGTTATCTCCAGGATGTAGATGTAGTGCTGTGAGATTTTTACCCCAAACACACATATTCATTGTGATAATGTTTCCGCTCTCCACATGTCAAGCAATCCGGTATTTCATGCTCGTACCCGCCACATTGAAATTGATTATCACTTTGTTCATGAACTTCAACAACTTGGGTTTCTTCGGCTTTCCTATGTGTCAACTCAGGATCAAGTCGCTGATATTTTCACCAAGAGTCTTACAAAGCCTCAGATTCATTTCTTATCGGACAAGATGCATCTCACCTTCATACCGTTTGGCTTGAGGGGGGGGGGGAAAGAACGTAATTTTCGTTAGAGTTCTATGAATGGTAGTAAGATGTGGAAAGATGAAGAATGGATGTACTTTGTGGAGTGGAAAGGTAATATAAGATCAGAAGGAAATACTGAGAAGAATCCACCGTTTCAATTTCAAAAAATATGGATTGTATGAGTTCTAAGGCCGTTTCTGTTTCGGGTTTGAATGTCACAACCTACAATGAACTTCGAAAATGACAATGAACTTGGCTTTACGAGTTCCAAAAAGAATAGTTCACGTTGTTGCATTCTTCCGCTCATCAATAGCTTTACGTATTTATTATTTCGGTTACAACTATTTATTCAAATAATTAATCCGTTTTACAGCCTACTATTTATTACCATCATTAAATTGACCTTTCCATATATGGAAGAGCAAAAGAAGCGGGAAAACATTTATAGAAACTGTGCTAAAATTACTTGAGCCATTATATATATATGTATATACTCCCTCCGTTCCGGGTAAGTTGTAATAATTTGCCATTTTAGGCATTCCACTTAAGTTGCAACA
Source organism: Campanula takesimana (assembly GCA_026119855.1). Lineage (NCBI taxonomy): Eukaryota > Viridiplantae > Streptophyta > Magnoliopsida > Asterales > Campanulaceae > Campanula > Campanula takesimana. The sequence continues at coordinate 2,766,590 of JAOWBW010000014.1, forward strand.
ATGCCAAATAAGGAAACTCTTTATTACTTTTATAATCCTCCACTCATTTTCTATCTTCCTCCCAACCACTCATTATTCAACACTCATTCTCTCTCTTCCTCCCAACCACTCATTATTCTCCTTTCTTAATTTTTGTGCTTCCCCTTTCATGTTGCAATGGAGGGAGTATATGTATAGATATATAGATAATAGATTTCTAGCATATGTATGGTGTATTAAATAATTTGACAAATTCTATAGACCGTTTCACAGCATGCGACCTATCTTTCACGGAGCGACCCTCTCTGTCCATTCAGAAACGCCCTCCCAACCCTAACGCGCGTACTCCCAGTGAATGCCAGGTCTTTTTTCTTAAAAAAAAAAAAAAAAAACACTTCCAATAACTTTAAAAAGAAATATCTTGAGATTTTGAAGTCGAAACAAAATTCAAAAACACCGTTATATTCATTTCGACGAGACGAATCAAACTAGCTAGGTCATTCAATTTTTAAAAAAAAATCATATTTTTTAAAATAAAAAAACTGATCTGTTTGTCGCCTGAAATGTAACATTTTTTAATGAAAAATATAACAGTGTAGTCTTGAAAAAGTAACCCTTTTATTGTAAAATGTAATAGTAGTTTGTAGAGAAAAAAAAGTTTGATAGTTTTTTTTTGTTTGAGAAAGTAATAATTCAAATGTAACAGAGTATACTCCCTCCGTCCCAGCAGAAGTGAGACTTCTTTCCCTTTGGTCCGTCCCACCACAAGTGAGACTACCCAAAATGGAAATGTTTTAATATATTTATATTCTCACGCATTCTCTCTCTTCATTTTCTACAACTCAATTTATTCAACCAACACTACTATTTTACCCACTCATTCTCTCTCTTCATTTTCTACCACACATATAATCTTTTTTTCTTAATCTCCGTACGAGACATCTAGTCCTACTTGTGGTGGGACGGAGGGAGTATTTGTTATATAAATGAATGCACAGTTTTTTTTTTTTTTTAAGAAAATGTTACTTTTTTCTTTTAAATAAAATAGTAAAAATTCATGTATATAATCATTTACATTTCAATTGCTACTTTCTTAAAAAAAAAAAAAAAAAAAAAAAAAAAAAAAAAAACTGTATACAACTTATATATATATATATATATATATATATATATATATATATATATATAAAACTTTTATATAAATCAACTTAACAACAACCACAAGCTACACAAGTTTTTTTTTTTTTTTTTTTAAGTTTCTTATTAATAAATGTCTTAAGCTATTATATGTGCATTTGAAAAGTGCATTGAATGAGGATTGAATCCCTGACATTTAATTTAGAAAGTAATACCGAATGTAGCTTAAGCTAGATCTCTTTGGCAAGCGAGTTACGCAACTCTAGACAACAATGAGCAGAACATTAAAAGTTGAACGACATAAACCGACTTGGGTAAATGGGTCCCATATGCTCGGGGCCCATACACCTAAAAGGCCTATACCGAGAAGCCATTCACCAGACGACTAGGCTTTTAGGCCGACATCAATAAAGCCGATCAGGCAGACCTTGCCTAGAACGAGTTACTAGTAGCCCAATCCCTAACCGGCCTCAATGACGAGCCGAGTTAGATGACGGGCCGACATACATCAGAAGCCTCCCATTATCGTCGGGAGTCCACTGACAAGAGTCATAACACAACTCTAACAGTGAAGATCATTATCTAAACAAGGATATCTTTTCTACAAGATAACTGGGATATTACTCATCCTTATCAGGAGTCTATCTCCAAGGAATACGAGTCCCACATTAACACGGGCTCCCTGGCTTTCTTAACAAGTCAGGACTCTTACACCCATACCTATATAAACAGGTCCTCTACACGGGAAACGGGTAAGGAACTTTTAGACTCTCTAATAGTCAATTGATTCTACATTCATCTTCACTACCCAAATACTTATTCTCACGCCGGAGGGCCTTCGCCGGTGGAGCCCCGGCGTAGTTTACGTTTGTTCTTTGTGCGCAGATCTGACAGGAGGGTTCTCATTGCTGGATTTATCCGAACCACTAGACGAAGGGCTGATCCGACACGTTTTTGGCAGCATCAGTTTGGTTCCATTGCCGGGAAACGTTCGTTTGGAGAACCTCTTTGTTCGGAAAAACCACAAATTTCCTCATGTCTGAAGTTCGCGCCGACGGCCGAGAAACTAGCGTTACCCCGGACGCTACTCTCAATCCGCCTCCGCCTCTTAACAGGGCGAATAACAATGTCCAGAATCAAGGTCTCCCCCCTCAGCCTCAGGGTGGCGGAATGCATACCCGATCACGAGGGCCACCACCTGAGGTGGTTAATCAATATGGGCGACGGAGACGGACGCTTTCTCGCCCTCAACCTTCCGAAGCTGGTCCTTCCAGGCCTCCACCTATTGATAGAAGGACGCTATTACATCAAAATGTTTCAACCCTTCAGCAACTGGCCGATGCTCAAAGGGTTCTCCTGGAATGCGATCCCGATCATTCTTTAGCACCCTTCGCCCAGCCCTCTGATACAAGGGGAGCTTTCGGAGGCGGAGAAAGAAGTGAACGTAAGGGAAACCCGCGCACTGATGACAGACGTCGTCAAGGACCGCGCAATGCACCCCCCAGGAAACCAAGCAGCGCCACCAAGCCGACTGAAAGGCCGACTCGGCCCAGTCAATCCCGATGTCGGTGATCTGAGAGATCATATTAACCGCAGGAGAGAAGAGAAGGCTGAATCTCCAGATGTGAGATATCTATGAGAGAGGCGCCGATGGCAAAACCAAGAACAGATCCCACCAAGACAAGACCCGCCCCGTAACACTCCTCCGGGACGACACCATGATGATCCAGACATAAGCCGAGTTGATGGTAGAGGCCGAGACAAAGAAAGGGATAGGCCAAAAAGTTCCCATCGTAGCTCGGGATTCAGTGAACAGGTCATTTTAGATCTGCAGGAGAGAATGGAAAACATTGAGATGAACCAGGGACAGAGGAAGGTCAAGATCGACTATGATGCGATGCGTCCTTTCGCTCAGTGGATTAAAGATTCTCCACCTAACCCCCGGCTAAAACTTCCTCATCTCGACAAATACTCAGGCAATTCTGATGCCATGGATCACCTCCAATCTTTCGAAGGCATGATGGCCTTGGTTTCCAACAAAGACGACGTACTTTGCAAAGCCTTTGCTAGTACGTTAGTTGGGGCAGCCCGATCCTGGTTCATGGATCTAGAAAAGAAGAGCATCAATTCCTTCTCTAAATTGAAGACGGGTTTTCTTGAGTATTTTGCCACTGCGGGAGCCAGGAAGAAGAGGCTATCTGACCTAGGAAACATAGTCCAAGGGAAAAATGAGTCAACCATGAGCTTTTACAACAGGTTTAGGGACTTGGCCGACTCAATAGAAGAAAGACTCACAGACAGGGACATCATCATGTGTTTCTATAATGGACAAAGGTCAGAAGAGCTCACCTATGAACTGTCAGTAAGAGAACCTCTTACGAAGGCGGAGCTATACCAGATGGCCTACGTAACAGCAACCTCTGAAGAAAAAAAGAAATGGTTGTCAGGGTACAGAGACCGAGATCGGGGAAGAGAAAGCAGACTGCCCTCCACCGACTTGCCACAAAGTAATAATGGTGGGGGAAATAGAGGAAAGAACAGAACGAGGGGAACCGAGGTCTACACCCCCCTCACAAAGCCGATTTCTGAGATTATGAGTTTGGTAAATCTCCCCAATCCAAAACCCCTCAAGGACAATCCAAAGTTTCCCCGGGATATGAATAAGTACTGTGCATACCACCGAGATAACGGCCACGAGACCGACAACTGTTTCGCCTTGAAGAAAATACTACAAAAAATGGCCGACCAAGGAAAATTGGACGAGTTCATAGCAAAGAAGGATAACAAACGTCCAAGAGAAGACGAGAGAAGAGATGACCGAGAGGATAGACCACCTCGGGCCAAATTGATCGGTGTTATCAGGGAAGAAATTCCTTCAAATACACGACTGAAGGAGCAGATCTTCGAGCTCAGTAAGGTCTACCACATCCCTCCCTGGATCCACAAAGGAGAAGAGGTAATCGCCTTTTCCCCCAATGAGCTGGCCGGAAACAGGGCCATGAGAGAACAACCTTTGGTTATCACGGGCCGAATTGATAACTGTGAGTCGGAAAGGCTCTTGATAGATTCTGGTGCAGCTAAGGACGTGCTCTATTATAAAACCTTCAAGGAGATGGAATTGCCAGAAACTATGTTGAGCCCATACAACGGGAGATTGGAAGGTTTTACAAACCACAAGGCCGAGGCTAAGGGAACCGTGGACTTGCTACTAGAAATCGGGGAATATCCTTATAAGACATCGGCAATAATCACTTTCATCGTTATGGATCTGGCTAGTGACTACCACGCTATCCTCGGCTCTCCCAGTCAAGGAAAATTGGGGATGGTTGCTTCCCTACCTCACCAACGGCTAAAGTTTCCCACCCCAAAAGGTATAGGTTGCGTCCCCGGTAACCCCAAGCATTTTTTGGAGCACGTGATGAGATCCAGAAAGGCAAGAACAAAGATGGAGATTGATACCCCCGACAGAAGCATAACCATATCCAAGTCAACCACGGTCACATCTACAACCCCCAACATCGGCGTAATAACAGTGGACATGCCTGAAGAATGGGTGGTACTTGACGATGACAAGGCCATAACAGAAGAAAAGGTCACCTACGGGATAGACGGTTTTGGCTGTGTTTCCATGAACATAGCTTCAGACGAGCCGAGTTCTTCCAACCTCGCCCTCGTCCCAAGCTCGGGGGCCACAGTACTCACTAACGAGGATGCCGAGATAGGTCGACTCCTTGATCTGGAAAACTTGACCCTAGACGGCAAGGACAAAGAGAGGGTAAAGCAGATCATCGTGGAAACCCTAGAGTTCAGAGAAGGACCCGAGCTGAGACCGGTTGATCAGTTAGAAGAGATCATCATCAACCCAAACTACCCGGAGCAAAAAATAAAGATTGGGAGACAACTCCTTCAAGAAGAGAGAGAAGAGCTCATCAACCTACTCAAAAATAACTTGGACGTATTTGCATGGAAAGTAGAAGATATGGTTGGAGTAAAAGAAGCTATAGCTCTCCACAAGTTAGAAGTTGACAAGTTCTTCAAGCCCGTCAAGCAAGGGAGAAGAACCTTCTCTACAGAAAAAGAAAAAGCAATTGAGGTCGAGGTGGACAAGCTGCTGAAAGCCGGCATCATCCGAGAGGCGACATACCCAGAATGGCTAGCTAATGTCGTCATGGTAAAGAAACAGAACGGCAAGTGGCGAATGTGTGTGGACTTCACGGATCTCAACAAGGCCTGCCCGAAGGATAGCTATCCATTGCCCAGGATCGACAAGTTGGTGGACTCCATTGCAGGACATCAAACTTTGAGTTTCTTGGATGCTTATTCTGGATATCACCAAGTAAAGATGACCGAGGACGACATTGAGAAAACCGCCTTCCAAGCAGCTGGAGGGATCTACTGCTATGTGATGGTGCCTTTCGGCCTCAAGAATGCAGGAGCCACTTATCAAAGGATGGTAAACAAAGTGTTTAAGTCTCAGATCGGCAGGAACATGGAGGCCTATATAGACGACATGGTAATAAAGACCAGGTCTGGGAGTCACGTTCCCGATTTAACCGAGACCATAAGGAACCTGAAGGAGAACGACATGAAGCTCAACCCTAGCAAATGCGTTTTCGGGGTGATAGCAGGCAAGTTCCTCGGTTTCATGGTGTCACAGCGCGGCATCGAAGCAAACCCAGAAAAGATCCAGGCCCTAGTCGATATGAAGGAACCGACATGCGTAAAAGAAGTTCAAAGGTTAAATGGAAGGGTAGCTGCCCTAGGCAGATTCATCGCCAAATCGGCAGAAAGGTCGTTACCATTCTTCAAGGCTTTAAAAGGGTCAAAAGATTTCGACTGGACCCCAGAGTGTTCGGCGTCCTTCCATCAATTAAAGGAGTACTTAGGCTCACAACCATTGCTCAGCAGACCAATTATAGGGGAAGTACTCTCGGTGTTCCTTGCGGCTTCAGATAGAGCCGTGGCGGCCGTGCTGGTACGAGAAGACAACGGAGTTCAGAAGCCCGTTTACTATGTGAGCAAAGCCTTATCGGATACCGAGAGCAGATACTTCAACGCCGAAAAGATAGCCTATGCCTTGGTAATTGCCGCCAGAAAGCTACGCGCTTATTTCTCTGCCCATCCCATCACGGTGTACACCGACGCACCGCTCCGAAAGATTTTGGACAAGATCGACAGCTCGGGAAGATTATTGAACTGGTCCATTGAATTGACCGAGTTCGATATAACCTACAAACCGAGGAAGACCTTGATGGCTCAACCTTTGGTTGACTTTCTAGTTGAAACTTCGTTCTCGAGCGAGTATACGCCAATTAACAGGAAAAGGAAGTTTCCCATGGATAGGGGACCGCTTGAAGAACTACCAAATGATTGTTGGATCTTATTCACTGACGGATCAACAACAAAGGATAGAAGTGGAGCCGGAGTGTACTTAACTAGTCCAGGCGGCGAGCATGTAGCCCGTGACTTCATCAGATTCAAATTCCCCGCTTCAAACAACCAGGCAGAGTATGAAGCCTTGATCCTGGGAATAGAAAGGGCAAAATTCTTTGGGGCAAGAAAGTTGGTGGCCTACAGTGATTCCCAACTGGTGGTGAACCAAGTGAAGGGAGAATACAACACCGAGAACCACATGCTGACCAAATACAGGGACCTCGTTTTGAATCTGACTAAGAATTTTGAGTTCTGGGAAATACGGCAGGTAGGACGAGAACACAACCAAGAGGCCGACTTGTTGTCCAAGATGGCCACGTCGGAAGAAACCAACCCATTAATCATCTATGCCGACGAGCCTGCTTACGAAAGATTAGAAATATTGATTCTTGATGATGAAGAAAGGACCTGGATTGAGGACTACAAGGATTACATCGAAAAAGGCAAGTTGCCAGAAGACGAGTTGTCAGCAAAAACGACAAAGAAAAAGACAGCCAGGTACATTGTCTGGAACGACATCCTGTATCGAAGGTCGTTCTCAAAGCCCCTCCTTAGATGTGTCTCTCCCAAAGACACCACAAAGCTCTTAGCCGAGGTACATGAAGGAATATGTGGAGGACACCCAGGGGCCAGGACCCTTGCCGACAAAATAATCACTCTCGGCTATTACTGGCCAAACTTGAGAGAAGAAGCACAAGTCTATGTGAAGAAGTGTGACAAGTGCCAACGTTTCTCGGACTTACCCAAGGTACCACCGGTTGAACAGAGCCTCGTCATACCGACCTGGCCTTTCGACATGTAGGGGGTCGACATCATTGGGCCCTTTCCTCTGGCCAAAGGGAGCAACAAGTTCGTTATAGTAGCAGTCGACTACTTTACCAAGTGGGTGGAGGCTAAGCCTTTGGCTAAGATTACAGAAGAAAACGCTATCAATTTCATCCATGATCATATCTGGTGTCGATTTGGCGTTCCACACTCTATTGTGACCGACAACGGGCTCCAATTCTCTGAGGCCTTCACGAAGGAGCTGACTAGATTGGGAGTCAGGCACAAGAAGTCATCGGTCAGTCATCCTTAAGGTAATGGGCAGGCCGAGGCAGCAAACAAATTGATACTGAGGGCCCTTACCAAAAGCCTGGAAGGAATCCAAGGAAAGTGGCTGGACGACCTCCCCCTGGCTCTTTGGGCAGTTCGTACAACCACTCGGGGGCCGACTGGGGAGACTCCCTTTGCACTAACCTATGGATCTGAATCTATGGCTCCAGCCGAGATGGCCCTACCAACTTTCAGGGTCACCAATTATGACGAGGCAGTCAATGAATGTAACAGACTCCTGGACCTAGACCTTGTTGAAGAAAAAAGGTTAACGGCTCAGCTAAGAATGATCAATTATAAGCAAAGGACCAAAGCCTACCATGACAACAAAGTAAAGAAGAGAGTTTTTGAAGTTGGTGACTGGGTACTCAGAAAAATCGAGTCGACACACCTGAAGCATCAACAGAGTAAGCTCTCTCCGAATTGGGAAGGTCCATATTGTTGGTAGTGGTGCCCTAGGCACGTTTAATAAACGTTGTAATTGTTATCATTTATTTCATATCAATAAAGAGATGTTTTGATTATTATTGTTGTTCATGTTTACTTATAATAATCTCCGTCCCAAGTACTTGTTAAGCACTAGTATAAAGGCTAAATGATCATAGGATGATCATGTTAGATTTATGGGTACTTGTTTGGAACAAGGTACTGGACATGACCCGCTCTATGAGATTTATGTCATGGTCTATGTCATACATATATCTCATATTAGTTATGTCATTTGAATCCCTAGACATGAAGTTATTATAGTCTTCCACTTGATGAACATTATGTTTGACATATTCAAACGCTACTTTTAACCGAGTGGTTATAAAGGGTATGATTGGCATAATCGGATTCACGTAGGGAAGAATAATAAGCTAAATGGATTTGTCCCTCTTCGGAGAGATATCAAGCTTGGGCCTCTCGTAGGAATGATGTTGATGAAATGTTCGGCCGGACTCAAATGAATTGATTGGATCAATGTCATTTGGATTATCAACATATTCGGAATCGAGAAAGTATTGAACAAAACAAGTTGACTCTTTGACCATGACTTATGTTCAATGATATCGTGGACAAAAGGATTATGACATATTCTAAAGGAATGCGAACTTGTATCTAGTTATACTATTTGGGTAGGTATGACGGTTTGCTAGAACCTAATCATATCTTATGGGATCATGTTTGAGCCCATTGCCAACTTAGTATAATCCTAGAGGGTCACACACAATAGAACGAATCTTTAAAAGGACTACATTGGAATTTTGGAAATTCTGGACATCCTGGGAAGTGGGCGACCGCACAGTATGGACTGGGCGGCCGCACAATTATCTTAGTTTTGTACCAGTTTTGCTTCAGATAGTTGTGCGACCGCACAGAGGGTTTTGGGCGGCCGCACAGTACTGTCGGGTGGCAGATTCCTAATTTGATTAGGAAACGAATTTTGGACGGATTTTGACACAAGTTTCCTATTTGGAATAGGTCATGCTTGTGTATAAAAGACCAAATTCGGCCAGCACTCTAAGCTAATGATTTTGTGAGTCTCAAAGAGTTTGAGAGAGGGTTTATTTTGTTCTAAGACATTCTTGGTTGAAGAACAAAATAATACACAAAATAAATTCCATATAGTTCTTTTGATTGTGAAAAAGTGTTTCACAATTTGGTCTAGCAACCAAGATCAAAGAAGCTCCTTTGATATTCGTTCGAAGTGTGGATACCGCTAGAGGGTGAAAATCATCATCTTCAAAGTTCGTGTTCAAGCTTTGTGATCGCGATCATGTCTTCAAACCTCCACCAAAGACCAAGAGAAAATTTGATAGCCATCAAGGGTTAGTTTATTCCTTATTCTTATGTTGTATTTGATTTAATCGTATGAACGGATCCATGGCTTTGGGTTTCAAAATTTTAAATGCTAAATTCCGCTGCGCATGTTTGATCGAAACCCAACAGTGGTATCAGAGCCCCGTTCATGTTGATTAATTCAATACTTGGATCATGTTATGTGTATATAAATTGTTTATGTGCCTTGCATGATTTGAATATTGGAATATATGTTGTTTATGTGTTATGTGATTTTATGTGGTTTATTGTTTTGCAACTTTAATCGCACGATTCAATCGCAATAAATAAATTATGGTGGATTCAGAATTGTTGATTATTAATTTTTGATTGGATCAAAGTTTTAATAATCGGGGAAAAACAATTTTGAGACAAAATTTTCGAACTTAAAAATTCTGCACATTCTGATGGCACTGGGCGACCGCACAAAATGCCTTGGGCGGCCGCACAGTTTTGGGAGACCGCACAAGTATATTTTGGGCGGCCGCACAAGGTGATCAGAAGGTCTGATTTTGGTTGAAAACCAGAATCTGGAATTTTTCGAAAGATTCAACAGAACCAATAACAGAACCAGTCCAGACTTGCTGATCTGGAATGGGTTTTGGGTAGTTGGTTTGTGTGTGGATTTTGGGGTTTGATTTTCCTATTTGTTTTAGTCTTGTGATTCCTAGATTGGTTCAAGTTTTGGATGGCTAATCTGCGTTCATCAAGATTGTGTTTCCCAAAATTGATCGCAATCAAAGTTTCAAAGATAAAACGAAGTTAGAATTATGAAGAGTTCATAATTGCTAAAATTGAGAAACAAAGTTCTTGATTCAATGATTGGAGATCCATGTGGAATTGTGAATGCAATTAGCCTACGTTCATCGAGACCATCTATTGCTTAGTTTCGGCCACATGGACTACTTTCTTGGTTTCTTGAATTAGTGCGGGATTGTGGTTGCCTAATGGCTTAGTTCGACCGCACTTCTTGTTGTCTTGATTTGGAGATAATAACCAAAGTTGAAATAGTCTCATCCTCATAATTATAGAGAAACTAATGACATATAAATATCATGCTTAAATTAATGGAGATTAATTTAGTGGCTAAACTTGATGTGTAACATGTTTATATTATGTGCTCATAAATATGTTATATGCTACATGTGATGAACCTTCAAAGAAAGTTTTAAGTCTTTTATTGCCATGCCATGATTAAAACACTTGTTAGTACATGAGTGATTTTAATGTAGATTCGCCCTAGCGAGGTGCATTAAATTTATTTATGTATGAGCAAGATAGATAATGTGGGCACGCCCTAGCGGGACACATTAACTATGCGTTTAAAATGATTAGACTTAATTGGGCGTCAAAACTGTTTTGGGCCTAGGCAAAGATGAGGTTTAACATGCTTTTTGAAATTGGATTTCTTAAAGAATCTCATAAAAGGAACTAAGAGTCATATGAGATATGATTGACAAGAGTTGTCTACCTAATTAATTTGATTTTGTGTAATCCGCCTTAGCGGACTTGAAATTAAATTAAAGTTGGATCTTAACCCATTTAAATTATATTATACATTTGATGTATATGAAGGTTATATAATTTAGTGGGAGTATTTTGTTTGAAAAATACATTATTTATCTCTTTAATGAAGATCGGTACTTATTAAATTTTGGAAATTTTGCATATTTGTAGATAATGACTAATAACACTCAATCAATGTCGTTGCGATCGATCCTTGAGAAGGATAAGCTCGAAGAGAATGGTACTAACTTTATGGATTGGATCCGTAGCATAAGAATTGTTCTTAGGTAAGAAGATAAGTTGTACATTCTCGATGGGCCTCTCCCTGCTGAACCACCGCCTACTGCCCCTAGGGTAGAAAGAGACAATTACAAGAAACATCGTAATGATTCTAGAGATGTAAGTTGTCTCATGCTTGCTGCTATGTGTTCAAAACTCCAACAAAGTTTGGAACATTTGGAAGCCTATGAGATAGGCGTGGAGTTGAGAACCATGTTTCAAGAGCAAGCTAGGCAAGAGAGGTACAAGACCATTGTTGCATTCACTACTAGTAAAATGAATGAAGGGCAACAAGTGAGTCCTCACTTTCTTAAAATGAAAGGTTATGTAGAGCACCTTGAGAAACTTGGCTATCCAATCCCATTGGAGCTAGCCACGGATCTCATTCTTAATTCATTGCCTAAAAGTTATAATCAGTTTGTGATGAATTATAACATGCATGGAATGGATAAGAATCTCTCTGAGTTGCATGGGATGCTCAAAACTGCAGAGATGAAAATTGTGGAGAAAGGTTCTCCCGTGCTCTTGGTTCATGATGGGAAGAAGGCTGGTTCTAAAGGAAAGGGTAAGGCAAAAGTTGTCAAACCCAAAATAAGCAAGGCAAAGGTTGCCAAGGCTTCTGAGGCAAAACCCGATACACAAAAGGATGCAATTTGTTTCCATTGTCAAGAAATTGGTCATTGGAAACGTAATTGCAAGGCTTTCTTGGAAGAGCAAAAGAAGAAGAAGAGCAGCAAGGCTGCGTCGACTTCAGGTATCTATATGATAGATATTCTCCTTTCTACCACTGATTCTTGGGTATTGGATACCGGATGTGGTTCTCACATTTGTCTAAATGTGCAGGGACTAAAGAATAGGAGACTGCTTAATGAAGGTGAAGTAGATCTACGTGTGGGAAATGGAGCAAGAGTTGCTGCATTAGCCGTAGGGACTTATGAAGTCACTTTACCTTCCGGATTAATTCTTGTTTTGAACAATTGTTATTATGTTCCGGATTTAAGCTGAAATATTATTTCAATTTCTTGTTTGGATAATGAAGGTTTTAAGTTTCTTATTGAGAATAAGAAATTTTCTATTTATTTAAATGATGTGCTTTATGGTATTGCTAATTCATTTAATGGCCTTTATATCTTGGATGTCAAGAATGAAAATAATGTCTATCATGTAAATAAGAAATCTAAACCTAATGATGTAAATCATACTTATTTGTGGCATTGCCGTCTTGGTCATATTAATGAGAAGCGTATCACAAAACTCCATGGGGACGGACTTTTGGGTTCATGTGACTTAGAGTCATATGATACTTGTGAGTCGTGTCTTCTTGGAAAAATGACTAAGACACCTTTTACCAAGTTAGGTGAAAGGGCAAGCGACTTATTGGGGTTGATACATTCCGATGTATGCGGACCATTAAGTAGCAATGCTAGGGGAGGATTTCAATACTTCATAACCTTCACTGATGATTATAGTAGATTTGGGTATGTTTACCTAATGAAACATAAAAGTGAAGCATTTGAGATATTTAGAATATTTCAAAATGAAGTAGAAAAACAACTTGGCAAAAGTATAAAGGCACTTCGATCAGATCGAGGTGGTGAATACTTAAGTCAAGAATTTGATGATCATCTAAAGAATTGTGGAATAGTTTCACAATTGACTCCGCCCGGAACACCACAATGGAATGGTGTGTCTGAGAGGAGAAATCGGACTTTGTTAGACATGGTTCGATCAATGATGAGTCAAGTTGATCTTCCAATATCCTTTTGGGGTTACGCCCTAGAAACCGCTGCTTTCACACTAAATCAAGTTCCAACTATATCGGTTCCAAAGACTCCATATGAGATGTGGAGTGGAAAGAAACCTAGTTTATCTTTCATGAGGATTTGGGGTTGCGAAGTTTATGTCAAGAGACTTATCTCTGACAAACTAGCACACAAATCTGATAAATGTATTTTCGTGGGATATCCTAAGGAAACTAAAGGATATTACTTTTACAACCGAGAGGACAACAAAGTGTTTGTTGCCCGAACTGGTGTCTTTCTAGAGAAAGAGTTTCTCTCCAAAGAAATCAGTGGGAGTAAAATAAATCTTGAAGAAATTCGAGACCCAGAAAATAACATTGAACCAATAGTGGAACAAGAACAAGAACCACAAGGAGTTGTGGAACCTGTTCAAAATACACAAGCATCTCGCATATCTAGTAGGTTACGATCCGAGCCCGAGAGATATGGATTTCTCGTAACGGATAGTAATGAGGTAGAAATCATTGAGAATGATGAACCGTCATCCTACCAAGAGGCGATGTCTTCTCCTGATTCGGACAAGTGGCTTGGAGCCATGGAATCCGAATTGCAATCCATGCAAGACAATCAAGTTTGGAATTTGATTGATGCGCCCGAAGGTGTAAAAACCATAGGATGCAAATGGGTCTTCAAGAAGAAGACTGACATGGATGGGAAGGTGCATACTTACAAAGCTAGACTTGTAGCGAAGGGTTATAGGCAAGTTCATGGTATTGACTATGATGAGACCTTTTCACCCGTAGCAATGATCAAGTCTATAAGAATTTTGCTTGCCATTGCCGCATATCATGACTATGAAATATGGCAGATGGACGTCAAAACCGCTTTCCTGAATGGAAAACTCCAAGAGGATGTGTATATGACACAACCAGAAGGTTTTGAACAAGACTCAATGTCCTAAGACAAAAGATGAGCGTGAGAAAATGAATGATGTTCCATATGCTTCGGCAATTGGGTCCATCATGTATGCCATGATTTGTACTAGGCCGGATGTGTCTTATGCTTTGAGCATGACAAGTAGATACCAATCCGACCCTGGCGAAAATCACTGGATAGCTGTAAAAGCGATTCTTAAGTACTTGAGAAGAACTAAAGACTCGTTTTTGGTCTATGGAGGAATGGAAGATGATCTCGTTGTAAATGCTTACACGGATGCAAGCTTCCAAACTGACAAAGATGATAGCCGATCGCAATCGGGTTTTGTGTTTATGTTAAATGGTGGAGCTGTAAGCTGGAAGAGTTCCAAGCAAAGTACAACCGCTGATTCTACAACAGAAGCTGAGTATATTGCTGCATCGGATGCTGCAAAAGAAGCTGTTTGGATTAAGAAGTTCATAACTGAACTTGAAGTGGTTCCTAGTATTGCTAATCCAATTGACCTTTATTGCGACAATAATGGTGCTATTGCTCAAGTAAAGGAACCAAGAGCACATCAGAAATCCAAACACATACTTAGGCGTTTTCATATCATTCGAGAGATCGTTGATAGGGGAGACGTAAATATATGCAGAGTACCTACTGATGACAATGTTGCAGACCCACTAACAAAGGGACTTCCACAAGCTAAACATGATGGTCATGTTAGGTCCATGGGTATTAGATACATGGGAGATTGGGCCTAGGGCAAGTGGGAGATTGTTGGTAGTGGTGCCCTAGGCACGTTTAATAAACGTTGTAATTGTTATCATTTATTTCATATCAATAAAGAGATGTTTTGATTATTATTGTTGTTCATGTTTACTTATAATAATCTCCGTCCCTAGTACTTGTTAAGCACTAGTATAAAGGCTAAATGATCATAGGATGATCATGTTAGATTTATGGGTACTTGTTTGGAACAAGGTACTGGACATGACCCGCTCTATGAGATTTATGTCATGGTCTATGTCATACATATATCTCATATTAGTTATGTCATTTGAATCCTTAGACATGAAGTTATTATAGTCTTCCACTTGATGAACATTATGTTTGACATATTCAAACGCTACTTTTAACCGAGTGGTTATAAAGGGTATGATTGGCATAATCGGATTCACGTAGGGAAGAATAATAAGCTAAATGGATTTGTCCCTCTTCGGAGAGATATCAAGCTTGGGCCTCTCGTAGGAATGATGTTGATGAAATGTTCGGCCGGACTCAAATGAATTGATTGGATCAATGTCATTTGGATTATCAACATATTCGGAATCGAGAAAGTATTGAACAAAACAAGTTGACTCTTTGACCATGACTTATGTTCAATGATATCGTGGACAAAAGGATTATGACATATTCTAAAGGAATGCGAACTTGTATCTAGTTATACTATTTGGGTAGGTATAACGGTTTGCTAGAACCTAATCATATCTTATGGGATCATGTTTGAGCCCATTGCCAACTTAGTATAATCCTAGAGGGTCACACACAATAGAACGAATCTTTAAAAGGACTACATTGGAATTTTGGAAATTCTGGACATCCTGGGAAGTGGGCGACCGCACAGTATGGACTGGGCGGCCGCACAATTATCTTAGTTTTGTACTAGTTTTGCTTCAGATAGTTGTGCGACCGCACAGAGGGTTTTGGGCGGCCGCACAGTACTGTCGGGTGGCAGATTCCTAATTTGATTAGGAAACGAATTTTGGACGGATTTTGACACAAGTTTCCTATTTGGAATAGGTCATGCTTGTGTATAAAAGACCAAATTCGGCCAGCACTCTAAGCTAATGATTTTGTGAGTCTCAAAGAGTTTGAGAGAGGGTTTATTTTGTTCTAAGACATTCTTGGTTGAAGAACAAAATAATACACAAAATAAATTCCATATAGTTCTTTTGATTGTGAAAAAGTGTTTCACAATTTGGTCTAGCAACCAAGATCAAAGAAGCTCCTTTGATATTCATTCGAAGTGTGGATACCGCTAGAGGGTGAAAATCATCATCTTCAAAGTTCGTGTTCAAGCTTTGTGATCGCGATCAAGTCTTCAAACCTCCACCAAAGACCAAGAGAAAATTTGATAGCCATCAAGGGTTAGTTTATTCCTTATTCTTATGTTGTATTTGATTTAATCGTATGAACGGATCCATGGCTTTGGGTTTCAAAATTTTAAATGCTAAATTTCGCTGCGCATGTTTGATCGAAACCCAACACATACATCGTCACTCACGTTATCAGAGAAGGGACATACATGCTCAAAACTCCGGAAGGAAAAGAGCTTAAACACCCATGGCATTCGGAACACTTGAGGAGATACTATCAGTAATACCTCGGCACCCTATCTTTTATTGTTTTCTAGAATAGATATTTCTTTCCTCTCTTAGATTTTAATATCTAGCTTATAGCATTAGTTAGTTTGGATATTTCTAGCTCGATTTTATCAATAAAGTTTCTTTCTACAATATTTGACCTTGTAATCACGGTACACCTGTTATTCAACAAAGCTGAGGTCCCCTGTAGATAAGAATAAATGTCTCGACTTCCAACGACTTGAACTGATCCTGAACTAGTTCTCTCAAATCTTGGCAAGACTAACGTCTAAATCCCCTGACGATTTGAGATTAGTCAAGTTAAAACCGAGCTCCTAAATGCTCGTCACGGCCATTACGGTGAACGACCACGGCCTACAAACATAGCCTAACACGGCTACTATCAAAACCTAATTCTATCGGTTAGTGCTCTCAAATTTGGGCTAAGATTGATACATCTAGTACCCACGACAATTTGAGACTAGCCATGAGTTAGTTAAAACCGAGCTCCTAAACGCTCGTCACGGCCATTACGGTGAACGACCACGGCCTACAAACATAGCCTAACACGGCTACTATCAAAACCTAATCCTATCGGTTAGTGCTCTCAAATTTGGGCTAAGATTGATACATCTAGTACCCACGACAATTTGAGACTAGCCATGAGTTAGTTCAAGCCGAGCTCCTAAACGCTCGTCACGGCCATTACGGTGAACGACCACGGCCTACAAACATAGCCTAACACGGCTACTATCAAAACCTAATTCTATCGGTTAGAGCTCTCAAATTTGGGCTAAGATTGATACATCTAGTACCCACGACAATTTGTGACTAGCCATGAGTTAGTTCAAACCGAGCTCCCAAACGCTCGTCACGGCCATTACGGTGAACGACCACGGCCTACAAGCGTAGCCTAACATGGCTACTATCAAAACCTAATTCTATCGGCTAGTGCTCTCAAATTCGGGTTAAAGATTATTACATCCAGGCCCCACAACAATTTGAGACTAGTTATGAGTTAGTCCCTACAAACACCGACTTAATCGAATACGAAAAGCGTCATGTCGTCATTTTAGACAGTATTAAGACATCTTAAACCGAGATAAAGTAACACGAACAAATGACGAGGTGACGCTTAACTACACAGTTAAGGAAGCAGGTTAACTTACACCTCAAACCGAGGTAAACAAATTCCTGCCTAAACAAGTATTTGCGCCCTCCAGTTAGACACTGGACTGAGGCATACGAATGTTAAAAGTTCAAGTGTTTTGACTTCCCCAAGAACTGGGCTAAGTCACATAAATACTTAGAAGTAGCAACAGAAAATAAATTGTTTTGGCCGGCCAGGCATACAAAATATTAAGAATTGTTCCAAACCCACAAAGCTGCCTAATCCATACCGGCTTTGGCATCAGCAGCGGCTCTTTCCAAAAGTTTCTCAAAGTTATCAGGATCAAGTGCAGGCGGGTCCAAAACAGGCCTGTTAGCTTTACGGTCTCGGGCCTTAATGATCTTAAGAGCACCTTCAGAAAACGGAACCAAGGAATGAGCCGCCCTTGCCTCAACGCTATAGGCATCCTGCTGAAAAAGACGAGCACACTTATCCAAAGGCACGTTGACTTCAGGGTCGATGTACAGAAGACGAGTCAAGTTAGACCAAGCATCATTGTAAACTGTACCGACACGGTCGCTCAAATCGTCCCTAAATTGAGGCCCTTTCTTGTAGGCTTCCACGGCGGCTCTCTCTCTCTCCACCACACTTTCCTCTAAACGAGCATACCGGTCTTCTAGCAAAGCAAGCTTCTCTTCTGCTGTGACCTTTTCACCGGCAAGAATCTCAGCACGCTTCCTCTCCTCCTCAACATCCGTCCTCGAAATCAACAAGGTTTCTTTTAAAGTGGCTACCTCGGCCTGAGACTGGCGATGGAAGGCATCAAGAGAGGCATTCTCCTGCTCCAAAGAAATCACCCTACCGTTCAATTCACCATTGAAATCTTTCAGCTTCACCACCTCGGCCTCCTTCTCCTTCAAGGTTTCATAGGCTTGACGATACATGGTGTAGTCGACCTGAGCGAGGGAGGCAAGCTGCAAAATAGGGAGAAATGAGCAGATACAAGAGGAACATATATAGACCGAGATAGACAGAAGCAATACCTCACTAAGAATAAGGCCCTTGCGGTTCAGCATTTGCTGAGATATGAGCCTCTCGGCCGCCAGCTGGTCTATAGTGTCGGCATTCATGGCTCTTTTTATCACTGGGCCCCCCTTTTTTAAAGAAAGACCGGAGCGGGCCGCCACATCAATGCCTGACAGAATGGGAACTCCGTCGAACTTATCAACCCAACGCTTTACCTCGTCTTCATGAGTAACCATGGTGGATGTAAAGTCATGAGTGGATGGAGCCACCCTTTTGGCAGATTGAACCCGGGTCTCCCTGACATCTTCCCTCGGCCTCTTTCGTTGAATAAGGGAATCTCCCTGGTCCAACTCAGTTGCAGCTTGGAGGCCTTGACTATGGCTCTGACCAATAGACTGGCTGGCAGTAGGGCTTTTCTCGGTCTCGGGGGCCATATCCTCGGCATCTTTACCGGTCTCAACTAGGTCTGTCAGAGGCACCGCAGAGCCATCCTTATTCTGAAGCGAGATTTGTCTAGTCTCCATGTCGGCGTGACGCTTCTCCAGGGCCGCCGTCCTAGACCTCTCTTTTTTTAACCTAGCCGCCTCAACGGGATCAACCTCCTCAATCTCAATTTCCTCAATTTGCTCCATGGTCAAAACTGCATAAAAAGATAAGTATCAGACCGAGACGAGATAAAAATCAAGGAAAAAAGAGCAAGGATTAAACGATTACAGCCTATCGTATCTTCAACTCGTAGGCAAATATCGTTCTGCTCCTTGCAACGTCCACATTCATGAAGAAAAACAAAATTCGGGTGGATTATCCAATCCGGAAACCTATTCCCTCGCAGAACGTTGACCTTGGGAACGATGCCATCTATAGGACCCTTCATCAACCCAGCCTGAACATAATACCGAGGGTCCCTCTCCAACTCGCTCCAATCAAGCGTACCAAGAGCAGAAAATTCTTCAAGTTTCGCAATCAAATCATCACTCCAGGAAGGTTTGTGGACCTCGACAGGACGACACGGCGAGTAGGACGGGACCGCGAACTCCCAACCAAAGCGGGACTCGACCCTAATCACGTGAGAATTCCACCCCGACACCTTACTTACGGTGCCGGAAATAGGAGAGATGATCTTGGGCTTGGACGGATCAGATTTGATGGTCAAAGTCCTTGTGGTCTTGTTGTAGCTCACATTGAAAAAATGGTCAAAGGCAGACATACATGGCTCAAAGCTGAGGCTGCGACACAGTACAATGAAACTAACCAGATATCTGATGGCATTCGCTCCGATATGAGCAGGCATTAGTTCCCAGGATTCCAGAAATTCATTGATAAAAGGGTCCAGAGGAAGCCTCAATCCTAATTCAAACTGCTTAAAGAAAAACGAGACCACGGCCTGATCATAGTAAAAGCTATGGATCTTCTCGTCTGAATCTAAAGGAACAGCCTTGCTATAATACATACGATATTCCTCACGGTCCACTCCATACCGAGAATAGAGAGCCTCAATCCTCTCGGCTCCCGACTTAGGATGTTTGACTGAACCAGGATTACTCTTACTCTTGCCTTTCCTTGCATCAGCACCATGTCTCGAAGCGGCAACGTTGGGCTCAAACCTATCTACTATCCTCCCTGAGGTACTCTCCCCGGCCATACCTGTAGAAGAGACAGAGGGGTTAGACTCATCAGGCGGCCTAGATAAAGCCATGTCTCCCCCCCCCCCGAATCGACTACTGGGGCCGAGGAAGGGGCATTCTCAAATAGAGACGGAAAAGCCGACTTATCCTTAACGTAATGAAGAAAAATGTGTTGAATAACAGTGTCAAAAGTATTAAGAAGTATGATGCCATCGGCACTACCACTAAGGGCTCTCGGAGAAAACAGGCCAGAAGGATATTTCATGTCATCTCGAGGGGTTCTATTCAGAAACAATAGGTCGCCTATCGCCATCAAAGACAACATTTTCCATACCCCTTCTGACAACCTGTATATCCTATTATTGCGCTCATAAAAGCCATACATGGCATCGGGGTCGAAATTATGAATACCAGACATAACAGAAAAGAGGCTATCCTAGGGCTACACGGCTCACTCCAAAGACGAGATTCAAAGGGAAGAGTTGTAAAAGCCCTTAAACCCTAACAATGGCATAAATAGCAGAAAGGACAGAAAAGAGATCAGAACAGTACCTTAGGCGAAAATGCAATCGGAAGAAAGAGGTCGACTGAGAAATTTAACAGGGGAGATCGGAACAGAATCGGAAGATCTGCAGCAGAAACCGACTCTCTCAAAGGACTCGCCGGCGGGATATACGCAGTTTCCTTGGATAAATGTTCGAAAGTGGGAAATGAAAAGAGAAATTTGAATTTATATCCCGGGTCAGATGGGTTATACCCGAAATCCGAACCGACCATACCCAGAGGCCCGTGGGTTGGCACGCTCCCCACTAAGTCCCATCATTACCCCTCATTAATAGGGGATGTCTTTTCACTCAATCGCTTTCGCCGCCTGACACTGAACAGTTGAATGGGGAACGTCTGATGCAACTCAACCGTCAAAACCGGATACAAGTCAGCTAACATGAAAGCACCGACTTGGAACCGTCAACGTGACAAACAGGTGAATCAAGAAAGAAATAAACGACGACACGTTAGAACGAGAAGATTGCGCATAGCCGAAACCAACCAATTCTCGATCTCTACCTCGTACAATCACTCCGATCAAATGATGCGATATACCTAGAGTGGCCAAGTATAGACCTACTTGGAAATAACGATGCATCACCTCTAACCAAGCTTGATAGTTATGGGAATATTGGAACAAGTGCCACCCATGCCGATATATCGACAAAGATCGGACTGACCACACTATGACTAAATCGGCATCATAAGACAGAATGCCGAACAAATAGGTCGATTAAAGAATTGAAAACTCATGCCGAGGTCATTCAAAAGACCGATCATGGGAATACAAGATAAAGATGCAAGGTTCAAGAATAACGGAAAGCAGGAAAGATAAGGTACTATTATATATTTACACAAAAGACCCCCACAACAGGTCGGGGGCTTGACCTGTACAAAATCAAAAAGGAAAAACTACTAGATCAAAGCAAGCTAAAGGTTCAAGAAAGACTACAATCTTGATCTTGATCTTCATCATCCTCCTCCCACTCGACATCTCCGTCATACCCATATTCGTCAATAATGATGGGTTCTGGATCATCATCTTCTTCATCATCACCCTCATCCTCAGTCTCTGATTCTTCTGCACTGGCATCATCGTCGGAGAATTCATCGACAGGGTCTGGTTCCGAAAATTCTCCATTGCTATCGGACAGTGACTCTTCCGCCGGAAAAGATGAACAATAATTGGATGGAAACATGGAATCACTGCTGCTATCGGGATCAGAGCTTGAAAAATGGTTCTTTGAATCAGAGCTTACTTCTTCTGGAAAAGCATCATCGTACATTCTCTTTGAAACCATTTTGGGTATTTCCTGGAGAATTTTGAGAGTGAAAGCAAGAGATACAAGGGGGCGTTTTGTTCTTATGTACCCCCAGAATACAAAGGGGCGGAGTATTTATATTGCCCATGATTAGGACACAGTTAATGAGGCCTTTGTTTTCCAAGAAGGGTAATGATTCCACCTGAAACAAATCAAGATGACATCAGCAAATCTAATCATAGAAGGATTTGGCGGCTGGCTATCAAATCAGCAATAAATGAAGCTGCAATTAATGAACTGTCTGAGTTCCTACTCGGTATGCCGAGATAGAAACTCGGGGGCCACTGAACGACATAAACCGACTTGGGTAAATGGGTCCCATATGCTCGGGGCCCGTACACCTAAAAGGCCTATACCGAGAAGCCATTCACCAGACGACTAGGCTTTTAGGCCGACATCAATAAAGCCGATCAGGCAGACCTTGCCTAGAACGAGTTACTAGTAGCCCAATCCCTAACCGGCCTCAATGACGAGCCGAGTTAGATGACGGGCCGACATACATCAGAAGCCTCCCATTATCGTCGGGAGTCCACTGACAAGAGTCATAACACAACTCTAACAGTGAAGATCCTTATCTAAACAAGGATATCTTTTCTACAAGATAACTGGGATATTACTCATCCTTATCAGGAGTCTATCTCCAAGGAATACGAGTCCCACATTAACACGGGCTCCCTGGCTTTCTTAACAAGTCAGGACTCTTACACCCATACCTATATAAACAGGTCCTCTACACGGGAAACGGGTAAGGAACTTTTAGACTCTCTAATAGTCAATTGATTCTACATTCATCTTCACTACCCAAATACTTATTCTCACGCCGGAGGGCCTTCGCCGGTGGAGCCCCGGCGTAGTTTACGTTTGTTCTTTGTGCGCAGATCTGACAGGAGGGTTCTCATTGCTGGATTTATCCGAACCACTAGACGAAGGGCTGATCCGACACGTTTTTGGCAGCATCAAAAGTTTATGTAACTCTTGTACCACAATAACTGTATACGATTTCATAGACATATCTAGGAGTTTACTACACTAATACAAACACCAAGCTAAACAAAAGGCCCTAATACAACTCAAACATATACTAATTGCTTTTACGATAAGATATGCCAAAGACCTTAAAGAACTACCTATCTATTGTATTTTTTATCTTCCTGTGAAAATTTAACTATTCACACGTGAAACTTTAACCGTTAAATCTAAGCATAAGTTGATTCAATTTGTGAACACGAAAAAGTGAATTGCAAAAACATTGAAGTAAAAAAAATAAAATACGATTTATAACAATGCAAGTATTAAATAACATAACAGCTATTGAACCATTGAAATGTGAAACTCATATAATATAAATATTACCACAATTGTAGTCTTATCTTTTTCATCATTTCTGAATACCTGTCAAGATAAAAACATAATCCTATTCCTTGTCCAGCATACAAAACTATACCACATACTTCCTCCGTCTCATGTTAGTGTGAACTTATTTCCTTTTTCGTCAGTTCCAGGCTAGTGTGGACGGCCCAATATATCAAAGAATTTTTACTATTCCTCCCTGTTTGGTATGCTTACTATAAACCAGTCCTATTACCTTAATTTGATTAATCCAATGACCTTATTTTGCCTTTTATGGACTATAGGTTTTATTGTAAGAAGTTTTAAAACTTCATTTGTTAAGTCCATTTATTGTTTATTTAGGCTTAGAAGATCAGCACCTCAAAATTTGAAGAACTGCTGTTTTGTGGTAAGCTAATTCTACCTACCTTATCAAGCTGCTGCTACCTGCTGCTGCTACCTGCTGCTGCTACCTATTGCTGCTGCTACTTTGTGGTAAGGTAAGTCTACCTACCTCATCAAGCTACCTCAATCTTACTGATGCTTCCAATCATGCTACCGCATAGGTAGCTACCACATGACTTATGCTATCGCAAAGAGACATGCTACCGTACTCCAACTTGAAGACCAAGAAAAGACAATTTTGGCTCTAAATTAACCATAGTCACACTAGTATCCAAATAATTTAGTTAAATTAGAACGTTGCAAAATTCAAATTTCAAATTTCAATTTAGTCTTTATAACTAGTCATGGTAGTACACCTTGACCACTAACTTCTCCAACTAAAAGACAACAAAGAAATGAGCACCAATTAGAATTCACCAGCTCATTATCTTCCAAACTTGTCCTCCAAAAATTCAAACGGCTGCCTATCTCATTCAAGAGTATAAAAAGACCTTGTGTTCTTCATTTAACATTGTTGAGATTCAACGAGAGAAATTGTTGCTGAAATTCTTGGTGATTAAAGATCATACTCAAGATTTTCAGAATCCTTCGAATCTTCAAGCGTTCACCTTCAAACCTTCAAAGATCTCCATCAACATTCAAGACATCTCAAGCCTTGTAACACTTAAAGTTTCATTAGGCTCTAATCACTTAGATTATAAATGATTCTTTCACACACATTCACCCCGATTGATTAATCACATAGATAGCATCATTAGAGATACACTGGTCTAAGTCTAGGATTTGATTTTCATAGAAAATAGGTTGTTGATTCAATACTTCAACTCTGTAATCTGTACTAAAGAGAATCAATATATAAACCCCCATTCAAAATCTAAGACTGACCATCTTGATAAAGGGATATAGATCTTTTAACTGATCGAACATTTCCAAATTATTGTCTCTTTACTTTCTGCAATTTACTTTCAAGCACTTGTTCATATAAATCTTGTTTGTCATTTAGTGTTTGATCTTTACATCCTTTCACACTATTGTGAATTATGTTTGTTGATTGCCTATTGCCTTAGTTACCACTTCTGACTACTTACCATTTTGCCAAACTTCTTAGACACAAACTTTCATTTTCAACCTACCTCACTCTTGCTGCTGCAGCCTACCGCAATCTGCCTACCACACTTTTGCTGCTGCTTAGCCTACCTCATTTGCTACCGCATTGTGCTACCGTAAAAATGTCTACCTTATATTTTGATCATAAAATCAACTCTAACTTATTTTTATCGAAAACATCCGCTTTGTATTTTACTCTAAAACTAAGTGGTTTTTCACTTGACCACAAATTCAAAGAGTAAGCCTTTTGTTGAATTTGAAAAAGGGTTGAAATTTTAAGTAGGCTATTCACTCCCCTCCTCTAGCCTCCTTTTCATACCCTTGTTGTGTCTTTGGGACCAAGACTCCCACTCATTGTCTCTCCTACTTTACTTTTACACTCACAACACCAATCAACTTACTATTACTCTCACTCATTCTTTCTCATATTTATTTTTTTCATACTCACAAACACCTCATTCCACTATTTATCTCTCCTACTTTTCCTTAATTTGTGTGCCCAATTTTTAAGTTCACACTAACTTGAAAACGGAGAGAGTATATCATTATATATTCCACCCAAAAATGTGAATATATCAATTAATATGTATTACGTACTATGCTCACACTTATAAGTGGTCATAGCAAGCTCTCCTCTCAGTATCGATCTTCTCCTATAATTATAACGATAACAATTCTCTCGTTATATTACATGTATTCTCTTCTTCGTCGAGAGTCTTTGCTTTCTCTACTTTGACGAGAGCCTTTGACTTCTCTCATTCATCGAGAGCCTTGGTCTTCTCTCCATTGTGTTTAGAGCATTTATGTGATGTTTGAAATTTTCTTAGTTGCAATGCTTAGAATGCTTGGTTGGTGTTTATATTCGACTAAAATGCGTTACCTTGTCGTGTCTTCAATGCTAAATATTGTGGGATATTATAACATCCAGTGTTGGGTCGTGTTCAAATAATGATTGGAGAAGCATTTAGACGTCCCAAGTCATTGTTCGTAAGGACGTTTAATGGATATTTTATACAAGGTCGGGCTTCATTATTCGAGATGAGTCAAAGTTTTTCATGGAGGCAAGCGGTTTGTTGAAGTTATATGTCTTTATCGAAATTTTCAACTTTGGGATGGACCTATAACTATTGTGGAGCGGACCATCTATTTGAAATTTATTAATGAAAATTTGTATTGCTTGCTTTTAAATAAATAAATGATAATTTTTTGTCTCCAAAAGAGTGATTCTGTGCTAGTCGTAAGTTTCACAATCTGTGAGTTTTTGAGTTCGATCCCTTTTCTTGCCTCCTAACTTGTGACATCGTACAAAAGAATTGATAAATTCTTTAAGCTAAAATACGTTTAAGCACCCCAAAGTATCCACCAATTCTCACGTTTGAAAAGTCGGTCTGTTTGGTACTTAATCATTCAAATTTTCCCACTTTGCACCCCAGTACTAATGAATGTTAGAAAATTTAACAGAATAGGTAACGAATGGACTAGTTTGTAATGGTTATTAGTTTTTAAGGCTCCAAATGCAAAGTTTTGAATATTAAGTACTAAAAATTTATTTCATTTTTCCAAATAATTAACATCATCTTAAATTTTAAATAATTAATATTTCTTGAAATAATACTAATTTTTATGTTAGATTTTTTAAAAAAAAAAAAATTTAATAAAAATATTTAAAAAATAAAGATTTTTTTCTAAAAAAAACATTGTAATATTTTATTAATATTTTTTTAAGAATATAATATAAATATTTTTAATCTTAATTTTGTAAGAATTTTATTTTTTAAAAATAAAACATTATAACATTTTTTTATTTTTAAAATTAATTTTAGCAAAATATTGTAATTTTTTTTTAAAAAGTACAATATTCTTTTAAAAAGGAAATATCAATAAAAATATCCAATTTGAAAAGAAAATATTTATTATTTAAGATAATATGAATATATGATATTACAGACATTATTTTAGCAAATTTAAGATGATGTTAATTATTTTGAAACAAGGAATAAATTTTTAGTACTTTATATTTAAAACTTTGCATTTGACGCTTAAAAACTAATAATCATTACAAACTAATCTACTCGTTACCTATTCTGCTAAATTTTCTAACATTCGTTAGGGCTGGGGTGCGAAGTGGGAAAATTTGAAAGTTTAAGTATCAAACAGACCGACTATTCAAACGGGGGTGCAAAGATCGATGAGTAATTTTTTGGGGTAAACGTATTTTGGCCAATTCTTTACTTTTAAATTATTTACACTTTTAACAATTGTTACTTTTTTTTTAAACTGCCTCCCTTCACATTCATCCATCTTCTTCTTCTACAATTCTTCATCAATCTCTTAATATTTGATTTAATTCACTATTATTGATCTCAGACAATTGTTTGTAATCACATTGTAATTATTGTGATTACAAACAATTATTTGATGATCTTGTTCTTTTGTAGCTTTGTAGTTTTATAATAAATGTTGTTTCTATTTTATTGTTTGATTTTCTCACCACTTGTGAGAGCTTTTGATTTCCCTCCTATGTTGGGGGCCGTTGTTTTCCCTCATATGTTGAGGGCCTTTGTTTTCCCTCCATTGTTGAGGGCTTTGTGTATTACTTTTGTGTTGGCCATTCTCAATCTACCACACCGCGAGGATGATAAATTGGTTGTCGATTTGGTTGCTTCATCTTTGAACAAGAATGCTTCAGATTTATGTTTGGAAGGAAGGTCTTCAACTAATCTTGCAATCAATTTCGGGCTTAAGCGGAAGAATATGTTATCCATTTTGATGTCTCGCAAGAGTGTGTTCATGAAGACAACCTATGATGAAATTAGATTAGGTTGCCTTATTTAAACATACCGAGTTGTGCTTCGTGCTCTTATTTTCATCTCTCGCTACGTTTAGTTGATCATCGAGCTAATGCTTTGGCCGATTGTATTTTTTGGGCTTCTTTTACGTTTGTAACGTTTGTAAGCCCTACTGTTTGGTTTGAGCATCCGGTGTTTGTGGATAGCCAACTCCATGTTCATTGCAATTGCTAATTATTAAAATCTGTTTGTTTGCTTAAATAAATGGTTACCTTTTATACTTTTAAGTTGAGTTTATTGCAAAACTGACATGCGTACTTTCATTTATTTTCAATTTGACTTGCAAACTTTGGAAACATCAAATATGGTTTGCGTACTTTCATTTTCAAAATTTTGAGACGACTTTTTTAACACCCATTAAAATATAACGAGACACTCCAAAAAACTAATCATCCGTCAATTTTTTATAACAGACGTTATTTTTTAACCCACCTATGATAAAGATAAATATCTTTCTTCTTTACCCTCTCCAAGAACCGCCGGACTCCCCCTTGTACTCCGGCCGGCTCCTTCCACTCCGGCTCCTTCCCTCAATTTTTTTAACCCACCTCTGATAAAGAAAGTAAGGAGGGATGGCCATCTTATGAACAAAATTAGTATGAATTATGTTATTCACCTTATTACTGTATTTATAGTAGCTTTGAAGTATTGAAAATGATTATGGCGTGACACAAAACGACGCACAATTTGACACATACGTGACTCTTCAGATTGCCACCATAACGCCGGTTGCCTCTTCATTATTACCTCAGAGAATAAATGATATGTTGGAGAATAATCACATCAACAACAAAAATAGAACACTAATATTACAATATAAATCGGTCAGTCAATTAAAGAATGATTACCTGAGAATTACACTGCAATGAAGACTATTTGAGTTCCTCATCTATCTAATCATCGATCGTCACCTGAATCGCCGTAAATTAGATTCGAATTGGACCAGAGAATCTCAGTCGCCATAGCCAATCATCCGAAACCGATAAATTATTTAACCCTAAATCAATTTCCCCCAAATTGAATAATTAAGACATTCAAACAATTTATACAAAACCCAACAATATCTTAAAATGACCAAAAAGTCCTTTCAGCTAATCAACCCAACGGGCCCCGAGAAAAACATAGGAGCATGAAACTCTTATCAACCAACACCACCACTTAAACCAAACTTGTCAGCCGTACTAGGTACACATACAGAAATTACAACTTGTTCTGGAAACCCCTCGTTCTCTCTTTGCTTTCTCCACTCCCACCTTGAAGAAGCCTCATCTTCTTTAGCGCCTGCCTACATTGAAAAGCTCTCTCTCCCCAACCACCGGATATCTGTTCAATCATACTCGAATAATCCCCAATTCCAGGTTTTTTTTATTCCATTTTATGCCTCTTTATTCTAATTGAACTTCTTGAATTCACCTTATCTCTTCCTACTTTATCATACCCTTCGTACTTTCTTTCTTTGTGTATGTGTTTGTTGTTTTTACTTGTCATTAACGAGTTGCATAAACCCTAATTTGATAGATTTTATTAGCGTATGCTAAGAATTGTTATTTACAATGTATTGCTCTCAACACATTCCGTCTCATATTTTCTTCTTTCCTTTTGTGTGCAAATTAATTCTTTTTAGGTTCATATTTACCCTGGGTTCTTAATTTGTTAAGTTAACAATTGACGTTGAGCATTTGAATGTCAGATGACGAGAGTTCAGTGAGTTGGATTGGACTTGCCATTTCACTTGGTTGTTAATTACTCCCTATGTCCCTAAATGAATGTCCGGATTTCATTTTAAGGGACATCTGAACATCTCTACATGACATACAATTTAGTGGCAAAGATTCGTATATAATCATGTAATCCTCTATCCAAACATTTAGTTTTGCATGTATAAAGAGACTAGTGAAAAAAATTGGTAAAAAAGGTCTAGAGACAAAGTTTAAAGAAGCTTCGGAGGTTGAAATGGAGACGAATGACCAATAGGAGAAAAGAACCACCTGTCCTGCTGGCAAGGGCAGTTGGTTACCCTTTGATAGTTTCAAGACAATTTTTTGACACTTCATAAGCTGTGGGCTAGGCACCAACTATTAGTATTTTCGTTGTATACTAGGAAAATGGCAAGCTTTATCTCTTTTACTTCCAGGACATTTTTTAGACAAGAGCTTCATGCTTGAGTCTTGACGATGTGTGTGGGAGTGGCATGTTTCTTCACTGAATTTCAAAATTGAGTTTGAACTCTGGTGTTAGAATTCAAGTTCAATGCAAGGGGTATTTGGTGGTGTTAGCAACTTGCTAAACTTTAGCATGTACAACTTGGAGGATCCAGTGAGCAAGATTAGCATCTAACTTTTGACGTAGTGAGTTTGCAGTAGTATAAGAAGTACTTTAAGGTAATGATTTAATTCTTGTTACCAAATCGTAACTTGTGCAAACCAGGAAGTTTCAGTAGTCAGTAGTCACCGAGAGTTCAAAGGCCACTGTGCAGTTGGCCCCAGAAGGAATTATCATGTCTTACATGGAATCAAATAGTGGAAGCAGTTATCCTTTAGGTCTAAATTAACTTTTTTGCTTCTAATAATCACTTGTAATAATATATGAAAGCCACCAGACATGCGACAGTGAGGAGACAGCACCTTCAACCCATCTTGTTTTGCTGCAATAACAATCTTCATCATTGTAAATTCATTACTTTAAAGTACTTGTCTTTCAGGACAATCGAACACATTCATCTATGTTTCTATTTTATTTTTATATGAAGGGTATGTAGTTCATGATTGAAGACAGCTGGTAAAAAATTCAATGCATTTTCTTAGGCTGAGGAAAGAACATTTGGTTGACATGTCCTATTAATATCACTTTTATGCCTCAGTAATGTGGTTACCCTATAACTCATTCAATCTTTTTGTTGGAGGCGATGTCTTTTCTTGGTGATAGATTTATTAATTTGTAGAATATCTCTAAGATTCAATGGTTTTGTTTTTTTTTCTGATATCTGTCACATACAGTATATTGGATGGCGATCGTACCTTGTGGAAGTACATGGGTGGCACGGTGGGGAGTGCAACCTCAATTAATGTCGAGTGCCTCTGTCATAAATAAGTTATCTACACCTCCTCATCGGTAAGCTTTTCTGAACATAAATTTTACGCATTATATTAGTAATAATGGTCTTGTGTACTTTTCTTAACCGTATCATGGTCATGCTTATTGTGGTTGCCACTTTGTCAATCTTCTAGGCACAACTGTTTCCTCATTTCCCCCATTATATGTTTCTATAAGTAAAATGCGTTTTGAGAATTACATACTTACATTACAATATCTTACTTGCAAAATAGCTGATTCAAGGGTGTATCTGAATCAGAATCTGCTATTTATCTAATGTCTTACGATGAATGATGATCTTTCCAATCATGTTCCATTTTTGGTTAGTGGGATTGTTGTCTGAATTGCACAATAACTATTACGAATGCTGCCCCAATTTTACCGATTAGCTCGTAAGTTGAGTTAAAAAATTAGAAGATTGGCTTCTCAAACTATGCGCTCAGCACCTTCTGGCCCATTTATTATAGTCAATTTTGGTGGTTCTTCAATATGGAATGTCAAATCTTGGTGTCTGAATTTGTTGGATTTCAGTCAGAACTTTAGAGTTTGTCCTTTTAATCAGTTTGTCCGAGGGGTGCTTCCTTATGCACCTTTTCAGTTCTATTCTGTATGAGGTAACTTCGGCATTACTTCTTTACAGTTTTTATAGACTTTCATGTCAGACCTATTTAGTTTGCTCATGAATCCTTTGCTGAATCTCAGACATTTATTGTAACATTGAAATATATTTTAATTGGAGAGGCAAATTTTGTTGAAAGTGGTAATGTGATTGAAATAATGGAATGTCCATTAATGGTTACTTGATTTAATAGTTTTTAACTTTAAATAAACCAGACTAGTGCTAATGTCAAGCTCCTCAGTCGATGCAAAGTATGTAGGATAAAGCACTTAATACAGTGTGTTACTCCCTCCGTCCCATAATAAATGTCACACTTCCCTTTCCGAGTTAAAGACCCTTTTAGTCCTTAACCTATTGAACTTTTTACCTTTTCGTCCTCAACCTTTTTTTTTCCCTTTTCGTCCTCAATGTATGTATTTGTGGGTTTATTTCGTCCTTCCGTCACATGCCCGTTTAAATTTCCGTTAAATCTAGTGATTTGGCAAATGTTGTCACTTTTTTGGCTTATGTGGCATTTTACATGTAAATACAAGGGCTAAAGTGTTAAAACTTAAACTTTGAATCTTTAAATAAAAAAAAGGAACCACAAATAAAAAATCTAAATTCCCCAAATCTGGTTCCATATAACCCTAAAACATCGACCCTTTAACCCCATATTCCAAAAGTCCTCAGGAAAGAACGAACGAGCTGCCCCTCCCAAATCCGCCGCGGCGCCGCCCCCTCTCCCCACCACCACCATTCTCGTCAACTGTCCTCATCCCCGCCAACCACCACCCACCTTCGCGACCCCCACGTTAGATCTGGTACGAAAAATGGACAGTTGATTCTCCGGCAAGATCTTCTCTGGTCGTTCACACAGATCTGGTTTTGAAAGCATTCTTTTCTTCTTTTTCGACCTCTCTTTCAAAACCACTCTGATTTCTTCTCTCGCCTCTCTCTCCGTCTTGAGAATCTGATTTTGAAAAAGATTGGCGTTCTTCAAATCTGAAGAGATTTCATGGTGTTTGATTTCATGAGTTTTCTCAGATCTGATTTTTGAAATTTTGGTTCTGATTTTACTTTGTAATATGTTGAATTTGTAGTTGGTGGCAGAGGTTTTAATGTTTGTGTTGGCTGCAATGAGGGTGCAATGAGGGTGTGGGTGCAGATTTTTGTGGTTTAAATTCTTTTGCTCCTGTGTGTGGCGTCGAGGTTGATGGTGGTGACGGAGGTTGATGGTTGTGATTGTGTTGCGGATTCTGGTGGGGTTTTGTATTGGTGGTTGGTGGGTGGTGGTGATTAACCGGAGATAGAGATGGAGATGAATTGAGTGTTTGAATATCAAAGCAAAATTAATATTAAAAAATTTAATCTTTAAAAACCAACATAAAATATTAATATTTTCTTAAGAAAGACTTGTTTATGTTTGAAAAAAAAAAGGCTTGTTTAATGTTATCTAAATGAGCAATGCTAGGGGCACAAAATAAGGTCACAAAATCTTGCTCACAATACTAGGTGGCGATATTTTATTGGTTGCATCGATAATGGACCCGCCACACTCTAATTAAAAACACCAATAAAATCATTACACATAGGATTTTGTAACTTTTTTGTGCCCCTAGTATTATTCTATCTAAATTGCACCATTTTCTGTTGAAAATAAATTGCACCATTTTTTTTAATATTCAAAATAGGGATTTTTACCAATAAGTCCCTCCTAGAAGATGGAATTTGCCAATAAAAACAAACATTTTCCTATTCTACCTTAGGGTTCCTGAGTTGAAATGAAAACTCCCATTGAGTCCTTACTATAATTTAAATGACAACATTACCCCTGCAACCCTAACAAAACCCGTCTCCTCTCTCTCCCCTAATATGCGACTCATACTCCCTCCGTCTCTCTACTTTCTCTCTCTACCTTCTCCATCTCACCTCCGGCCACGACTTCCATCGGCGCCTCCACCACGCCGACACCTTCAGTCCATCGGCCATCCCTCTCTATCTTCTCATCCTCCGGCCACCATCCATTCGCCGGCCGAAAGCAGTTTCGGCCAGACATGTCCGAAACTATCACCGACAAATCCAGCAATGGAATTAACAATGAACACCAGATCCAGCCTCCTCTTAGCAAGATGAAGGCAACGCCGTAAATATCGCTGCCAAACGCCACCGCACGCGACGGCAACTATCACCGCCAGCAAGATTCCGGCTAGATCTATTATGGCCAGTGACCGGCGGAACTCCGGGAAGACCCTTCAACACCACAGATAGCTGCGCCTTGCCCAGACGAAATCGGTGGTGTAAGAATCGCTCCAAAAGCTGTTTTTTGTGTTTTTTAGGGTTGTTTCTTAAATTTTCAATTGTTTTCTGTTCAAATTTGAATATACAACTGATAAATGTTTTTCTGGGGTTTTTTGCTTCAATTTTTTCAACGGACTTGTGTTTGATTTTGAAGCAGACAATTGATGAATGTGTTTCAAGGATACTTGATTCAGATTTTTAGCTAGTTTTGGATTCGATTCTGAAGCATACAACTGATAAATGTATTTAAATGACACAATTGTGAAATGAATGACTCAATTGAGAAATTGAGACATGAATTTGTCAGTTTTAAAAGTGAAAAAAATTAAGCAATTGTGGTGAAGTGAGACATGAATTTAACAATTGTAAAAGTGATTTTTTAAAATTTCTCAATTGTTCTTTAGTTTAGAGGATTTATCAGTTGTTTGTTTTAGTTTAGGGGATTTATCAGTTGTTTGTTTAGTTTAGGGGATTTATCAGTTGTTTGTTAAGAACATAATTGAGAAAAATTGTGAAAAAAATTGCAAGTGAAAAAAAGAATAAATGATACTCCCTCCGTCCCGCCGAAAATTGCAAAAAAAAATCATGGCACAAGAATTAAGGGAAAAGTGAAAAAGGTGATGTGTTGTGAGTGTTGATAGTTGAGTGGGAGAGAGAAAGTGGGGTAGAGAATAGTTAGTGGGTTAGTGGATGTGAGTATGAGAAGTGGGACCCACTAATTAAAAAGTATTAAAAACTTTCCATTTATGGAATGTGCAATTTCTATGGGACGCCCATTTTGGTAAGTTTTGCAATTTTCGGTGGGACGGAGGGAGTATATGATTTTATCAGTTTTTACTCAATTATGAACAACTGTTAAATGAATGTCTCAGTTATTTTATTCAAATTCATGTGTGAACAACTGTGAAATGCATGTCTCAGTTATTATAATGATTG
This sequence comes from Campanula takesimana, assembly GCA_026119855.1. NCBI lineage: Eukaryota > Viridiplantae > Streptophyta > Magnoliopsida > Asterales > Campanulaceae > Campanula > Campanula takesimana. The sequence continues at coordinate 2,801,114 of JAOWBW010000014.1, forward strand.
TGAAAAATTGAGAGATAAATTTATCAGTTTTTAAAATGAAAAATGACACAACTGTGAAATCACATAATTGAGGAATCATACAACTAAGAAATCAGTGATTTTACAAGTAAAAAATGAAATTTTATTTTCTAAAATTGTGAAATTAATTGAGAAATGAAAAATGAATTTCTCATAATTTTACAAGTGAAAATTGAAATTTTTATTTCTAAAATTTGAATTATGTATTGAGTGTACTTGTTTTATTCTTCTTGACTATACGATTAAAATGGTGGTTTCAGATTATTTTTTCGATTCTTAAACTTTGAGATATTGCATTTTATAAATTTGGGTGGAAAAAAAATTAGAAGAGAGAGAAAGAGGGAGAGTGAGAGTGAGAGTCAGGGAGAGAACGCACATGGAATATGCGCTTAGCGCTGGCTAGCGCGCGCGTCAATGGAAGCGGGGGCAATTTGGTCCAGTGAAAAGTCTAGGGACTTTTTGGTGAGTTTCCAAAATGTCTGTCCTTATTGGTCGTTTTTATTTGGGTGAGGGACTTATTAGTCAAAGCCTCTTTAAAATAAATGTTCAATGAAATACTAAAAAAATTAAATTTATTTTTTTGAACAAAATATTCTTATATTTTTCTGGGATTTTCTAACTTTTACTTATTTTTCATATATTTTTGTGTTTAGTACTTATTTAATATTACACTTTCATCCCTTAAAGTTCTACATCAACAACTTTTCATATGTAAAATGCCACATAAGCCAAAAGAGTGCCATCATTTGCCAAATCAATAGATTTAACGGAAATTTAAATGGGCATGTGTACAAATAAGTAAAACACATTTCTTAAAAAACAAGTCAAATGCAACATATATTTTACGATGGAGGGAGTACATGAACACCAGCATTTAGTGTTTGTTTCCTGCTTTCCCCAATCCCTGAAAAGAGCGAAAAAGGAAGAACCAGTGTATACTAGTAAATTGGATTATCTTATGTTTGGAGCCTATAATCATGATATTGTTCAATGCTTGTCGTTATGATACTGCTATTGTGCATGGAGAAAAAAGGTTAATTTCTTTGATTCGCAAGACTGCTTTGCGAATTTCAAGCTATAACAGGTAATGGATTTTTCATGTTGGGATATTCTTACCTTAGTTGGTGTACTTGTGTAGAAATATCAGCCTCATGTGTTACTGGTGAAACAATGTGAGTCCTGCAAGATTTCCAAACTTGTGAATGATAGGGCTCAAAAGGCTGGGTTAAGTGAATTCAAGAAAATCCTTTTGTAGTTTAGTTCAAGCTGTATATGGAAACCATAATTGGAGTTGCTGATTGTCTTTGTCATGGGGTTCATATCTCGTACTATTGTTTTTGCTGAGCACAGACATACACTACGTGGAGATTATTTCGAGGGCAGGAGTATTACTTAAGAAAAAAATCTCATCCCCTATGACATGCATGTGCTTGCCACTGACACCTGTCATTTTAGTCCCCTTGGACACGTAGTTGATCTTGACGTTGAGCCACTTATATCTTTGTGCATTGTATTTAGCCTAGCTATTTCATACACATCCAAGCGTTCAAGTACTTTCTTAGTCTATTATTAATGGGTCATTATTTTATTGGCAGTTTTTCAATCAAGATGAGTGCATTGGAATCTCCAAATTCAAATTTCTTGTCGCAAGGTTTACATAAACTATACAATATGGGGTCATCTACTAGTTCTCACCAACGTAGGGGTGCTCGTCTTGTTGTTAGAGCTGAAGGAGTAAGTTCAGTATTCTGCTATGCTATGAGTGCTATCTGAAATTCCTAGCTTTAAGAATTTCGTTTAATAGTATAATGGTTTACTGGTTTGTGTTATTGGCACAGGATTTCTACTCTATACTTGGTGTTTCGAAGAATGCCACCAAAGCAGAAATTAAAAGCGGTCAGTGAATTTTGATCTTTACTCACAAATGTTTTACTCACAAACTTGTCATCTTATACATGGTCTCATCCGGATCCCAAACTTGTCTTTTGTACATTGAATCATGGCACCTAATGATGAATTCTGGCATGCTAATTTGGATGTATCTCATGCTTGCACATGTGGCTTATGAGATTGATTTTTTTTGCCTATGTCCCTTTTCTCACCAATCAGTAGCTAGCATATGGTTAAGAGAATCTCTAACATATACTCCCTCTGTCCCGGAATGTTTGGCTCATTTTGAATTTTATGGTCAACATAAATGAACTTTGACCATAAAAAGTGAGGTGCATAGGAATATAGAAATGTAGAGGAGATCGAGGATGATTCTTTCAGCACGACTTTTTGGTTTTTGGCTTCCCCTCTGGAATAAGCAGTATAAAATTAAGAAGAAATGACCTCTGTGATTCTTGTCGAGGTTTTACATATGAATATAGAAATCATCTACAGGTAATTTACACATTATGGCCAATAATAAGCATTTGTAAGCAGATACAATGGCATATGCAGCAACTATTTTTGTGTTGAGGAAATCTGAGGTATATATGCAACCAGGGTCGAAACAACACATAATTTTGATTATTTGGATGCTATGTTCAACACAATTGATGGTACAGTTTCTGATGACACTGGTCCTAACACCTCTGATGTTTGTGATCATTGAATGGTAGGTTAAACACAGGTGATATTTTCAATTACAAACACCTGTTTAAGAAATCCATTGATGTCAGATCTATTGATCTTTATGGGTAGGAAATCATAATTTGTGTGCATTTTAAACAGATGCTTGGAACTCATTAACTTAGTGGAATGTGCATTTGCAAGGTCTTACGTTTACATCTTAATTGTACTCCCTCCGTCCCTAAGTGAATGTCCATTTTCAAGTTTTTTTTTTTGTCCCAAAATGAATGTCCTTTTTATTAAAAAAAACTTTGTCCCTGAATGTTTAACAATTTTTTTTTTTGTTCCAAAAAGTTCTTCCCATTTCTATAATTTGGGCTTAAATGTGCGTAAACACAACATGGCTACTGAAGCAAGTGTTCATATTCTTAAAAAGTTTGAATAATCAAATGTGAAGATCATTTTGGGACGGACGGAGTATTAGTTAATTCTTAATGTAATTCTAGAACTGTGGATCTTGTTGTAAGCAATACCTATGCTATGATTTTGATAACCTTTTGGGTTGATTTCCTGGAGATTTCTTTTACATTTCTGATTAATTTGTCATTTGACAAGTCCTGGTATTAGATGATACCTACATGCTCTTCCATCGGAGTTATTTTGATTCAGATGTTCTAAAAAGTGATCTGTCTTCTTTATCATTTCAGCTTATCGGAAACTTGCAAGGAGTTACCATCCTGATGTGAACAAGTAAGTTGAACTGGAACTTTATAACTTCACCTAGCTTTCCTTAACTGGTAGCTTCTTCCTTTTGCCAACTCTCATCTTTAGCGGTTTGTTTGACAATTCTTGGGTGCAAGTCTTGCCTCTTGCATCTGCACTTCCTATATGTTGGTGCGCCTTTCTGCTCTATTCAGTTCATTTGTATTTGTTTCTCACTGTCTTGTTAGAAAATTGTTCTGTGTTTTGCACAGTGATGAACCATGATCTCTCATTACCCATAAATTGGGTAGTTTGTGAAATTCCTAAGCATTATAGTCGACCTCCTTATAATTATGTTAATTTTCCTAGAGGAATTGGTGGTTTACTAGTGGTGTTATAAGGTGCATGCTTGGTTGGTTTGTCGGAGAGACTTTGCACTCTTTGTTCACAAATTATAAGGTCTTGTGCGTGACGTGCACCAAGTCTATTGATCCAAAGCTAGCTTACTTGCTGGAATCAGGTTTAGTTAACATTAAGTTGGCCTACTTATTTTCAGGAATTTTTTCACCCTGTATTTGTGAATTGGTACTGCACTGTATGTATCCCGTCGGCCTAGTACACATTGTGTTTCCCTGCTTTTAACTACCAGATCAGTTAACGTTTCTCCTAATATAATCTTATGGTTACATTCAAGCATTAAATCTTAGGCAAATGCATCCTCCTGGAGTGCCAGGTTCCATAAAAAGTCATAAAAACCTGGCAAGAAAATGTGCTTTCATGCAAGGAAGTGGGTAGCAGATGATAAGGTGGATTTTTTCAGTGCCAAAAGGACACCACAGGCCTTTATTCTCTATTGCCATTTCACCTAGAGTGATTGAGGAGGTTTAACAAAAGTGAGGTGCACTTGAGCCACTTGTCCAAAACTGAGGTGCACTTGAGCCACTTGTCTGGACTCGACTCTCTCAGTAGAACCATTAAAGCTATTTGGCTGCCCTTATGTGAACATATTATCTGCTATTGCATGTATATAATATTTGTTGGTCTTCGTGGGCGGCAGTTTTGTGTCTAGATCGTCGTTGACAGCTTAGATGTGCTTGAAAGCTTGCACCACTCATATATACTAGAGTTGTTTTAAGATGAAATGCAACAAAGAACCCAAAAGTTACCCTCATCTTTTGGCTTTTGAAGTGGTGAGGTGGCTTTGCAAATAACTTTATTTTTTTTCCTATTTTGAATTTAGTTAATGGACATTAGTTTTTTCATGCTTGTAGATTGAAGCAGTTTTGTACACCTTGGCTAATTGGAATTATCTTCTTTATATTGCTTGTGGTAAAATGCTAGTTTGAAAGCTTGATTTTTGCAAATGACATTGTTGAGATGCGTGTTTGAACTTGTGTTCATTTGCTACCGCAGAGAGCCGGGTGCAGAACAGAAATTTAAGGATATTAGCAATGCTTATGAGGTAAAAGCTCCCTTGTATTCTCTTACCTGCTTGAAATCTTGAGTAGTGGCAGCTGTATAGCCTATAGATATTGGGGCAAAGATGTTAATAAACAGTTTGTTGTTATAGGTACTATCGGATGATGAAAAGCGTTCTATATATGACAGGTATGGGGAGGCTGGGCTTAAAGGTGCTGGCATGGGTAATGGGGTGAGTCCAAAACTAAATTACAAAACCACTACTTTGAAATGTAAAAATATGCAAGCGTTGTTTCTGCAGATTTAAATAGCTAAAATATGTGTGTATATTATTGCAGGATTTCAGCAACCCCTTTGATCTCTTTGAGTCATTATTTGAAGGTATGGGCGGAATGGGTGGTATGGGGGGCATGGGAGGGAGAGGCTCTCGCAACAGAGCCACAGAAGGTGAAGACCAGGTCTTCAATCTGGTTCTAAACTTTAAAGATGCTGTTTTTGGTGTTGAAAAGGAGATCGACATAACACGGCTAGAGAGCTGTGGGACCTGCGATGGGTCGGGTGCCAAACCAGGGAGCAAAACGTCCAGGTGTAACACATGTGGGGGTCAAGGGCAGGTTGTGACATCAGCAAGAACTCCCTTGGGGGTCTTTCAGCAAGTGATGACGTGTAATGCATGTGACGGGGCCGGTGAAAGCTCAACTCCTTGCAACACATGCAAAGGTGACGGACGAGTAAAGAAGTCGAAACGAATCAGCCTTAAAGTCCCAGCTGGGGTAGACGCGGGCAGCCGTTTAAGGGTCCGGTCAGAAGGTAACTCGGGAAGGAGAGGTGGGCCCCCTGGTGACCTATTTGTGTTGATAGACGTTCTGCCAGACCCGGTTCTGAAACGTGACGACACAAACATTCTGTATACGTGCAAAGTGTCCTATATAGATGCTATACTGGGAACAACAATGAAGGTGCCCACAGTAGATGGAACGGTGGACCTGAAAATCCCGTCTGGGACCCAGCCAGGGACAACACTGGTGATGGCGAAAAAGGGGGTCCCGTTTTTGAACAAGAAAAACATGAGGGGGGACCAGTTGGTGAGAGTGCAAGTTGAGATACCGAAACGGTTGAGTAAAGAAGAGAAGAAGCTTATTGAAGAACTGGCCAACCTAAATAAAGCCAGCCCGACCGCAGCCAACAGTAGGAGATAGATAGATAGCAAGGGGAAAGAGGGATCTGAAAAGTATTCAGTTCAAATGTCATTTTTGAACATCTCATATTGGAGGGATCAAGTGGCGCGGCGCTGTGCTGTATTCTTATCATGCCAGAAGGTTGTCTGACAATTAGTTTTGAGCCACATGGATTCATCGAACGTCTGTATCTGTTAAGATTAGGGAATTTTGGGTTGTAATATGGGATTAATTTATAAACTTGCATTTGAACTTCAAAATGATGGATGAAGAAGAGTTTGAGAGATGCATACAACTCTTCTTTCTGAATTTTGCTACTCTGCATCATACACAATATTATTCAACATGAAGAATAAGCTGAAATTGGCATTTCTTCAATTAATTGGTTATTAATGTAAGTCACATGATTTGTCAACATTTCAAATATATATATATATATATATATATATATATATATATATATATATATATACATACATATATACATACTTCACTTGCATGCATATTGCTGGTACATATTGCTTTTACAGTGCTGAAAATATTGAAACACTTTTCTTTTTAGAATAATGATGCAGTGAAATAATCAAGATAAGTTATGATATAATTTTGATTATTTTATTAATTTCATAATTTATTTTATATAGGTAGTACTTTTATTAGTAGATGTAGATTCGGGTGCTATTTTGATTTTTTATATTAGCTATGTCCCATACTATGTACAAAAATTAAGAAATGGTGGAAGTGATGCAAGTGTTATGAGTATGCAAAATTGATGTAGGAGAGTGGTGGGGTAGGGAATAGTAAGTTGATTGGTGTTGTGAGTATAAAAGTAAAGTATGAGAGAAAATGGGTGAGAGGAATAGTAAAGATTTTTAGCCATTTTAGGAAGTGGACATATACTCTGGGACAGACTAAAAAAGAAAGGTGGACGTATAATCTGGGATGGGATAGAAGGAGTAGTTTGATTAGGTTACTATACATAAACTAAGGTTATTTGAAAAGGTTTTGACTTGTTTTCCTAGTCCTATGAACCCTATGTCACTATATTTGTTCCGAAAATTGAGTTTTCTCTTTTCCTTGTCAATTCCCGGTAATCGTACACAATTTAACGAGGATTGTGATGACGCCCTAGGTTTCTGGGGTCACGGAGGTAAAACTCCAATATAGCTGTCTCTTGATCCTGATCACAACACAAACAAGAACACCGTTAAGACCAAGGCCGGGTTAGAATCCGGCTTAGGCCCTCGGGTGTGAGAGTAAGATCTATGAGGAAAACCTAAGGAGAAGGTTCAATGAAAACCTTGTGTGTGCGAATGGGATAGAGCACGTACCTGGCCCTTGGGGGCGGATAGGAGTATTTATATGAGTAGAAGGAGGAGGTAGGTTTAAGGTACTAACCGCCCTTGTACCGGATGGACACGCGGCAGGTCCTCATTGGTTCGGCGAGGGGAGTGGCTGGGAACGTGGCGTGTTGTCAGGGAATCATGGTTCCACCACCAACCGTTATGGTGTGTCAGGTACGAACAGGTAACGTCTGTTGTACGCTCGTGACAGCTGGCTGCTGCGGGCTCCGGGCAGGAGGTTGAGTGATCAACACGGGACCCTTAGAATAACGGGAGGCAGAGCTACCTCGGTTATGGTTATCAGGAAGCCCGGGGGATGGCGATGAATTCTTATTGGATGAACCTGCCCGGGATGTCGTGGGAGATGGTTCTTCAGATACTCAATCGGACTCACGCGGGCAACTGGAGAGGTTGGCCCCTGATACTGCTCGCAAGGTCAACTTGCTTCGTTCCCCTGTTAGGATCGTAGATTCCTTTCCTGAGGGCCCTGATAACCGGAGGACCAGTCAAGCAGGTGCGTCTAGCTCTGGTGCGGGTTTGAGGGACGAGAGCGATGAGGATGCTGGTGATGAGTATTTGTCGCAGTTCCGTGTCGACCCCAAAGTCTATCTTGTCTACGGTCTTATTGAATACGAGTCTCTTATGGGTGGGAGATCAATGACTCCTCCCTTGACCCGGGCCGAGAACCTTGCCTGCATATTCTACCCGGCTCAGTTCGAAAACGGGCTGCGCCTTCCTTTGGATCCATTTATTTGTGAATTTCTTGAGTTCACCCATTGCCTCCCTATGGACTTGACCCCGAATGCCATTCGCTATCTGGTGTCCTTTATAGTCGTAAGCCGCATGTTGGGCTATGACCCTTCTTTGTCCGCGCTCCATATTTACTTCACCCATCAAGTTACTGCAGGCTGCTTGAGCTTAAAGACCAAACCGCGGTCTGAGAAGATTTTTTCCGCTGCTACTAACAAGTTCGATCAGTGGCAAAGATATCCCTTCGTTATTCAGAACCGTTTAGGCTGGCCATTCCCTCGCCCTGACAATTTAGCACCGATTTCGATGTCCCGCCAAAATTTTCCCGATCCGGAAGAAGGCCGAGATCTGAGCGCGGCGATGGAGGCCTATCTTGCTCGGTTTACGAAGAGGGTTACCCTGGACGACCAGTCGGTTGTGGAGACTCCTCAAGTTTACGATGTCTCAGCAATTATTAGCGATGAAGAGCTCCTGACCTTCGCCGGGGTGGCCCCGAGGCGCGTTTCTGGCCCCGAGCCTAGGGTTATCATGGCCCCTCCATTGCGAGATCCTGATTGGAAAGTTCATCAATCATTTGCTTTCCTTTCTGATTGCTCTGCCTGTAATTCGGGGGAGACTTGTCCAGACCCTGGTTTACTCGGTCTCTTTCATTGTACACTTTCATACTATTTTCTTGTCTTTTTTCGCTTTATTTTTATCTATCTGACCGTTGTTCTTGTTCGCAGATCCAACCGACACGATGCCTCCCAAGTCCGCAGCAGAAATTAAGGTCGCGGCCAGGAAAGCCGCAGCTCTTGAAAAGCAAAGGAGAGCTGATGCTATGAAAAGGGTGGAGGCTCCTGGGGTCAAGATCCCTGTCACGGACAAGGTTGATAAATCCGGAGTGGTGGTTTCTCAGCCGCAACTGACCCGGAACTTGCCTCCGAATCCCCGCCAAGGCGCTGGCCGCGGTAAAACTGTGATTGGAACCGGTCACTCTTCCCAAGCTTCTGGCGTAGGTCTATCTGCTCCCGAGCCCACGAAGAAACGCTCTGCTATCGGGGATCCAACGTCCCCTCAGAGGGATAAATATCAGAAGGTTGGCTCTTCCTCCGGCGATTTTACGGTCTTATCTCCTTCGACAGGGACCCTATGCTCCAATTTGTATCCGGTGGAGTCAATTGAGGATAGAGAGCGCGCCCGGGAGTTCGGGATCAAGATAGCCAAGGCCCCAGAGGTATATGGGGTGGATCTCCATAGCCGCCGGAGCGCTAATGCCTATGTTGGTGATGGGCTGATGCACCGTCTCTATTTTCCAGATTATCAACAGAAGGTTTTGGCTGCTTCGAATCCTATCTCCGCCGCGGGCAACGTGGGCCTGTGTTTGACCGAGGTTCGTTTTTGACTTGGATTATATATCGCGCTTCTCTCCGCACCGTAGTCTAATCACATTTGTTATTTGCAGATTGCCAACGAGGTTATCTATCTGCGGACTCAACATGAGGTTGATGCCGCCGTGATCGCGGCGAGGAATACTGAGCTGATGGCGGCGAGGGAGGAGATCCAAAAGTTGACCAAGACTGTGGAGAGCGCTGGCCAGGAATTAAAGAGCAAAGATGCGGAGGTCGTTAGCGCGGCCAAGGAGGTATCTAAATTGAGTAGTGATCTGGCAGTTGCTCGAGAAGCCAAAGAGCGGGCTGAGGCTGAGAAGGCGAGTGTTGATGCTCGCAATACTGAGCTCCTGAGGTCTTTGGAGGCGGAGAGGAAGAAATCCGAGGAGCTGTCCAACAGAGTGGACGAGCTGGACGGTAAACTTCTTGACCAAATGCGCTATGAAAATGAACGAGAGCGGGTCTTGGAGGAGGAGAGGGGCAAGGCGGTTGCTGAATTCAAGGAGTCCGCAGAATACTCCAAAAAATTATCCGTCGCGGGCAATGAGCAGTACGAACAGGCGGTGCACACTATTGCCCGGAATTTGGCGGCCACGGGGAAATATACTGCTCAAGAGATCACTATCATTTGTTCTATCGTGGCCACGGATCCGGAATGCTTTAATGGTCATTCCTTAGTGCCTTTTGCCGATCATCAGCTTGAGGCCTTGCCCGAGTCGGTTCGGAATGCTCTGCCTCCGGTTTCACCTATAACCGTTCAACCCTTGATCAAAATGATAGATGACTTGCGGTTTACAGGTGATGAATCCGCCTTGTCTCTGGCCGCGGCTCTGGAGAAGGTATTTGGCCCCAATGGCCACTTCGTCGAAGGTATTGTTCTTCCCTTTTCAACTTTTGCCTCCGCTCTAGCCGAAGCCTCTGAAGCTCTGGCTCGTTCTGCAGCTGACCATACTGCCTCTGATTCTGTTCCAGAAGTGGAAGTCAACCCTCCGCCGGCCAGTTGAAGATCAGACCGGGCTGTGTCCTAGGACCTTTTTGTAATAGTATTAGATTCCATGAACTTGAACATTTGACTCCATTTTGATCTGATTTTGTAATGTATCTAATTGCTCTTCTTTTGATCCCCATATCTCCTTGTCATTTACTTTCGTTGTATTTTATTGCCCTTTTTGCTGGCTGCCTTGGAATTGCCAAGCATTTATTGTTATTCCTTGAACACTTTGTTTGGTATTCATTATTATTTCCCTCGGCGGGCTTACGGTCTCGAGGGCGTATGACCGCGCATCGTGCATGAAGATTAATGCAACGGTATTTCCCTTGACGGGCTTACGGTCTAGCTCGAGGGCATATGACCGCGCATCGTGCATGAGGATTCATGCAGCGGTATTTCCCTTGGCGGGCTTACGGTCTAGCTCGAGGGCGTGTGACCGCGCATCGTTCATGAGAATTCATGCAACGGTATTACCCTTGGCGGGCTTACGGTCTAGCTCGAGGGCGTGTGACCGCGCATCGTTCATGAGAGTTCATGCAACGGTATTACCCTTGGCGGGCTTACGGTCTAGCTCGAGGGCGTGTGACCGCGCATCGTTCATGAGAGTTCATGCAACGGTATTTCCCTTGGCGGGCTCACGGTCTAGCTCGAGGGCGTATGACCGCGCATCGTGCATGAGGATTCATGAAGATCTTTCATTTCAATAGGACAAACATAATATTATTGATCTTTCATCTTTTTTCCGCTCATAGAGCCGTACATCAAAATTACAATGCATAAGATAGAAAATAGGCGGATTTCTAATAACAGGGGGGAAATACAATCTTCAAGGGTAATACTTCTTCAAATGGTCGCTGTGCCAAGCGTTCTTTAAGTCCTTCCCTTCTTTGGTGAGGAGTCTGTAAGTCCCTTCTTTGATTACGCGGGCAATCTGATAAGGCCCTTCCCAGTTGGGCGAGAGCTTGTTATACCCGGGCTGTCTCCCCGTGACTTCAACTTTTCTCAAGACCCAGTCTCCCACGGAAAATGACCTCTTGTTCACCCTTTTGTCATGATGGACTTTGGCCTTCTGTTTATAATTGACCATCTTTGCTCGTGCTTCCAACCGTTTTTCTTCAAGAAGGTCTAAGTCTTTTCTCCGGGCTTCCTCATTCCTTGTTTCATCAAAATGGGCGACCCTGTAGGTGGGTAGGGCTGCCTCTACAGGCGCGACCGCCTCTGATCCATATGTCAAGGAAAAAGGAGTCTCTCCCGTTGAGTTCCTCGTTGTTGTTCGGACAACCCATAGAGCAGTACTGAGCTCTTCCATCCAGCGACCACTCCTTCCCTTCAAATTTTTGTGCAAAGCGGTCATAAGCAACTTATTTGCGGCCTCGGCCTGTCCATTTCCCTGCGGTCTTGCGACGGAGGATTGCCGATGTTCTACGTTGAGTCTCTTACATTCCGCCGTAAACTTGCTTTGGAACTGGGGTCCATGATCGGAGACGATAGCCCGCGGCAAACCAAACCGACAGAATATATGGTCGTGGATGAACTTGATAATACTTGCTTCAGTCGTGCTAGTTAGTGCCTTCGCCTCTACCCATTTTGTGAAATAATCTACTGCGACAACTACCATTTGCGCTCCGCCGGGCGCTTTGGGATAAGGCCCAATCAAATCAATCCCCCACATATCAAATGCCCAAGTTGGGACTACCAGGCTCTGCTCCGTGGATGGCTGCCTTGGTATGTTGGCGAATCTCTGGCATTGATCACATTTGCGGACATATTCCTCTGCATCTTTTTTCATTGTCGGCCAGTAATACCCGAGGAATCTAATTTTATCGGATAGTGTCCGGGCACCGGGATGCCCTCCGCACACGCCCTCATGAACTTCGTATAACAAGTTGGTAATGGTCTCGGATTTCACACACCTCAGCAGGGGTTTGGTAAAAGACCTTCGGTAAAGCACGTCGTCAATGACCGTGTATCTAGCGGCTTGTCTCCTCAAAACTTTTGCTCGATCCGGATCGCTGGGAAGGATCTCCTTCTCTATGTATTCCATAATCTCGTCTACCCAATCCTTATCGGGCTCCCCTATTTGGTGGATCTCTACCTTGTCAATGGCCGGGTGTTCCGTAAATTCTATCCAACAGTCCACACTAAGCTTTGCAATGTCTTCGTTTGTGATTCTCGAAAGTAAGTCCGCCTCGGAGTTTTCAGCCCGGTTAACTTGGGTCAGCTCGTGGTACTCGAATTCCCTCAACAGGTTTGCTGTAAGTTCCTTGTATTTGAGCAGCACCGGGTGATTTGTCTCATATTCCCCTTTGACCTGATTTACCACTAGCTGTGAGTCGCTCTTCACGATCAAATTAGAGACCTTCATGTCCCGGGCTAATTCCAATCCCGCTATCAATGCCTCGTACTCGGCTTGGTTGTTGGAGACCGCGAACTTAAACCTCAAGGCTCGTTTAAACCTTTGACCTTCTGGGGCGATCAATAGGATTCCGGCGCCACTAACAGTTTTTCCCGAGGATCCGTCAACGCTTAACGACCAACAATTCTCCGGTCTTTCCCCATCATCCATGGCCTTTTTGCCCCGTTTTTTCTTTGCTTTATCAGGCTGGACTTTGTCCGCTTCGCTTTCCTTTACTTCAAACGTAGTTTCTGCCACAAAGTCCGCCAGTGCTTGTGCCTTGATGGTCTTTCGCGGGGAGTAAGTAATTTGGAACTCAGTCAGTTCTATAGACCATGATAGCATTCTTCTCGAGGATTCGGGTTTATGGAGCACTTTCTTCAGCGGGGTATCCGAATAAACCGTGATTGGGTGGGCGATGAAGTATGCCCGCAGCTTCCGAGCGGCTATAAGCAAGGCGAAAGACAGCTTTTCAATGTTCAAGTAGCGCCCTTCTAACGCGGATAGTGCCTTGGAGACATAGTACACGGGCTTCTGAAGGTCGTCTTCTTCGCTTACCAAAACCGCAGCCACAGCGTGATCTGTTGCGGCCAGGAAAACATAGAGTTCTTCACCCAAAACGGGACTGCTCAACAGCGGCGGCTTTCCCAGGTAAGCTTTTATTTGCTCAAAAGCATTCCGGCAGTCCTCGTTCCATTCAAAACCCTCCTTTTTTCCTCCTTTCAAAGTTTTAAAGAAAGGTAGGCATTTTTCTGCTGACTTGGCGATGAACCTCCCTAGGGCCGTGATGCGGCCATTCAACTTCTGTACCTCCTTAACACATCTGGGGGGTTGCATGTTTATTAACGCCATGATCTTCTCCGGGTTTGCCTCTATCCCTCTCTGGTTCACCATGAAGCGCAAAAACTTCCTTGCCTTTACTCCAAAGGCGCATTTGGATGGGTTAAGTTTCATATTGTTTCTCCGGAGGCTGGTAAAGGTTTCTGCCACATCGATATCATGAGAGGTTTCCTTGGTCTTGATAACCATGTCGTCGATGTACGCTTCCAGGTTGCGGCCCAATTGATCGTCGAAAACGATTCCCACTATCCTTTGATATGTACCGCCCGCATTCTTGAGGCCGAACGGCATGTTGTTGAAAGTGTAAGTTTTGCCCGCACCGTAAAAAGCGCAGGACGGAACATCGGCCTCCTTCATTTTGATTTGATGATAGCCCGAGTATGCATCTATAAAGCTCAATACCCGATGGCCAGCGATAGAGTCCACCAACTGGTCGATCCGGGGGAGAGGATAACAGTCTTTGGGACAGGCTTTATTTAGATCTGTAAAGTCTACGCACATCCTCCATTTCCCATTTGCCTTGGTCACCATTACCACGTTGGCTAACCATACCTGGTATTTGATCGGGCTTATGATCTTTGCTTTCAGCAATTTATCCACCTCGACCTTGATCGCCGCCTTCTTTTCCGGGGAAAAATATCTTTCCTTTTGAAGTACCCTGGTGAATGTGGGATCGATATTCAGCTCGTGTTCAATCACCTCTCTGCTTATCCCCTCTATATCCTCTACGGTCCAGGCGAACACGTCTAGGCTTCCTCTCAACAATTCTATCAACACCTTCCTTTCCTCCGTGGGGATCTCCAGCCCGACCTTTATTGTCTGCTCGGGGTATGCCGGATTTATGACCACATCTTCCAAAGCATCATTGGGGCGAATATCTGCCACTTCTCGGTCATGCAGTGAATCAATTACAATATTAATGTGCTCGTTTTCCGCGACTACACGGCGGGCTCTCCTGCTTCGCTTGAATTCTTCCCTTGTAGAGTGGAAAGACAACGTCCCGATCATGGCCGCGCCTGCGACCTCTTTTTCACTTGCTTTGGCCTTTTTTGCCTCCCTTGGGCTTCCCTGTCTTTGCCTTGCTGCGCTTTCCTTCCTTTTCCTCTCTATTACTTTGAGGAAGAGCTTGGGCTTATTCTCAATACACGCGATCCCCGCAGGGGTGCTGAACTTGATTTTTTGGTGAGGGATCGAGGCCACTATTCCAAGGGCGGCTTGTGCGGTTACGCCCAATATTGCGTTGTATTGGGATTTCAGATCGATCACCATAAACGTGACACAGGCTGTTTTCTCGAACGGCCTTTCTCCGATGGTTACTTCGAAGTCAATCGTCCCTTTGGCATAGACCGTGTGGTTTGTGAACCCTTCCAACAAACCTGCGTACGGAGTTAAGTGCGCCTCGGACATTCCCATCTCTTCTAGGCAATGGAAGTACAATATATCCCGCGAAGCTCCGGTATCAATGAGGACTCTTCCAATGTCCGCCTTTCCTATAGCCATTTTGATTGTTAACGGTTGTGTTGAATGGAAAAGGGTGGATGCCAGTTCACTTCTTCTGAAACCGATCATTTCCTCTTGCTCGGACGGATAAGTGGGTATCAGGAATACTTTTTCCAGTCGTCTGATCTGGGCGGAAAGCTGGGTATTGCTTGGGGCTTCCTCTCCTATGTACTGGATGTCATAACGTCCTTCCCCGTCTGCATCATTGTCTCTGACGTATTGAACATTTCCCCGCGGGGCTTCACCTTTACTGCTGGACCCCGTGATCCATTTCTTCAATTCCCCGGCCTCCACCTTTTGTTGTATTATTTTCTTTAACTGGAAACAGTCATCCGTAGTATGCCCGTGGCTTTCATGGTATCCACACCATTTCTTTTTGTTCGCCTCGTAAGGCTTCCTCTCCAGTGGAGGTGGTGGAGGCAAGGCTTCTGCCCGCAATATCTCAGTTCTTGGTGCGATCAAAGGGGTGAAAGCACTGTCATCGCCTCTTTTAAAATTGGGCATGCCCCTCGGTCTGCCTCTACCTCGGCCACCATTGTTTCCCGCGTAGCCTGAGTGATGACGAGGATCATGAGCGGGCTCGATTCTTTCCCTTACGCTCCTGTGGGCGTCAGCCATAAATGCGGGCTCTACTCCGGCCATAGCGATGGCCCTGTTATACATCTCTTCTGTCCCCTCGGGTTTTCGGCAAGCGAACTCCTGCCTCAAAGTGTGGGATGTTAATCTCCCTAGGAAGCATAGCTCGATGTCGTTCTTTGTTAGATCCACAATCTGCTTGGTCATTTTCCTATCCGAGTGATGTATGCCTTTGTGTTTTCCCCGGGATATTGCTTAACGCCGCACAGGTCCGATTTTGGTCTTGCGGCCTCCCCAGCGCCCGCGAACGAGTTCAAGAATGAAGTCCGCAATTGCTCATAGCTGCAGATAGAGCGCGGTTTATGGGCCAATAACCACCCCAATGCCTTCCCTTTAAAGGTGGAGGCGAGGGATTTGCACTTCACGGCCTCATCTGTTGAGAATAGAGCCATCTGCCCTTCAAATCACCCAACATGGCTTTTTGAGTTAGATGAGCCGTCATACGCGTCTAGCGTGGGCACCTTTCCTCTCTGGATCGGGGAATCATTGATCCATGATGCGAAAGCGTCCATGGGTCCAACGCACTTTGTTACGTTTTGCTTGGACTCCCATAACTCCGCGATCATTCTTTGGAACTTTTGATCCATTATGTCCCCCGTTTTTAACAACTGCCTTTCCTCAATCTCCCCTTCTTCTTCTCCTCTCTCCTCGTCATCATCTACGAGGATTGTCCGCCTTTTTCCTCCTACAATCCTACTGGCCCTGCTCTTGGAGCTTGTCAGATCATGGGTTTTTGACTTTTCAGGGGGGCTTCCAACATTGGCCTCGGCGTTGAACAGCTCCTCCAGGGCTAGATTCAACTGTAGCCCCTCCGCTACCAGATTCTGCCTGTGTGTCAGGATCTGGATTTTCTTCTGGATTTGATCAGGGGTGAGGGGAGTGACGGGAGTTTTTTGAGTTTTGAGAGCTTTAGAGGTTTCTATACGATCTCTCAGATCTGCCTCTCTCCTTGCCCTTTGAGAAGGGGTATAGGAGTTGCCACTAAGAGTCTTATTTCCCAGTTTGGCAAAGACTGATCCCTGGGGCACTTGTCCCGAAGGGCTAGCATTTGGGTTCACTTCTTTCCCAGTCATTGTGAAGATTTTGTATGTCGAGAATCAACAGAAAAGACGGGGTACCCTTTTAGAACCGTGAAAGACGGAAGAACTAAATGAGGATTTGAAATGAATTAGATTGGAAAAGCAAACGAAGCAAGAAGATTGCACTGGGAAGATTGTCGTTTCCCGGCAATGGAACCACTGATGATGCCCTAGGTTTCTGGGGTCACGGAGGTAAAACTCCAATATAGCTGTCTCTTGATCCTGATCACAACACAAACAAGAACACCGTTAAGACCAAGGCCGGGTTGGAATCCGGCTTAGGCCCTCGGGTGTGAGAGTAAGATCTCTGAGGAAAACCTAAGGAGAAGGTTCAATGAAGACCTTGTGTGTGTGAATGGGATAGAGCACGTACCTGGCCCTTGGGGGCGGATATGAGTATTTATATGAGTAGAAGGAGGAGGTAGGTTTAAGGTACTAACCGCCCTTGTACCGGATGGACATGCGGCAGGTCCTCATTGGTTCGGCGAGGGGAGTGGCTGGGAACGTGGCGTGTTGTCAGGGAATCATGGTTCCACCACCAACCGTTATGGTGTGTCAGGTACGAACAGGTAACGTCTGTTGTACGCTCGTGACAGCTGGCTGCTGCGGGCTCCGGGCAGGAGGTTGAGTGATCAACACGGGACCCTTAGAATAACGGGAGGCAGAGCTACCTCGGTTATGGTTATCAGGAAGCCCGGGGGCTCTCGGGCTTGCTCGCTCGCGGGCTTTATCCGGTTCGGTGTAGTCGACTCACTTGTACTAGCTTTGAACCGGGTCCGGTTCGGTCTGTGATGCTCGGTCTTATCAGATTGAAGATCCATTACTGGTAATCGTGCACGATTCAACAGTAATAAATTTATCTAAGTCTTGAGCTAGGTCAAATAGTGATATATAGTTTGGGGCAAGTGGTACAATTTCGAGGAGCGACCATTTATAATTATATTCACACCAAAAGAAGTAGAGTAAATTTTAATTTATCAAAGGTAGTTGTATGACCCCTAGGCTACGTAGAAGTGGAATTGCTACAACAGCCGCTTTGCTGCAGCGAGTGTGGTTCACACATGACACATAATGGAGTGGTTAGCATGCATAAGTAGATCGACCGCTGAGGTCGTATCATCATGGCAGTTCAGCCACAACGTAACAGTTAAGCCAGTGGATTCGCAAGTAGTACTACTACTAATCCCCATCTCTTTGTCGTCTATTTTGTATAATGACCATATTCTATTTAGAAAACAAATAGGATAAAACATCACACATATACGTAACCATTTTTTTTGGGTACAAACTGGAAAGTCATGTACAAGTGTGGACAAAGGTGATGTGAAAACCACCAAAATTGACGAGTTTTGCTAGCTTCAGCATGGGGTTGATATGTCTTTGTGCTGGGACAGGAACGCATACAGAATGAGGCTTCTTCGACCGCTCCATTTGTTATGGAAACACCGAATAAATCAGAAACCTAGATCTTAATACCACGACATTTACGACATCTTTTCTCATATAAGAAATGCAAAATTCAGTTTATACTTCATTAGAATAGAATCATGTCGGACTAATATTCTTCATTTTCAAGTTCAAACGCAAGTTTATAAATCAATAATCCATTTATATCATGGTACAAAATTCCCTAATCTTTAACATAGAGGCCCTTGAGCAATCCATGATGGCAGCCAACCTCTTGGTATGGTAAGGAAACAGAACCATGCCACTGAATCCCGCCAGTATGAGATATTCAGACATGTCCTTTGAACTGAATACTTTTCAGATCCCACTTTACTATCTATCTATTCTATCTCCTACTGTTGGTTGCGGTCGGGCTGGCTTTATTAAGGTTGGCCAGTTCTTCTATCAGCTTCTTCTCTTCTTTACTCAACCGTTTCGGTATCTCAACTTGCACTCTCACCAACTGGTCCCCCCTCATGTTTTTCTTGTTCAAAAATGGGACCCCCTTTTTCGCCATCACCAACGTTGTCCCTGGCTGGGTCCCAGATGGAATTTTCAGGTCCACCGTTCCATCTACTGTTGGCACCTTCATTGTCGTTCCCAGTATAGCATCTATATACGACACTTTGCACGTATACAGAATGTTTGTGTCGTCGCGTTTCAGAACCGGGTCTGGAAGTACGTCTATCAACACAAATAGGTCACCGGGGGGCCCGCCTCTCCTGCCCGAGTTACCTTCTGACCGGACCCTTAAACGGCTACCCGCATCTACCCCAGCTGGGACCTTAAGGCTGATTCTTTTAGACTTTTTTACTCGTCCGTCCCCTTTGCACGTGTTGCAAGGTGTTGAGCTTTCACCCGCCCCATCACATGCATTACACGTCATCACTTGCTGAAAGACGCCCAGTGGAGTTCTTGCTGATGTCACAACCTGCCCTTGACCCCCACATGTGTTACACCTGGATGTTTTGCTCCCTGGTTTGGCACCCGACCCATCGCAGGTCCCACAGCTCTCTAGCCTTGTTATATCGATCTCCTTTTCAACACCAAAAACAGCATCTTTAAAGTTTAGAACCAGATTGAAGACCTGGTCTTCACCTTCTGTAGCCCTGTTGCGAGAGCCTCTACCTCCCATGCCCCCCATACCACCCATTCCGCCCATGCCTTCAAATAATGACTCAAAGAGATCAAAGGGGTTGCTGAAATCCTGCAATAATATACACACATATTTTAACTATTTAAATATGCAGAAATAAGGCTAGCGTATTTCTACATTTTCAAGTAAGTGGTTTTGTAATTTAGTTTTGGACTCACCCCATTACCCATGCCAGCACCTTTAAGCCCAGCCTCCCCATACCTGTCATATATGGAGCGCTTTTCATCATCCGATAGTACCTGTAACAACAATTTGTTATTTAACATCTTTGCCCCCAATACATCCGCCACCACTCAACATTTCAAGCAGGGAAGAAAACCCATTACCTCATAAGCATTGCTAATGTCCTTAAATTTTTGTTCTGCACCTGGTTCTCTGCGGTAGCAAATGAACAAAAGTTCAAACACGCATCTCAACAATGACATTTGCAAAAATCAATTTGTCAAACTAGCATTTTACCACAAGTAATAAGCAGAAGATAGTTCCAAATAGCCAAGGTGTACAAAAACTGCTTCAATCTACAAGCATGAAAGAACTAGTGTCTAGTAACTAGATATCAAAAAGAAAAAATTGTCAGGTGCACAAGTGGCTCAGGTACACCTCACGCTTGTTAAACCTCCTGAATCTCTATGGATTAAATGGAAATTTTATAGAGAAGTAGAGGTCTATGGTGTCCTTTTCGCACTGGAAAAATCCATCTTATCCTCAGCTAACCCATTTCCTAGTGACCCATGAAAGCACTTTTTCTTGCCATGTTTTTTTGTCTTTCTTAGGAGCCTGGAAGTCCGAGGAAACTGCATTTGCCTAAGATTTCTTGCTTGAATGTAACTAACAGATTAGAAAAAGGAGATACGTGAACTGATTTGATAGATAATAGCAATGTGTCCTCGGCTAACAGGATAACCAGAGACTACACAGTCCAGTACCATTTCACTTTTATGGTTAAACGTGCATCTGCATAAATATTGCAACACTCTTGCTTTCTCGGTTAATTATTTAATAGATGCCTTTTGAAATGTTTTCTGATCTCATATTCAGAATTCAACACATAAGGTTCTACGTAAGATGGAAAATAACATTTTGATGGTGAAGTCTCAAAGTGGTAACTACCAACTAAGTATGCATTTTGCTTTCGAGCTTCTCAAAAGTGAATATTCAAATTTAAATACTGTGAAATGGAAATCTAGAGCAATATGATAAAAAAAATAGGGCACAAACGGAAAATGAAAAGACAAGATACATTTTTATTGAATTTTTGAAAAAAAGTAGTCCAATGTAATGGTAATTAATCCTAATTCCAGCAATTAAGGTATTCTCAGTTTTAACGAATGATCATGAAAATATAAACTTAAAATATTTATGTCCAACTTTGTCCGTGCTGGAAGTCCTCAACCAATACATCATAACAACCCGTTAAAGAAAAGAGTTGGCACAAGGATGAAGCTAGTTAAGGAATGCTAGGTGAAGTTACAAAGTTCCAGTTCCACATACTTGTTCACATCAGGATGGTAACTCCTCGCAAGTTTCCGATAAGCTGAAATGATAAGAAGACAGATCACTTTTTAGAACATCTGAATCAAAAGAACTCTAATGGAATAGCATATAGATATCATCTAAAAATCAGTATTTGTCAATGAAATTTATACAGAAACGTACAGCTTAATCTCTAGAAAATCATCACAAAAAGTTGTCATCAAATTCATAGCATTGGTATTGCTTACAACAACCTCTTAAATTCTAAAAGTACATAAAACGATGCAGCAGATATAGAATACAGCTCAAAAGGACAAAAATTGCTACAAGAAAGATGGAAAGGTAAGACCCTGCAAATACACATTATAGAATCTGTTTAAAATGCACATAAAGTATTCTTTCCTTCCCATAAGATAAACAGATCTGACATCAATGAATTTCTTCAATATGTTTTGAGATTGAAAATATCACTTGTGCTGAACGTAAAATCTAATGATCACAACATAGAACTGTTACATGGCCCTCAGATACTGTAACATTAATTGTGCTGAATAAATCATTCAAATATTTGGACCCTGGTTGTCAGACAGTGCACCTCAGATTACCTCAACACAAAAATAGTTACTGTATATGCCGTTGTATCTGCTTACTAAAACTTATTATGGACCGACTCGTGGAAATGACCTGTAGATGATTCCTATGTAAAACTTCGACAAGAATCACATAAGTCGTTTCTTCACAGTTCTGTGTCCCAAACGGAAAGTCAAGTACCAAAGGGTCCTGGCTAAAGAATTCTCCTCTCATACGAATCTCATGAGTAACACATTCTTCCAACCAAGGTTCTAAAAAACGCTAGGCAGTCGCTAGGCGCCGCAGGGGCGCCTAGGGCCTAGGCGGGGCCGAGAATTCAGAAATAACTATAATATCCTAGACGGGAACTAGGCGTTTCATGAACGCCTAGCGCCTAGGCGGGGCCTAGACGGGGGTCTTTTAGAACACTGCTTCCAACACTCAACCAAGAAGTGGAGACAAGGTGAAGCCCTCAATTTATTTACGTATGTTTGAGTGTCTCTTAACCCTAGGTGAGCAACTGATTGGTGTAAAAAGACCAAAAACAGTATAAAGAAAAGGGACATATGCAAATAAAATCAATCTACATACATGTGCAAGCATGAGATACATCAAAATTAGCAGGTCAGATTTCATCATTAGATGCCTTGATTCGATGTACAAAGACAAGTTTGGGATCCAGATGAGACCATGCATAAGGAGACAAGTTCGTGACTAAGAAATTTGTGAGAATGGATAAAAATTCACTGACCGCTTTTGATTTCTGCTTTGGTGGCATTCTTTGAAACGCCGAGTATAGAATAGAAATCCTGTGCCAACAACACAAACCAGTAAACCATAATAAGATTACATGAAATTACAAAAGCTAGGTAATTTAGACAACACTCCTAGCATAGCAGAATATTGAACTTACTCCTTCAGCTCTAACAACAAGACGAGCACCCCTACGTTGGTGAGAACGAGTAGATGACCCCATATTGTATAATTTATGTAAACCTTGCGACAAGAAATTTGAATTTGGAGATTCAAATGCACTCATCTTAATTGAGAAACTGCCAACAAAACAACAACTCATTAATAATATAGTGAGAAAGTACTCGAACGCTAGGAAGAGTATGAGACAGCTAGGTTAAATACAATGCACAAAGATATCAGTGGCTCAACGTAAATGCATTTCCGAAGAGCACATTCTTGGGAACGAGCTATACTATAACAATGGGATATATTAAACAAGAAAAACACACAGGTTCAATTTAAAGATAACATGTCAGAAGAAAACAAATGACAGACCGCTCTCCTTCAACCGTAAGAGGGGGGATGTACTGAATAAGAAAAAGAATAGGGGGTTCAATAAGCGCAAACATTCCAGAAAATAATATATAAACAAATAACAAATGAAAAGGACAAGTCTCCTTTCCTCCCCCTAACCAACTCAATGAATAACATGACAATCACCAGATTAAAGTGAGACTCCAAACAAGAGGAGCTGAATAAACAAGCGACCAATAGGGGTGCTACGTTCACAAATAATTTTGAGGATTGCAGATTATATATAAAAAAAAAATTAAAAAGAAAAACAGTCAAGATGGCCATGTTTGCCTGTACAATCGATGGTAACAGTTGCACCAGTTAGAATAGTAGAAGGCCTACAGGAAAGTCTCAACAGCAGCAGCAATCCCCTGAATCAGAAGCTACAAGTCCACATACTTCTTTCACTACTCTCTCCGTCCCAAAATGTTGTTCCCTCTTCATTTGACGTTAGTATGAAGGAACTTTGAGTAATAATTCTAGTTTATTTTATTTTATCTTAATGAAAATATAAAACTTGATTGATACACCATTATAAATACTATCAATAACAAATTACATATTTTCATTAAGATAATTAAATTAAACTAAAATTATTGCTCAAAGTTCCTTCGTACTAAAGTCAAAAAAAGAGGGAACAACATTTCGGGAAGGGGGGAGTATTATTTTTGCCTTAATTCTTCTGGTCAATAGAGCCTAGAGGAGGCCTCACTCAGAAAGATGTAGCAAGTGAAAGGCATGGCCCAAGTGTAACGCGTACTACGAAACTCCTTGCCTCAACGCACGACCCAAGATTGCCTCTTATAGAACAATATTGTCAACGTACATCACAAACCCGATATAAATAAACACAAAACCGTATTCTAAACTCATCGTGATACACGGTACCTTGTTGGTTACTAGCATGAACCAAAAACGAGTAGGATCAAAGTTCCGAAGACAATGTTAAATTCTGTTAGTTTCAAAGAAAATGTTCCAGCATTCCACTGCTAAGTAGTAGTATTGTCAAATGTATAATATTTTTCATGCCAAAGTAAAATCACTCTTTCTCCTAACGAAGAAAAGCTAATGGATTGAGATTCAGAAGTCAGATCTCTTACCTTTAGTCCAGGTTTACTCTTTAAAAACATAGTGGTTGTTTGTTTCACTCAAAAATGAAACTAACTAGTCATACATTTCCCTTTTTAGGATGTCCAACCAGCACCAGAATGTTCAACATATTCACATGGAACTGATTAGTGGACATCAGTTTAGTAAGAGTCTAAGAGATATGAACCCCATGATAAGGACAAGCGGTCAACTCCATACACAGCTTGGATTAAACTAAAGAAAAGAGTTTGCTTAAATTCACTTAACCTAGCCTTTTCAGCCCTATCATTCACAAGTTTGAAAATTTTGTCGGCCTCACATTGTTTCACCAGTAATACATGAGGCTGATATTTCTATGCAAGTAGACCAACTAAGGTAAGAATAACCCAGCATGTAAAATCCATTACCTGTTATAGTTTGAAATTTACAAAGTAGGCTTACGATTCAAAGAAATTAACCTTTTTTCTCTTCATGCACAATAACAGTATCATTATGAACAAGCGTTGAACAAATCATGATTTTTGGCTTCAAACATAAGACAAACCAATTCACTAGTATACACCGGTTCTTCCTTTTCGCTCTTTCAAGGACGGGTTAAAGCAGGTAAGAAACACCACATGCTGGTGTTTATATAATACAAGGTATTAAGTGCTTTGTCCCAACCACTTTTGCATAGATTGAGAACTTTGACATTAACACTAGTCGTGTTTATTTAAAGTCAAATACTACTTACTCCCTCCGTCCCATCTTAAACTTCAAAAAAAAAGTGGGCACAAGAATTAAGAAGGGAATCTTTATATTATAAAATATAGATAGTAGGGTAGAGTGTTGTGAGTATAGAAAGTGGGTAGGAGAGATATAGTGGGGGTAGGGAATAGTTAGTGGATAGTTGTTGTGTGTATGACATGTAGGTCCCACTAAATAAAAAAGTATAAATAACTTTCTTTTTTTGGATTTTGATGTTTAAAACGGGACACCCAAAAAGGAAATTTTTTAAGTTTAAAATGGGACGGAGGGAGTATAAAATAAAGTAACCATTAATGGACATTTCATTCACATTACCATGTCCAACAAAATTCCCCTCTGCAATGAAATACATTTCAATGTTACAATTAATTTTCCGTGATTCAGCAAAGGATCGTTGAGTGAACTAAATGGGTCTGACATAAAAGTCTATAAAAACTGTAGTAAAGAAGTAATGCGAAAGGTACCTCATATAGAACAGAACTTAAAAGGTGCATAAGGAAGCACCCCTCGGACAAATTAATAAAAAGGACAAACTCTAAAGTTCTGACTGAAATTCCCCAAATTCAGATACCAGGATTTGACATTCCATATTGTAGAGCCACCAAAATCAAAACCATAATAAATGGGCCAAAAAGTGCTGAGCTCATAAACTGAGAAGCCAATCTTCTAATTTTTTAACTCAACCTGTGAGCTAATCAGTTAAATTGGGGCAGCATTTGTAACAGTTACTGTGCAGTTCAGACAACACTCCCACTAACTGAAAATGGAACATGATTGGAAAGATCATCATTCACGGTGAGACAATAGATAAATAGCAGGTCTGATTCATATGCACCCTTGAATCGACTCTTTTGCTAGCAAGATATTGTAACCTAACTCTTAAAGTGCATTTTTTTTGTCTTCAAGCGCATTCTATTTAAAGATATATGGAAAAAATGAGGAAAAAAAAGTTAACCCTAGGTCGCAATCACAATAATCATGACAATGATGAGGTTAAGAAAATTACACCAATCCATAATTACTAAGATAAAATTTAATGTTCAGAAAAGCTTACCGATGAGGAGGTGTAGATAACTTATTTATGACAGAGGCACTCGACATTAATTGAGGTTGCACTCCCCACCGTGCCACCCATGTACTTCCACAAGGTACGATCGCCATCCAATATACTGTATGTGACAGATATCAGAAAAAAAAAAAAAAAAAAAACCATTGAATCTTAGAGATATTCTACAAATTAATAAATCTATCACCAAGAAAAAGACATCGCCTCCAACAAAAAGTTTGAATGAGTTATAGGGTAACCACATTACTGAGGCATAAAAGTGACATTAATAGGACATGTCAACCAAATGCTCTTTCCTCAGCCTAAGAAAATGCATTGAATTTTTTACCAGCTGTCTTCAATCATGAACTACATACCCTTCATATAAAAATAAAATAGAAACATAGATGAATGTGTTCGATTGTCCTGAAAGACAAGTACTTTAAAGTAATGAATTTACAATGATGAAGATTGTTATTGCAGCAAAGCAAGATGGGTCGAAGGTGCTGTCTCCTCACTGTCGCATGTCTGGTGGCTTTCATATATTATTACAAGTGATTATTAGAAGCAAAAAAGTTAATTTAGACCTAAAGGATAACTGCTTCCACTATTTGATTCCATGTAAGACATGGTAATTCCTTCTGGGGCCAACTCCACGGTGGCCTTTGAGCTCTCGGTGACTACTGACTACTGAAACTTCCTGGTTTGAACAAGTTACGATTTGGTAACAAGAATTAATTCATAACCTTAAAGTACTTTACTGCAAACTCACTACGTCAAAAGTTAGATGATCTTGCTCACTGGATCCTCCAAGTTGTACATGCTAAAGTTTAGCAAGTTGCTAACACCACCAAATACCCCTTGCATTGAACTTGAATTCTAACACCAGAGTTCAAACTCAATTTTGAAATTCAGTGAAGAAACATGCCACTCCCACACACATAGTCAAGACTCAAGCATGAAGCTCTTGTCTAAAAAATGTCCTGGAAGTAAAAGAGATAAAGCTTGCCATTTTCCTAGTATACAACGAAAATACTAATAGTTGGTGACTAGCCCACAGCTTATGAAGTGTCAAAAAATTGTCTTGAAACTATCAAAGGGTAACCAACTGCCCTTGCCAGCACGACAGGTGGACTTGGTATGGTTCTTTTCTCCTATTGGTCATTCGTCTCCATTTCAACCTCCGAAGCTTCTTTAAACTTTGTCTCTAGACCTTTTTTACCAATTTTTTTCACTAGTCTCTTTATACATGCAAAACTAAATGTTTGGATAGAGGATTACATGATTATATACGAATCTTTGCCACTAAATTGTATGTCATGTAGAGATGTTCAGATGTCCCTTAAAATGAAATCCGGACATTCATTTAGGGACATAGGGAGTAATTAACAACCAAGTGAAATGGCAAGTCCAATCCAACTCACTGAACTCTCGTCATCTGACATTCAAATGCTCAACGTCAATTGTTAACTTAACAAATTAAGAACCCAGGGTAAATATGAACCTAAAAAGAATTAATTTGCACACAAAAGGAAAGAAGAAAATATGAGACAGAATGTGTTGAGAGCAATACATTGTAAATAACAATTCTTACCATACGCTAATAAAATCTATCAAATTAGGGTTTATGCAACTCGTTAATGACAAGTAAAAACAAGAAACACATACACAAAGAAAGCACGAAGGGTAGGATAAAGTAGGAAGAGATAAGGTGAATTCAAGAATTTCAATTAGAATAGGGAGGCATAAAATGGAATAAGACAAACCTGGAATTGGGGATTATTCGAGTATGATTGAACAGATATCCGGTGGTTGGGGAGAGAGCTTTTCAATGTAGGCAGGCGCTAAAGAAGATGAGGCTTCTTCAAGGTGGGGGTGGAGAAAGCAAAAAAGACAGAACGAGGGGTTTCGAGAACAAGTTGTAATTTCTGTATGTGTATGTACCTAGTACGGCTGACAAGTTTGGTTTAAGTGGTGGCGTTGGCTAGGGCTGTTAAACGAACCGAGCTCGGCTCGAATGGGCTCGAAGTGCTATTCGAGCTCGAGCTCGAACCGAGTTTTCGAGCTCGAATTCTTATCGAGCCGGCTTGTGTTCGGCTCGTTTGTTCGACGAGATTTGTTCGAGCTCGGCTCGTTAGAGCTCGATTCGTGTTCGGCTCGTTAGGGCTCGACTCGTTTAATTCACGAATAAGTCGAGCTCGGGCTCGGCTCGATAAGCTCGTTAACACAGGTTATTTTGTTTGCGTTTGACTCGAGCTCGGCTCGTAATCATCATTATTACTTTTGTAATGAATACATATACATTATATGTATATACAACATTGAACAAGGAATCAATCATAACTAAAATATTTTTATCTTCAAAATGAATCAAACAACATTAATTGTATAACAACTAAAATTAATTTAATTTTTATACATTCATATAATGATCATATAGCGACTATACACATACAATACAATAATATAATATAGATTGTACAACAACTAAAATTAATTTATTCTGTGCACATTCATTATGAAAACGTAGAGATATATACAAAATAGTCGGGTTTTTTTTTCAAAACTAATTTATTATTTTCAAATGATATTTGTCTTATATTATTTCTCTCATTGAAATAAAAAATAAAATTAACATCTATTATTGTAGTTATATATGCAAGTATATTTAATTACTCAAATATATAATAAACAAAATGTTTATCATTTACACATACACACACATATATATATTTCACATATAAATGCGTTTGCATGTAGAAAAATATTTATTATATATATATATATATATCTATATATATATATATATACATACACACACACACACACACATACCTACATATATATATATATATATATACACACATACATGTAACACATATTTATATACATAAATATATGTATCTATGATATGTGTGTGTCTATATGAAATATTGGATGTTATATATATACATACATACGAAATCTAGGCTCTATTTTATTAGTAATTAAATGATTATTATTTAATTATTTGCTTATTTATTTATTTAAATTATTATTTATTTAAATAATTATGTGTGCAATTTATGTGTTATAATATTTATGCCTAGCATTTTATTCGAGTTATTTGGGCTAGTGTGGAAGTGTTGAGTCTTAATTGTTAGTCGGGAGTGTAAGTAATTGTGTTAGTAGTTGGGGAAGGGGCCAGGTGTAACATTTTGTATAATTCTTCATCTACTCCCTCCCTACTCCCCTCTCCTCCCTCACTCCTCACCATCACTTTCCAGCCATCTCCCTCTCTCTCTAGCAATTGTGGTAAGTTTTTCTTTCTCTCCTTCTCTCTTCATTTTCTTCATCTTCCTCTTGTAATCTCTCATTTCTTAAAACATGAACCTTGTTTAGATCGTCGATAGGATCGCGTAGAACCAAAAAGAATTGAATTCCGTCAACTTTGAGATTTATCAAGTAAGTTGCTTTTCCCCCATATTTTATGCTAAAATGTTCATATCATACTTATATTATGCTTGGGTTGTTATATGTGAAGTTTGGATGAGGTTGCAATTTATTTGTGATTTATTTGGGGTTTTGGGTTAAAAATGATGAATATGTGAATGTGGGTTTAAATCTTGTTTTGAGTTGTTAGGTGGTGTTGTTTAGGTTCCCTTGATGTCTAGATGTGGTTTTAGTACCTTGGAATCTAGTTTGAAAGCTTTGATTTTGAGCATTTAGTGAAGGTTGAGTTTTGGTTCGAAATTGGTGAACCCAGGAAGAATCTGGGCATTGTTCTTCTGGCACGGTCGTGCTCCTTTATTTGGCACGGTCGTGCAACATTCACTTTCCTCCCGTCATGATTGGCACGGTCGTGCCACTTTCTTAGGCACGGTCGCGCCAAAATTCCCTTTCCTTCCGTCATGATTGGCACGGTCGTGCCACTTTCTTAGGCACGGTCGTGCCAAGGTGGGACTCTTGTATATTCTTCCCTTTTCTTCTAAAATTGTTTCCTCCATAACTTTCTCATCCGAACTCCGTTTTGGACGAATAAACTATCATTTTAAAGCTCTCCTTGAGCTCTTCGAGATGAGTGAATAGTTTTGCTTGTGTGCTTGAGTTAACTGGATCCTTTGTGATCAAATGTGATAAGGGATTGGTGTTATTATTGTGGAAATTATTAGAGCACCTTAATTGGTTATTGTTAGTTCATTTCACTTTCTTGGTGACTTCTTGGATTGGTTACCTACTTTGGAACCTTAAGTTGTTCATTCATGCTAAATTATTATTACTTATCATTTATTTGGAAGCCCAGCTGGCATATTTGTTGCATCGGGCGATGGGAAAGATTATAATGGCAAAGCCAAGTCCATTATAATGTTGACTATTGTTTTGCCCCCTTCTTTACCCCTTTTCCAGATTGGCCTTGGAAAAGTCAAGTTAGCGTTCCTTTGTGAATGTATCTAGCTACCGGGCATGACTTTGTGTCATGGTCCTTGTCCTTTGTGACACTTTTATGGTTATTGGTTCCGGTACCGGGGTTTTCTCTTCGGATTTCATGCTATTATGAAGATGTTGATTGGTTGATTATTGAAGCTGCGCAGCAATCCTTTATTTGGACGTTCCGGTTTGGAAAACCTTGGTTATATCCTTTGTTATGTGTTTATTTCCGCTGCTATCTGTTATGCGATAAATGCTATGTGCTATGTGATATTACTATTGCTTATCGCTTCGTGCATCATAGCATGTCATGTAGTTGCATTAGTAACTTATTGAGATTTATCTCACCCCCTTTCTTTTTATCTTTGTTTTTCCTTAGCTCCCCCCAGGTGCTAAGGATTAGTCTCGCTGATCACGAGAAAGAGGACGTCGAGTGTGGATCCATTCTTTTGGGGAAGGTTGTTATAGGTTGGTTTACATTATGTAAATGTGTAACCTTTTTGGGGTAGTTGTACCAAACAATGACGTCATTAAGAATTGTATATTTGTATTTTGTTGGGCATAAACTTGTGGAAGTTTATGATAGTTGTAATTGGTTTTTATCAAACTTGGTTTTGTAAAACTTTGGATCATCACCTTTTGGTATCAAATGAAATTTTTAACTTCAGTAATTCATAGTTTTGGTTTTAAGTCGACGTCCAGATCGCGGTCTCGGGCCCGCGGGGTCCGGGGTCGCGACAGTTGGTATCAGAGCTATGGCATTAGCTCTAAGTATAAGTCTAGGTGGATTAGTATGACCTAGGTGGGTAGTAGTGCGCGGAGTGATTAACGGTTGATGTTTTATGCAGGTACTTGTTACAATGGTTTGTAGAAGGAGTGGTGAAGGTAGTACCGGTAATGCAAATCAGAATGATACAAGGGAAGAAGCACGTGCTATGTTTCAAGGCATGTTCGAGGCGGCCATGAAGGCCATACATGATCAAGGTCCAAGGGTAGAACAAGCACCACCCCGCTATGGATTGGAGCAATTTCTGAAGCTGAAACCGGTTGAATTCAATGGGGAACCCGATGTTCGGAAAGCTGAGTTATGGATTGAGTCTATGGAAAAGATTTATGATGTATTTGGGTGTTCGGATGAGGACAAGGTCCGGTTTGCGGCTTACAAACTTGTGGGTGCCGCCGAGCATTGGTGGAAGGGTGTTAAAGCTACTTGGGATGATACTCACACGGTGTATGCGTGGGAGTTGTTCGTGCGCAAATTCAAGGAGCATTTCATTCCGGTTGTTGATCAAAACCGAAAGGAGATCGAGCTACTCAACTTGGAGCAAGGATTGTTGTCTATAGCACAATACTCGGCTAAGTTCATAGAATTAGCCCGGTATTGCGACTATTTGGTGAGGACCGAGGAACAAAAGGCTATGAGATTCATTCGGGGATTGAAGACCTCCATCCGTACTCAACTTATTGCTCAACGGATTGTGACATTCCAAGATGCGGTGGACCGAGCCTATTTGATAGAGCAACATATTGGGGAACATAAGAGGAAGACCGAGGTGGCCAACCCGAGTAAGCAAGGAGCGCAGAGAAAGTCACAACCAAGGATTGATAATCGAGGTAACCCGGGAGCATCATTTCAGTTTAAGGGGCAAACCACACCGAGGAATCCGGGTACTACTCCGGGGATTCAGATTAGAAAGCCTTGTACCTTTTGTCAGAAGGTAGGCCATTCGGAGGATAGGTGTTGGAAAAAGCAAGGCAAGTGTACCAATTGTGGTGAAATGGGGCACTTTGCGAGAGATTGCACGAGGTACCGAGGTCAGTCATCCGGGTCAGGGGTTGGTACTAATCAGGGTCAGAAAAGGGATGCCGCTGGGAAGCCCAAAGTTCAAGGGAAGGTTTATGCAATGAATCAACAACAAGCTACCGATGATCCATCCGTTATTGGAGGTATTGTTTCTGTGTCTAATGTGAGCGCACGAACGTTAGTAGATCCAGGATCATCTCATTCATACATTTCTGTGCAATTTGCTTCCATGTTAAATGCTGCATTCGAGTCTTTACCGTACGTGCTAGAGGTGTCGACCCCTATAGGAGAATGCTTGATTTCTGATCGAGTCTTTCGTGCTTGTGACGTGGTTATTTGTGGTCGAGTCCTTTGTGCGGATTTGGTAGTTCTTCCTATCCAAGACTTTGATGTCATTTTGGGTATGGATTGGTTGAGCAAGTTTCATGCTTCCGCTGATTACCGTAAGAAAACTGTTACTTTTTCTATTCCCGATGTGCCTAAATTTGTAGTCCTCTGAGTAGAAAGGTTCGCTTAATTTCTTTTATGAAAGCGAGAAAATTATTGTATAGTGGTTGTGAGGGGCATTTAGCTAGTGTTCTTGATACTAGGAAGAAACCCCCTAGTTTGGATAGTGTTCGGGTAGTTCGGGAATTTCCCGATGTTTTCTCTACCGAGTATAATATGCCTCCTGATCGTGAGATTGAGTTTTGTATAGATCTTTTGCCGGGTACGGCTCCGATTTCGAAAGCACCTTATAGGTTAGCTCCCGCAGAATTGAAGGAATTAAAGGTTCAGTTGCAAGAGTTGCTTGATCGAGGGTTTATCCGCCCTAGTGTTTCCCCGTGGGGAGCGTCGGTTTTGTTTGTGCGGAAGAAAGATGGTTCGTTGAGATTGTGCATCGATTACCGAAAGTTGAATCAGGTTACGGTGAAGAACAAGTATCTTCTACCGCACATTGACGATTTATTTGATCAGCTTCAAGGGTCCGTGGTTTTCTCTAAACTTGATTTGAGAAGTGGGTACCATCAGTTGAAGGTTCGATCGGAAGATATTCCGAAGACTGCCCTTCGCACTCGTTATGGTCATTATGAGTTCTTGGTTATGCCGTTTGGGTTGACTAACGCGCCGGCCGTGTTTATGGATTTGATGAACTGGATTTTCCACCCCTATCTTGATTCGTTCGTGGTAGTCTTCATCGACGACATTCTTGTTTATTCGAAATCTCGAGAGGAGCATGAACAACACTTGAGGACAGTTTTATCCGTTCTTGCGAGGGAGAAATTATTTGCGAAGTTCAGTAAATGCGAATTTTGGCTCGAGAAGGTGTCATTTCTGGGTCATGTGATTTCTAAAGATGGGATTTCGGTGGATCCTTCAAAGATAGAGGCTATAGTGGATTGGAAGAGACCCGAATCAGTGACAGAGATTAGAAGCTTTCTTGGTTTAGCCGGTTATTACAGAAGATTTATTGAGGGGTTTTCGAGGATTGCTACTCCGATGACTCATTTGACCCGGAAGAATGTCCCGTTTGCGTGGACCGAGAAATGTGACAAGAGTTTCGAGGAATTGAAGAAGAGGTTGACTACCACACCGATCTTGACTTTGCCTAATGGGAGCGATGGCCTAGTGATCTACAGTGATGCTTCGAAAGAGGGTTTGGGTTGTGTGTTGATGCAGAATGGGAAAGTAATTGCTTATGCTTCGAGGAAGTTGACCCCTAGTGAACAGAATTACCCGACTCATGATATGGAGTTAGCGGCTATTGTATTTGCGTTGCACAAATGGAAGCACTATCTTTATGGAGCAAATTTTGAGATTCTTACCGATCACAAGAGTTTGAAGTACCTATTCTCTCAGAAGGAATTGAATAACCGACAGCGCCGATGGATGGAATTGTTGAAGGATTATGATTGCACGATTTCTTATCATCCGGGGAAGGCGAATGTGGTAGCCGATGCGATTAGTAGAAAGTCTTATGTGGCTTCGATGATGGTTCGTGAATGGAAAATGCTTGAGGATGTTCGAGATTGGTCTCCTCGTGAATCGATACATGGGGCTATTTTTGCGAATATTAGAGTGTCTCCGACCCTAATTCAGAGGATAAAGGAAGCACAGAAAGAAGATCCCGAGTTGGTGAAGGTAATGGGTAAATTGAAGGAAAAGAACTTCGAGGATTTTTCTGTTAGCTCGAGTGGAGTGTTGACTTTCCGTTGTCGTTTGTGTGTTCCGGATGTTGTTGGAATTAAACAGAGAGTTCTTGATGAGGGTCACAAATCGAGGTATACTATTCATCTGGGTAGTACGAAGATGTATCAGGATTTGAAGCTACAATTTTGGAGGATATGTTGCGAGCTTGTTCGATAGACTTTTCCGATTCTTGGGATTCGCACCTACCGTTAGTGGAATTCTCTTACAACAACAGTTATCAGGATAGTATCGAGATGGCACCGTTTGAGGCCTTGTATGGAAGGAAGTGTAGATCGCCTATTTGTTGGGATGAGGTTGGTGAAGCGAAGATCGTGGGTATTGATTTGCTTCAGGATTCGGTTGTGAAAGTTAGAGTTATCCGGGATAGATTGAAGACAGCCCAGAGTCGACATAAGAGCTACGCAGATAACCGAAGGCGAGATCTTAGTTTTCAGACCGGTGATTGGGTGTTCTTGAAGGTATCTCCAAAGGTGGGTATTCGTAGGTTTGGGAAGAAAGGCAAATTGGCTCCGAGGTTTATTGGTCCGTTTGAGATTTTGGGAAAGGTTGGACTTCTAGCGTATCGTCTTGCGTTACCGCCATCTTTGGACCGGTTGCACAACGTTTTCCACGTTTCTATGCTTCGGAAGTATGTTCATGATCCATCTCACGTGTTACCGAGGATACCGGAAGATATTGAGCCCGATATGACTTATGAGGAACGACC
The DNA here is from genome assembly GCA_026119855.1 of Campanula takesimana. Classification (NCBI taxonomy): domain Eukaryota; kingdom Viridiplantae; phylum Streptophyta; class Magnoliopsida; order Asterales; family Campanulaceae; genus Campanula; species Campanula takesimana. Next base: position 2,835,832 of record JAOWBW010000014.1, read on the forward strand.
GGTTCCGATCTTAGATTCTAAAGTTCAAGAGTTGAGAAACAAAAGCATCGCGTTGGTTAGAGTTCTTTGGAGGAAAAATAATGTCGAGGAGTCGACGTGGGAGCTCCGAGATGAGATCGAGAGGAAATTTCCGTGGCTTTTTGTTTAAGGTGAGTCTCGTTAAAATTCGGGTCGAATTTTCTTTAAGGGGGAGTGAATGTCACGACCCGAAATCTAGGCTCTATTTTATTAGTAATTAAATGATTATTATTTAATTATTTGCTTATTTATTTATTTAAATTATTATTTATTTAAATAATTATGTGTGCAATTTATGTGTTATAATATTTATGCCTAGCATTTTATTCGAGTTATTTGGGCTAGTGTGGAAGTGTTGAGTCTTAATTGTTAGTCGGGAGTGTAAGTAATTGTGTTAGTAGTTGGGGAAGGGGCCAGAGTGTAACATTTTGAATAATTCTTCATCTACTCCCTCCCTACTCCCCTCTCCTCCCTCACTCCTCACCATCACTTTCCAGCCATCTCCCTCTCTCTCTAGCAATTGTGGTAAGTTTTTCTTTCTCTCCCTCTCTCTTCATTTTCTTCATCTTCCTCTTGTAATCTCTCATTTCTTAAAACATGAACCTTGTTTAGATCGTCGATAGGATCGCGTAGAACCAAAAAGAATTGAATTCCGTCAACTTTGAGATTTATCAAGTAAGTTGCTTTTCCCCCATATTTTATGCTAAAATGTTCATATCATGCTTATATTATGCTTGGGTTGTTATATGTGAAGTTTGGATGAGGTTGCAATTTATTTGGGATTTATTTGGGGTTTTGGGTTAAAAATGATGAATATGTGAATGTGGGTTTAAATCTTGTTTTGAGTTGTTAGGTGGTGTTGTTTAGGTTCCCTTGATGTCTAGATGTGGTTTAAGTACCTTGGAATCTAGTTTGAAAGCTTTGATTTTGAGCATTTAGTGAAGGTTGTGTTTTGGTTCGAAATTGGTGAACCCAGGAAGAATCTGGGCATTGTTCTTCTGGCACGGTCGTGCTCCTTTATTTGGCACGGTCGTGCAACATTCACTTTCCTCCCGTCATGATTGGCACGGTCGTGCCACTTTCTTAGGCACGGTCGCGCCAAAATTCCCTTTCCTTCCGTCATGATTGGCACGGTCGTGCCACTTTCTTAGGCACGGTCGTGCCAAGCTGGGACTCTGGTATATTCTTCCCTTTTCTTCTAAAATTGTTTCCTCCATAACTTTCTCATCCGAACTCCGTTTTGGACGAATAAACTATCATTTTAAAGCTCTACTTGAGATCTTCGGGATGAGTGAATAGTTTTGCTTGTGTGCTTGAGTTAAATGGATCCTTTGTGATCAAATGTGATAAGGGATTGGTGTTATTATTGTGGAAATTATTAGAGCACCTTAATTGGTTATTGTAAGTTCATTTCAATTTCTTCGTGACTTCTTGGATTGGTTCCCTACTTTGGAACCTTAAGTTGTTCATTCATGCTAAATTATTATTACTTAGCATTTATTTGGAAGCCCAGCTGGCATATTTGTTGCATCGGGCGATGGGAAAGATTATAATGGCAAAGCCAAGTCCATTATAATGTTGACCATTGTTTTGCCCCCTTCTTTACCCCTTTTCCAGATTGGCCTTGGAAAAGTCAAGTTAGCATTCCTTTGTGAATGTATCTAGCTACCGGGCATGACTTTGTGTCATGGTCCTTGTCCTTTGTGACACTTTTATGGTTATTGGTTCCGGTACCGGGGTTTTCTCTTCGGCTTTCATGCTATTATGAAGATGTTGATTGGTTGATTATTGAAGCTGCGCAGCAATCCTTTATTTGGACGTTCCGGTTTGGAAAACCTTGGCTATATCCTTTGTTATGTGTTTATTTCCGCTGCTATCTGTTATGCGATAAATGCTATGTGCTATGTGATATTACTATTGTTTATCGCTTCGTGCATCATAGCATGTCATGTAGTTGCATTGGTAACTTATTGAGATTTATCTCACCCCCTTTATTTTTATCTTTGTTTTTCCTTAACCCCCCCCCCCCAGGTGCTAAGGATTAGTCTCGCTGATCACGAGAAAGAGGACGTCGAGTGTGGATCCATTCTTTTGGGGAAGGTTGTTATAGGTTGGTTTACATTATGTAAATGTGTAACCTTTTTGGGGTAGTTGTACCAAACAATGACGTCATTAAGAATTGTATATTTGTATTTTGTTGGGCATAAACTTGTGGAAGTTTATGATAGTTGTAATTGGTTTTTATCAAACTTGGTTTTGTAAAACTTTGGATCATCACCTTTTGGTATCAAATGAAATTTTTAACTTCAGTAATTCATAGTTTTGGTTTTAAGTCGACGTCCAGATCGCGGTCTCGGGCCCGCGGGGTCCGGGGTCGCGACAGTTGGTATCAGAGCTATGGCATTAGCTCTAAGTATAAGTCTAGGTGGATTAGTATGACCTAGGTGGGTAGTAGTGCGCGGAGTGATTAACGGTTGATGTTTTATGTAGGTACTTGTTACAATGGTTTGTAGAAGGAGTGGTGAAGGTAGTACCGGTAATGCAAATCAGAATGATACAAGGGAAGAAGCACGTGCTATGTTTCAAGGCATGTTCGAGGCGGCCATGAAGGCCATACATGATCAAGGTCCAAGGGTAGAACAAGCACCACCCCGCTATGGATTGGAGCAATTTCTGAAGCTGAAACCGGTTGAATTCAATGGGGAACCCGATGTTCGGAAAGCTGAGTTATGGATTGAGTCTATGGAAAAGATTTATGATGTATTTGGGTGTTCGGATGAGGACAAGGTCCGGTTTGCGGCTTACAAACTTGTGGGTGCCGCCGAGCATTGGTGGAAGGGTGTTAAAGCTACTTGGGATGATACTCACACGGTGTATGCGTGGGAGTTGTTCGTGCGCAAATTCAAGGAGCATTTCATTCCGGTTGTTGATCAAAACCGAAAGGAGATCGAGCTACTCAACTTGGAGCAAGGATTGTTGTCTATAGCACAATACTCGGCTAAGTTCATAGAATTAGCCCGGTATTGCGACTATTTGGTGAGGACCGAGGAACAAAAGGCTATGAGATTCATTCGGGGATTGAAGACCTCCATCCGTACTCAACTTATTGCTCAACGGATTGTGACATTCCAAGATGCGGTGGACCGAGCCTATTTGATAGAGCAACATATTGGGGAACATAAGAGGAAGACCGAGGTGGCCAACCCGAGTAAGCAAGGAGCGCAGAGAAAGTCACAACCAAGGATTGATAATCGAGGTAACCCGGGAGCATCATTTCAGTTTAAGGGGCAAACCACACCGAGGAATCCGGGTACTACTCCGGGGATTCAGATTAGAAAGCCTTGTACCTTTTGTCAGAAGGTAGGCCATTCGGAGGATAGGTGTTGGAAAAAGCAAGGCAAGTGTACCAATTGTGGTGAAATGGGGCACTTTGCGAGAGATTGCACGAGGTACCGAGGTCAGTCATCCGGGTCAGGGGTTGGTACTAATCAGGGTCAGAAAAGGGATGCCGCTGGGAAGCCCAAAGTTCAAGGGAAGGTTTATGCAATGAATCAACAACAAGCTACCGATGATCCATCCGTTATTGGAGGTATTGTTTCTGTGTCTAATGTGAGCGCACGAACGTTAGTAGATCCAGGATCATCTCATTCATACATTTCTGTGCAATTTGCTTCCATGTTAAATGCTGCATTCGAGTCTTTACCGTACGTGCTAGAGGTGTCGACCCCTATAGGAGAATGCTTGATTTCTGATCGAGTCTTTCGTGCTTGTGACGTGGTTATTTGTGGTCGAGTCCTTTGTGCGGATTTGGTAGTTCTTCCTATCCAAGACTTTGATGTCATTTTGGGTATGGATTGGTTGAGCAAGTTTCATGCTTCCGCTGATTACCGTAAGAAAACTGTTACTTTTTCTATTCCCGATGTGCCTAAATTTGTAGTCCTCTGAGTAGAAAGGTTCGCTTAATTTCTTTTATGAAAGCGAGAAAATTATTGTATAGTGGTTGTGAGGGGCATTTAGCTAGTGTTCTTGATACTAGGAAGGAACCCCCTAGTTTGGATATTGTTCGGGTAGTTCGGGAATTTCCCGATGTTTTCTCTACCGAGTATAATATGCCTCCTGATCGTGAGATTGAGTTTTGTATAGATCTTTTGCCGGGTACGGCTCCGATTTCGAAAGCACCTTATAGGTTAGCTCCCGCAGAATTGAAGGAATTAAAGGTTCAGTTGCAAGAGTTGCTTGATCGAGGGTTTATCCGCCCTAGTGTTTCCCCGTGGGGAGCGTCGGTTTTGTTTGTGCGGAAGAAAGATGGTTCGTTGAGATTGTGCATCGATTACCGGAAGTTGAATCAGGTTACGGTGAAGAACAAGTATCTTCTACCGCACATTGACGATTTATTTGATCAGCTTCAAGGGTCCGTGGTTTTCTCTAAACTTGATTTGAGAAGTGGGTACCATCAGTTGAAGGTTCGATCGGAAGATATTCCGAAGACTGCCCTTCGCACTCGTTATGGTTATTATGAGTTCTTGGTTATGCCGTCTGGGTTGACTAACGCGCCGGCCGTGTTTATGGATTTGATGAACCGGATTTTCCACCCCTATCTTGATTCGTTCGTGGTAGTCTTCATCGACGACATTCTTGTTTATTCGAAATCTCGAGAGGAGCATGAACAACACTTGAGGACAGTTTTATCCGTTCTTGCGAGGGAGAAATTATTTGCGAAGTTCAGTAAATGCGAATTTTGGCTCGAGAAGGTGTCATTTCTGGGTCATGTGATTTCTAAAGATGGGATTTCGGTGGATCCTTCAAAGATAGAGGCTATAGTGGATTGGAAGAGACCCGAATCAGTGACAGAGATTAGAAGCTTTCTTGGTTTAGCCGGTTATTACAGAAGATTTATTGAGGGGTTTTCGAGGATTGCTACTCCGATGACTCAGTTGACCCGGAAGAATGTCCCGTTTGCGTGGACCGAGAAATGTGACAAGAGTTTCGAGGAATTGAAGAAGAGGTTGACTACCACACCGATCTTGACTTTGCCTAATGGGAGCGATGGCCTAGTGATCTACAGTGATGCTTCGAAAGAGGGTTTGGGTTGTGTGTTGATGCAGAATGGGAAAGTAATTGCTTATGCTTCGAGGAAGTTGACCCCTAGTGAACAGAATTACCCGACTCATGATATGGAGTTAGCGGCTATTGTATTTGCGTTGCACAAATGGAAGCACTATCTTTATGGAGCAAATTTTGAGATTCTTACCGATCACAAGAGTTTGAAGTACCTATTCTCTCTGAAGGAATTGAATAACTGACAGCGCCGATGGATGGAATTGTTGAAGGATTATGATTGCACGATTTCTTATCATCCGGGGAAGGCGAATGTGGTAGCCGATGCGATTAGTAGAAAGTCTTATGTGGCTTCGATGATGGTTCGTGAATGGAAAATGCTTGAGGATGTTCGAGATTGGTCTCCTCGTGAATCGATACATGGGGCTATTTTTGCGAATATTAGAGTGTCTCCGACCCTAATTCAGAGGATAAAGGAAGCACAGAAAGAAGATCCCGAGTTGGTGAAGGTAATGGGTAAATTGAAGGAAAAGAACTTCGAGGATTTTTCTGTTAGCTCGAGTGGAGTGTTGACTTTCCGTGGTCGTTTGTGTGTTCCGGATGTTGTTGGAATTAAACAGAGAGTTCTTGATGAGGGTCACAAATCGAGGTATACTATTCATCTGGGTAGTACGAAGATGTATCAGGATTTGAAGCTACAATTTTGGAGGATATGTTGCGAGCTTGTTCGATAGACTTTTCCGATTCTTGGGATTCGCACCTACCGTTAGTGGAATTCTCTTACAACAACAGTTATCAGGCTAGTATCGAGATGGCACCGTTTGAGGCCTTGTATGGAAGGAAGTGTAGATCGCCTATTTGTTGGGATGAGGTTGGTGAAGCGAAGATCGTGGGTATTGATTTGCTTCAGGATTCGGTTGTGAAAGTTAGAGTTATCCGGGATAGATTGAAGACAGCCCAGAGTCGACATAAGAGCTACGCAGATAACCGAAGGCGAGATCTTAGTTTTCAGACCGGTGATTGGGTGTTCTTGAAGGTATCTCCAAAGGTGGGTATTCGTAGGTTTGGGAAGAAAGGCAAATTGGCTCCGAGGTTTATTGGTCCGTTTGAGATTTTGGGAAAGGTTGGACTTCTAGCGTATCGTCTTGCGTTACCGCCATCTTTGGACCGGTTGCACAACATTTTCCACGTTTCTATGCTTCGGAAGTATGTTCATGATCCATCTCACGTGTTACCGAGGATACCGGAAGATATTGAGCCCGATATGACTTATGAGGAACGACCGGTTCCGATCTTAGATTCTAAAGTTCAAGAGTTGAGAAACAAAAGCATCGCGTTGGTTAGAGTTCTTTGGAGGAAAAATAATGTCGAGGAGTCGACGTGGGAGCTCCGAGATGAGATCGAGAGGAAATTTCCGTGGCTTTTTGTTTAAGGTGAGTCTCGTTAAAATTCGGGTCGAATTTTCTTTAAGGGGGAGTGAATGTCACAACCCGAAATCTAGGCTCTATTTTATTAGTAATTAAATGATTATTATTTAATTATTTGCTTATTTATTTATTTAAATTATTATTTATTTAAATAATTATGTGTGCAATTTATGTGTTATAATATTTATGCCTAGCATTTTATTCGAGTTATTTGGGCTAGTGTGGAAGTGTTGAGTCTTAATTGTTAGTCGGGAGTGTAAGTAATTGTGTTAGTAGTTGGGGAAGGGGCCAGAGTGTAACATTTTGAATAATTCTTCATCTACTCCCTCCCTACTCCCCTCTCCTCCCTCACTCCTCACCATCACTTTCCAGCCATCTCCCTCTCTCTCTAGCAATTGTGGTAAGTTTTTCTTTCTCTCCTTCTCTCTTCATTTTCTTCATCTTCCTCTTGTAATCTCTCATTTCTTAAAACATGAACCTTGTTTAGATCGTCGATAGGATCGCGTAGAACCAAAAAGAATTGAATTCCGTCAACTTTGAGATTTATCAAGTAAGTTGCTTTTCCCCCATATTTTATGCTAAAATGTTCATATCATACTTATATTATGCTTGGGTTGTTATATGTGAAGTTTGGATGAGGTTGCAATTTATTTGGGATTTATTTGGGGTTTTGGGTTAAAAATGATGAATATGTGAATGTGGGTTTAAATCTTGTTTTGAGTTGTTAGGTGGTGTTGTTTAGGTTCCCTTGATGTCTAGATGTGGTTTAAGTACCTTGGAATCTAGTTTGAAAGCTTTGATTTTGAGCATTTAGTGAAGGTTGTGTTTTGGTTCGAAATTGGTGAACCCAGGAAGAATCTGGGCATTGTTCTTCTGGCACGGTCGTGCTCCTTTATTTGGCACGGTCGTGCAACATTCACTTTCCTCCCGTCATGATTGGCACGGTCGTGCCACTTTCTTAGGCACGGTCGCGCCAAAATTCCCTTTCCTTCCGTCATGATTGGCACGGTCGTGCCACTTTCTTAGGCACGGTCGTGCCAAGCTGGGACTCTGGTATATTCTTCCCTTTTCTTCTAAAATTGTTTCCTCCATAACTTTCTCATCCGAACTCCGTTTTGGACGAATAAACTATCATTTTAAAGCTCTACTTGAGCTCTTCGGGATGAGTGAATAGTTTTGCTTGTGTGCTTGAGTTAAATGGATCCTTTGTGATCAAATGTGATAAGGGATTGGTGTTATTATTGTGGAAATTATTAGAGCACCTTAATTGGTTATTGTTAGTTCATTTCAATTTCTTCGTGACTTCTTGGATTGGTTCCCTACTTTGGAACCTTAAGTTGTTCATTCATGCTAAATTATTATTACTTAGCATTTATTTGGAAGCCCAGCTGGCATATTTGTTGCATCGGGCGATGGGAAAGATTATAATGGCAAAGCCAAGTCCATTATAATGTTGACCATTGTTTTGCCCCCTTCTTTACCCCTTTTCCAGATTGGCCTTGGAAAAGTCAAGTTAGCATTCCTTTGTGAATGTATCTAGCTACCGGGCATGACTTTGTGTCATGGTCCTTGTCCTTTGTGACACTTTTATGGTTATTGGTTCCGGTACCGGGGTTTTCTCTTCGGCTTTCATGCTATTATGAAGATGTTGATTGGTTGATTATTGAAGCTGCGCAGCAATCCTTTATTTGGACGTTCCGGTTTGGAAAACCTTGGCTATATCCTTTGTTATGTGTTTATTTCCGCTGCTATCTGTTATGCGATAAATGCTATGTGCTATGTGATATTACTATTGTTTATCGCTTCGTGCATCATAGCATGTCATGTAGTTGCATTAGTAACTTATTGAGATTTATCTCACCCCCTTTATTTTTATCTTTGTTTTTCCTTAACCCCCCCCCCCCCCAGGTGCTAAGGATTAGTCTCGCTGATCACGAGAAAGAGGACGTCGAGTGTGGATCCATTCTTTTGGGGAAGGTTGTTATAGGTTGGTTTACATTATGTAAATGTGTAACCTTTTTGGGGTAGTTGTACCAAACAATGACGTCATTAAGAATTGTATATTTGTATTTTGTTGGGCATAAACTTGTGGAAGTTTATGATAGTTGTAATTGGTTTTTATCAAACTTGGTTTTGTAAAACTTTGGATCATCACCTTTTGGTATCAAATGAAATTTTTAACTTCAGTAATTCATAGTTTTGGTTTTAAGTCGACGTCCAGATCGCGGTCTCGGGCCCGCGGGGTCCGGGGTCGCGACAGTTGGTATCAGAGCTATGGCATTAGCTCTAAGTATAAGTCTAGGTGGATTAGTATGACCTAGGTGGGTAGTAGTGCGCGGAGTGATTAACGGTTGATGTTTTATGCAGGTACTTGTTACAATGGTTTGTAGAAGGAGTGGTGAAGGTAGTACCGGTAATGCAAATCAGAATGATACAAGGGAAGAAGCACGTGCTATGTTTCAAGGCATGTTCGAGGCGGCCATGAAGGCCATACATGATCAAGGTCCAAGGGTAGAACAAGCACCACCCGCTATGGATTGGAGCAATTTCTGAAGCTGAAACCGGTTGAATTCAATGGGGAACCCGATGTTCGGAAAGCTGAGTTATGGATTGAGTCTATGGAAAAGATTTATGATGTATTTGGGTGTTCGGATGAGGACAAGGTCCGGTTTGCGGCTTACAAACTTGTGGGTGCCGCCGAGCATTGGTGGAAGGGTGTTAAAGCTACTTGGGATGATACTCACACGGTGTATGCGTGGGAGTTGTTCGTGCGCAAATTCAAGGAGCATTTCATTCCGGTTGTTGATCAAAACCGAAAGGAGATCGAGCTACTCAACTTGGAGCAAGGATTGTTGTCTATAGCACAATACTCGGCTAAGTTCATAGAATTAGCCCGGTATTGCGACTATTTGGTGAGGACCGAGGAACAAAAGGCTATGAGATTCATTCGGGGATTGAAGACCTCCATCCGTACTCAACTTATTGCTCAACGGATTGTGACATTCCAAGATGCGGTGGACCGAGCCTATTTGATAGAGCAAGATATTGGGGAACATAAGAGGAAGACCGAGGTGGCCAACCCGAGTAAGCAAGGAGCGCAGAGAAAGTCACAACCAAGGATTGATAATCGAGGTAACCCGGGAGCATCATTTCAGTTTAAGGGGCAAACCACACCGAGGAATCCGGGTACTACTCCGGGGATTCAGATTAGAAAGCCTTGTACCTTTTGTCAGAAGGTAGGCCATTCGGAGGATAGGTGTTGGAAAAAGCAAGGCAAGTGTACCAATTGTGGTGAAATGGGGCACTTTGCGAGAGATTGCACGAGGTACCGAGGTCAGTCATCCGGGTCAGGGGTTGGTACTAATCAGGGTCAGAAAAGGGATGCCGCTGGGAAGCCCAAAGTTCAAGGGAAGTTTTATGCAATGAATCAACAACAAGCTACTGATGATCCATCCGTTATTGGAGGTATTGTTTCTGTGTCTAATGTGAGCGCACGAACGTTAGTAGATCCAGGATCATCTCATTCATACATTTCTGTGCAATTTGCTTCCATGTTAAATGCTGCATTCGAGTCTTTACTGTACGTGCTAGAGGTGTCGACCCCTATAGGAGAATGCTTGATTTCTGATCGAGTCTTTCGTGCTTGTGACGTGGTTATTTGTGGTCGAGTCCTTTGTGCGGATTTGGTAGTTCTTCCTATCCAAGACTTTGATGTCATTTTGGGTATGGATTGGTTGAGCAAGTTTCATGCTTCCGCTGATTACCGTAAGAAAACTGTTACTTTTTCTATTCCCGATGTGCCTAAATTTGTAGTCCTCTGTGTAGAAAGGTTCGCTTAATTTCTTTTATGAAAGCGAGAAAATTATTGTATAGTGGTTGTGAGGGGCATTTAGCTAGTGTTCTTGATACTAGGAAGGAACCCCCTAGTTTGGATAGTGTTCGGGTAGTTCGGGAATTTCCCGATGTTTTCTCTACCGAGTATAATATGCCTCCTGATCGTGAGATTGAGTTTTGTATAGATCTTTTGCCGGGTACGGCTCCGATTTCGAAAGCACCTTATAGGTTAGCTCCCGCAGAATTGAAGGAATTAAAGGTTCAGTTGCAAGAGTTGCTTGATCGAGGGTATATCCGCCCTAGTGTTTCCCCGTGGGGAGCGTCGGTTTTGTTTGTGCGGAAGAAAGATGGTTCGTTGAGATTGTGCATCGATTACCGGAAGTTGAGTCAGGTTACGGTGAAGAACAAGTATCTTCTACCGCACATTGACGATTTATTTGATCAGCTTCAAGGGTCCGTGGTTTTCTCTAAACTTGATTTGAGAAGTGGGTACCATCAGTTGAAGGTTCGATCGGAAGATATTCCGAAGACTGCCCTTCGCACTCGTTATGGTCATTATGAGTTCTTGGTTATGCCGTTTGGGTTGACTAACACGCCGGCCGTGTTTATGGATTTGATGAACCGGATTTTCCACCCCTATCTTGATTCGTTCGTGGTAGTCTTCATCGACGACATTCTTGTTTATTCGAAATCTCGAGAGGAGCATGAACAACACTTGAGGACAGTTTTATCCGTTCTTGCGAGGGAGAAATTATTTGCGAAGTTCAGTAAATGCGAATTTTGGCTCGAGAAGGTGTCATTTCTGGGTCATGTGATTTCTAAAGATGGGATTTCGGTGGATCCTTCAAAGATAGAGGCTATAGTGGATTGGAAGAGACCCGAATCAGTGACAGAGATTAGAAGCTTTCTTGGTTTAGCCGGTTATTACAGAAGATTTATTGAGGGGTTTTCGAGGATTGCTACTCCGATGACTCAGTTGACCCGGAAGAATGTCCCGTTTGTGTGGACCGAGAAATGTGACTAGAGTTTCGAGGAATTGAAGAAGAGGTTGACTACCACACCGATCTTGACTTTGCCTAATGGGAGCGATGGCCTAGTGATCTACAGTGATGCTTCGAAAGAGGGTTTGGGTTGTGTGTTGATGCAGAATGGGAAAGTAATTGCTTATGCTTCGAGGAAGTTGACCCCTAGTGAACAGAATTACCCGACTCATGATATGGAGTTAGCGGCTATTGTATTTGCGTTGCACAAATGGAAGCACTATCTTTATGGAGCAAAGTTTGAGATTCTTACCGATCACAAGAGTTTGAAGTACCTATTCTCTCAGAAGGAATTGAATAACCGACAGCGCCGATGGATGGAATTGTTGAAGGATTATGATTGCACGATTTCTTATCATCCGGGGAAGGCGAATGTGGTAGCCGATGCGATTAGTAGAAAGTCTTATGTGGCTTCGATGATGGTTCGTGAATGGAAAATGCTTGAGGATGTTCGAGATTGGTCTCCTCGTGAATCGATACATGGGGCTATTTTTGCGAATATTAGAGTGTCTCCGACCCTAATTCAGAGGATAAAGGAAGCACAGAAAGAAGATCCCGAGTTGGTGAAGGTAATGGGTAAATTGAAGGAAAAGAACTTCGAGGATTTTTCTGTTAGCTCGAGTGGAGTGTTGACTTTCCGTGGTCGTTTGTGTGTTCCGGATGTTGTTGGAATTAAACAGAGAGTTCTTGATGAGGGTCACAAATCGAGGTATACTATTCATCCGGGTAGTACGAAGATGTATCAGGATTTGAAGCTACAATTTTGGAGGATATGTTGCGAGCTTGTTCGATAGACTTTTCCGATTCTTGGGATTCGCACCTACCGTTAGTGGAATTCTCTTACAACAACAGTTATCAGGCTAGTATCGAGATGGCACCGTTTGAGGCCTTGTATGGAAGGAAGTGTAGATCGCCTATTTGTTGGGATGAGGTTGGTGAAGCGAAGATCGTGGGTATTGATTTGCTTCAGGATTCGGTTGAGAAAATTAGAGTTATCCGGGATAGATTGAAGACAGCCCAGAGTCGACATAAGAGCTACGCAGATAACCGAAGGCGAGATCTTAGTTTTCATACCGGTGATTGGGTGTTCTTGAAGGTATCTCCAAAGGTGGGTATTCGTAGGTTTGGGAAGAAAGGCAAATTGGCTCCGAGGTTTATTGGTCCGTTTGAGATTTTGGGAAAGGTTGGACTTCTAGCGTATCGTCTTGCGTTACCGCCATCTTTGGACCGGTTGCACAACGTTTTCCACGTTTCTATGCTTCGGAAGTATGTTCATGATCCATCTCACGTGTTATCGAGGATACCGGAAGATATTGAGCCCGATATGACTTATGAGGAACGACCGGTTCCGATCTTAGATTCTAAAGTTCAAGAGTTGAGAAACAAAAGCATCGCGTTGGTTAGAGTTCTTTGGAGGAAAAATAATGTCGAGGAGTCGACGTGGGAGCTCCGAGATGAGATCGAGAGGAAATTTCCGTGGCTTTTTGTTTAAGGTGAGTCTCGTTAAAATTCGGGTCGAATTTTCTTTAAGGGGGAGTGAATGTCACGACCCGAAATCTAGGCTCTATTTTATTAGTAATTAAATGATTATTATTTAATTATTTGCTTATTTATTTATTTAAATTATTATTTATTTAAATAATTATGTGTGCAATTTATGTGTTATAATATTTATGCCTAGCATTTTATTCGAGTTATTTGGGCTAGTGTGGAAGTGTTGAGTCTTAATTGTTAGTCGGGAGTGTAAGTAATTGTGTTAGTAGTTGGGGAAGGGGCCAGAGTGTAACATTTTGAATAATTCTTCATCTACTCCCTCCCTACTCCCCTCTCCTTCCTCACTCCTCACCATCACTTTCCAGCCATCTCCCTCTCTCTCTAGCAATTGTGGTAAGTTTTTCTTTCTCTCCTTCTCTCTTCATTTTCTTCATCTTCCTCTTGTAATCTCTCATTTCTTAAAACATGAACCTTGTTTAGATCGTCGATAGGATCGCGTAGAACAAAAAAAAATTGAATTCCGTCAACTTTGAGATTTATCAAGTAAGTTGCTTTTCCCCCATATTTTATGCTAAAATGTTCATATCATACTTATATTATGCTTGGGTTGTTATATGTGAAGTTTGGATGAGGTTGCAATTTATTTGGGATTTATTTGGGGTTTTGGGTTAAAAATGATGAATATGTGAATGTGGGTTTAAATCTTGTTTTGAGTTGTTAGGTGGTGTTGTTTAGGTTCCCTTGATGTCTAGATGTGGTTTAAGTACCTTGGAATCTAGTTTGAAAGCTTTGATTTTGAGCATTTAGTGAAGGTTGTGTTTTGGTTCGAAATTGGTGAACCCAGGAAGAATCTGGGCATTGTTCTTCTGGCACGGTCGTGCTCCTTTATTTGGCACGGTCGTGGAACATTCACTTTCCTCCCGTCATGATTGGCACGGTCGTGCCACTTTCTTAGGCACGGTCGCGCCAAAATTCCCTTTCCTTCCGTCATGATTGGCACGGTCGTGCCACTTTCTTAGGCACGGTCGTGCCAAGCTGGGACTCTGGTATTTTCTTCCCTTTTCTTCTAAAATTGTTTCCTCCATAATTTTCTCATCCGAACTCCGTTTTGGACGAATAAACTATCATTTTAAAGCTCTACTTGAGCTCTTCTAGATGAGTGAATAGTTTTGCTTGTGTGCTTGTGTTAAATGGATCCTTTGTGATCAAATGTGATAAGGTATTGGTGTTATTATTGTGGAAATTATTAGAGCACCTTAATTGGTTATTGTTAGTTCATTTCACTTTCTTCGTGACTTCTTGGATTGGTTCCCTACTTTGGAACCTTAAGTTGTTCATTCATGCTAAATTATTATTACTTAGCATTTATTTGGAAGCCCAGCTGGCATATTTGTTGCATCGGGCGATGGGAAAGATTATAATGGCAAAGCCAAGTCCATTATAATGTTGACCATTGTTTTGCCCCCTTCTTTACCCCTTTTCCAGATTGGCCTTGGAAAAGTCAAGTTAGCGTTCCTTTGTGAATGTATCTAGCTACCGGGCATGACTTTGTGTCATGGTCCTTGTCCTTTGTGACACTTTTATGGTTATTGGTTCCGGTACCGGGGTTTTCTCTTCGGCTTTCATGCTATTATGAAGATGTTGATTGGTTGATTATTGAAGCTGCGCAGCAATCCTTTATTTGGACGTTTCGGTTTGGAAAACCTTGGCTATATCCTTTGTTATGTGTTTATTTCCGCTGCTATCTGTTATGCGATAAATGCTATGTGCTATGTGATATTACTATTGTTTATCGCTTCGTGCATCATAGCATGTCATGTAGTTGCATTAGTAACTTATTGAGATTTATCTCACCCCCTTTCTTTTTATCTTTGTTTTTCCTTAGCTCCCCCCCAGGTGCTAAGGATTAGTCTCGCTGATCACGAGAAAGAGGACGTCGAGTGTGGATCCATTCTTTTGGGGAAGGTTGTTATAGGTTGGTTTACATTATGTAAATGTGTAACCTTTTTGGGGTAGTTGTACCAAACAATGACGTCATTAAGAATTGTATATTTGTATTTTGTTGGGCATAAACTTGTGGAAGTTTATGATAGTTGTAATTGGTTTTTATCAAACTTGGTTTTGTAAAACTTTGGATCATCACCTTTTGGTATCAAATGAAATTTTTAACTTCAGTAATTCATAGTTTTGGTTTTAAGTCGACGTCCAGATCGCGGTCTCAGGCCCGCGGGGTCCGGGGTCGCGACATACATATAGCACATATTTATATACATTATGTATGTGTATGTATGATGTATGTATGTACTATATGCATATATACATACATGTAACATATACTATATTATACACCTAGCGTAGCGTACGTTTTACTAAATACAGTTGACTAAGTATAATAGTGTCATTTAAATGCTATATACTAACCAGAAAGTTTGTCTGACTTTGACTTTCTTGGTCAACTCCATAAACCGTTGACCACAATATGAAAACCTACATATCCCTATGCATTTAAAAAATTGTTATGAATTTACCGTTAGAATACGGTCTGCCTCAACTTTTAAATATAATTGTTAAAACAAATAGTTAACTATTAATAGTTAAATATAATAGTTAGCCATTTATAGTGAAATATAATAGTTAACTATAGTTATTAACTACAATAGTAACTATTTGTTCTTAATTTTTTTTTAACATAGTAACTATAATAGTAAATATAATAGTTAACTATAATAGTATCTACCCTTCAAAAAAAATCTATAATAGTAACTATTATAGTTAATTATTATAGTACAACTATTACTATTATAAGTATAAGTTAACTATAATAGTAACTATTATAGTTAACTATTATAGTAATTTATTAATGATTTATGTAAATTATTAATTTACATAATTTATTAATGATTTAACAATCATTTTTAAATTTTTATTAGAATTAATAATTTTGTGTAAAATATTAGTTAAAGTTTAAGTAAATTTGATAAGTAAATAAAAATTTGGGACAGAAGGAATATATTACAACCTGATGGTATATATACGATTCAATTAATCATTTGTAATATGAGAAGTTAAATGAACAAGAGCTTTTCAAAAAAAGAAAAAAAATAAGTAAACAGGAGGTTACATTTGTAAATTAGACACATATATTTTTTTTTTTTTAAAAAGAGTTTTTGTTCAAAAATGCAGAGAATACCTATCAGAGCTCAGTAAGGCTCGAACTCGATAAGGCTCGAACTCGAGCTCGTTTGATTTCATAATTTTCAGAAAAATGTTTAAGCTCGAGCTCGGCTCGAAAAGACTCGAGTTCGAACAGCTCGTGAAAAGCTCGCGAGCATGAGGCTCGAACTCGATAAGGCTCGAACTCGAGATCGTTTGATTTCATAATTTTCAGAAAAATATTTAAGCTCGAGCTCGGCTCGTAAAGGCTCGAGTTCGAACAGCTCGTGAAAAGCTCGCGAGCGGCTCGCGAGCAGCTCGAAGCTCGATTCGATTCGAGCTCGAACAAGGAAAATGGGCTCGAGCTTGAGCTCGATAAAAGCTCGAGCTCGATAATTCGTAAACGAGCTCGAGCCCAAAACTCCAAAGCTCGGCTTGGCTCGTTTACAACCCTAGTGTTGGCTGATAAGAGTTTTCATGCTCTTATGTTTTTCTCCACATTTTAAATCCCGTGTGCTAGGGATGACCAAACCGGCCCGGAACCGGAAAACCGGACCGGAGAAGCCCGAAATCGGAGCAAACCAGCGAGTAAACCGGAGCCGGAGTAACCGGAACCGCCAGTCATCCGGGCCGGTTAAGGTTCACATAAATGGTGAACCGGACCGGAACCGGACCAGAAATCCCTTGTTTTTCAATAATTTTTAACTTGTTTATTCATTATTGACCGGAACCAAACCAGAACCGTACCGGAACCGGATTATCGTAACCGGAACCGGATCCTGGGTAAGCAAAGGCCGGTTAAGGTTCACCTATATGCCGAACCGAAACCGGAGTTGGCCATCCCTACCATCTGCTTATTTACGAGTAGTTTCCATACAAACATCCATTTTGTTCTTATAGACGAGAACAGCTGTAGGGAGCAATTTTGCTCGAAGCACAAAATCCTGACATGTGCTTCACCCAAAATCTATCACGTGGCGACTCAAAACCCGCGTTCATAAAAAGGAAAAAAATCTATTATTTTCTCTTGTTTTTACATTTTTTTGTGTTTTTTTTTTAAATTTGTCAAAAGTAATACTCCCTCCATCCCGGAGAAAGAGTCCTACCTCCCATTTGCACGGAGATTAAGAAATGGTGGAACTAAAGTAAGTATTATGAGTGTAAGAGTAAAGTCTGAGAGAGAATGAGTATGGGAGAACAGTAAGTTGATTGGTGTTGTGAGTATAAAAGTAAAGTATGAGAGAGAATGAGTGAAATGAATAATGATTTTTTTTTTGCCATTTTAAGAAAGGGACTCTTACTCTAGGACATACCAAAGTAGAAAGTAGACTCTTACTCTGGGACAGAGGGAGTACTTATTATAACTAAATGTAATAAATGTGTTACTTATGGTAACATTGTTTATAAGTAAATGTAACATCTGTTTTATAAAAAATAATCATTCATTTTACTTATCTTTCAACTATAATACTTACAATAATTACTTGCAACATTAACACTACCTAAATATAATTGTCTTTATACCAAAGTAATATTGTTTTTTGCAGAATAAAAAATTAGTGTATTTAAATTTTATTTTTTGAAATAAAGTAACATTTGAAAAATAACAACTTATATGCATGAATGTAATTGTTTGTACAAGTAAATGTAACACTTTAGTAGACGAAATTGTAACACATTTTTATAGATAATGTAATACTTTTAGATGTATCATGAATAATTGAACTCATTGTAATTTATCATTTGAAAACATATAGATATAGTTATTATACAAGTAAACGTACTGTTTTTTTTTTTTAACACAAAATGTAGTTTTATTTATTAATAATGTAACATATTATTTAAAAAATGTAACACTTTACACTTTGGTAAAAGAAAATATAGTACTCCATCTGTCCCAAAGTATATGTCCACCTTTCTTTTTTAGTTTGTCCCAGACTATATGTCCATTTCCTAAAATGCCAAAGAATCTTTACTATTCATCTCACTCATTCTCTCTCCTACTTACTTTTATACTCCCAACACCAATCAACTTACTATTCACTCTCACTTATTCTCTCTCCTACTTTACTTTTATAGGCACAACACTTACATCACTTCCACAATTTCTTAATCTCCATGCAAATGAGTGGGTGAACATATACTCTGGGACGGAGGGAGTATAATTTTCGATACAATAGTGTTACATTCATTTATAGAAATTGTTACTTTCTTATTTTTACAATGTTATTAAAACAAGTGTTTTTAGTTCTAAAGTGTAAAAGGTTGATCTATACTTTTCTATACATATGTAAAACAATTATGTATAAACACTGCTACATAGTAGTATATTTTTACAATGTTACTAAATCAAGTGTTTTTAGTTCTAAAATGTAAAGGGTTGAACTATTACTTTTCTATACATATGTATTACAATTATGTATAAACACTGTTACATATAAAAGTATCACGTTTGTTACATTTAATTATAATAAGTATTACTAGTAGCAAACGAAGCAAAAAAAAAAAACACTGTTACTTTTCTATACATATGTATCACTTTATGTATACAAACTGTTACATATAACTAACACATTTGTTACTGTTGATCCCAAAGGAGCAACAAGGGTATGAAAAATGCTAGAGGGGGGGGGGGTGAATAGCGTTTTAAAATTCTTTTCAAACCCTTTTGCAAATTAATGGCAAATGCGCACAGCTCTTATTTTGGCTAAGTATAGCGCGCAGCAAGAGTGTGAAATGCACAGCGGAAACTTAAAGCAATCACTTATGCGCAGGTGTATGCGCAGAAGTGTAAAAACACACGCGCTAAGTTTGGCTTAAAGAGAGGCGCAAAATGGTACTAAGGCAGAAAGCACACAAACACAATTCAAACAGTGCAAGACAATCTACAAAGATCGAACAAAGCAATATATCAGAAAAGCTTAAATGTAGAATGAAAAGCTCAATAACTAGACAAGCTATTTGGAGAGGTTCGATCGGGAAAAGATCTACGTCCTCTACCAAGATGGTTAGTTTTGGATTTCTAACGATGAGATTTCTATTAGATTGAGGAGATTTTACAAGATTACAAGAATCAAAACTCAAATCTAAATCTACGCTTTAAAGAACAAATCCTAGACTAAACCGGTGTATCTCAAGAAGTATGATCGATGAGATCGGAACTTTAAGAGGTGTGTGTGTGTGTCAGATATCTGGGATCTATAAATCTATGAGATGGAGAGCACAAGATATTCTGGTGTTACAAGGCTTTAGGATTTGGGATTGGTAAAGTATGAAGGTATGAAGGCTGTTCTTGGGAATTCTGGAAATGAGCAAGATGTTGGGTATGCTTATTATAAACCACTCCTATTACCTAGATTTTATTGATCCCATAACCTAATTTTATCTTTTGTGGACTTTAGGATATATTATAAGAAGTGTTAAACTTCATTTTTAGAATAGTCCACTTTGATAGTATAGGCTTTAGTTTGATAGCTCTAAAAATTTCTAAGTCTGGAAACTCCTAGGTCAAGCTCTTGACCGCATGTCTTGACCGCATCCAGTCTCTCAACCGTGTTTGGTTCTTGACCGTGAGTCATGCAGTGTCTTAACCGCAAGGCTCGACCGCAAGTAAAGAAGGTACTCAAAGATTCCAAGTGAGTTCAAATTTAACCATGGTAAAACAATAGTTAGTTTGAAACGTTGCAGAATTCAAATTTCAAATTCAGTGGGGACCACCTCCAGTTTGCAAAAGGACAACTCAGATTGAGCTCCAATCAGAATTCAACAGCTCATTGTCCTTCAACTTGGAGCCCAAGTAATTCCAACAGCTATTTTCTCTTTCAAGGCTATAAATAGCCCTTGAGTTCTTCATTAAACATTAATGAGATTCAAAGAGAGAAATTTCTGTCGAAATACTTGGTGATTGAAGATCATACTCAAGATTTCCAGAATCTTTTGAATCTTCAAGTGCTCACCTTCAAACCATCAAAGTCCTCCAGCAACATTCAAGTTATCTCAAGCCTTGTAACACACAAGATTCTTTAGGCTCTAAATCATATAGATTTCAAAGAGCTTCAGATTCTTACACACACACTCACCCCAATTGATCAGTCACTTAGATTGAATCAAAAGGGAGACACTGGTCTAAGTCTAGGATTTGAACTTCATAGAAAGTAGGTGTTGATTCAAAGCTTCATCTCTGTAATCTGTACTCAAGCAAATCAATATACCTCCATTCAAAATCCAAGACTGGCCATCTTGGTAAAGGACGTAGATCTTTTAACAGATCGAACCTTTCCAAATACTTATGTCATTTACTTACTGCACTTTAATTTCTGCAATTTACTTTCAAGCATTGTTCATCTTTTTCTTCATTGTTCATATTAATTTTGTTTGTCGTTTAGTGTTTTGATCTTTCAGATTTATGAACTGTTGTGAATTGTGTTTGTATATTCTACATATTGCCTAAGTTAAAATCTGACTAACTTATCATTTGCCAAAACTTCTAAGACAACAACTTTCAAACTCAACCATTCTTGACCGCAAGTCTCTTGACCGCACCCCTACCTTGACCGGACTCACTTGACTGTAACCTGGTTGACCGTGAGTGCTGGTGTTCCTTAGAGATTTTAGTCAAAACCAACTCTACCTTATTTCCATCGAAAACTTCCGCTGTGCATATTACACCTTAACCGTGTGGTTTTCACTTTACCGCAAATTCAAGATTGTAAGCACTTGGTTGAATTTTGAAAAAGGGTTGAAATTTTAAATAGGCTATTCACCCCCTCTAGCCTCTTTTCATACCCTTGTTGTGTCTTTGGGACCAACAAGTGGTATCAGAGCAAACACCTTCATAAAACTTCTGTTTTTCAAAATGGCAAGTCAGAAAACTATGGCAACGGTTAACTTCACTCACGTTCCAGCGTTCGACGAAGATAACTTTGAAGTATGGAAGCACAGCATTCTAACTCAGTTTTACTCCATGGACGAGCAACTTGGTGATTATCTTACCATTGGATCATACTTTCCAATGAAAGCTAATCCGAATCCAGAAACCAATGCAGACATACCATCAATCAAGAAACCAAAAGCTGAATGGACCGATGAAGAGAAAAGACTGGTTGGAATGGATGTGAAATCAAAGAGCATACTCCTAAGTACTTTGAGTACGTCATAGCGTCAACAAATCATGGAATGTGCAACAGCTAAAGAACTTTGGGATGCAATTGAAGATTACATCGAAGGAGATCAAGCTTGCAGGGAAAGCAAAAAGTTTGCAATTCAAATAAGATTCAACAACTTTGCTAAGATCCCCGGTGAATCACTTAGATCCACTTATGATCGTTATTGTGAGATCGTGAGTACTTATACAGCACTCAGAAAGAAGCTTACCAAGAAAGAAATCAATGTTAATTTTCTAGCTGCTTTTGGTTCTCAATATCTTCACAAAGGAAATACTCTTGAAGATACCAAGCTTCTAGATGATATGTCACTCAGAAGTCTCTATGCCAACCTCAAAGTTTTTGATATCAAACTTCATAACATTGAAGAAATGGAAGGAAAAACTAAGAGCTTATCGTTGGTCGCACAAAAGGAAGAAGTGATCGAAGAAGAAGATCCAAGAATATCCACATCAGAGTTACTTGATATGGACGATGATGATTTTGCTATGTTCGTGAAAAGATTCCAAAAGTTCAGAAAGACAGCAAGACCCGAATCTTCAAGCAAAGCTCCATCAAGGTTTTCAAGGAGCAGCCCTTCAAAGAAGAAAGAGAACTTCAACTTCTCCAAGAAGAAAGAAGATCTTGTTTGTTTTAATTGCAGGAAACCAGGTCACTTCGCATCAGAATGTCCAATTCCCAAATTTGAGTATATGAAGAATAAAAGAAACTTCACTCCAAGGTATTCTAAGCAAAAGGGAATGATGGCTGAAGAAGACTCTACCTCAAAAGAGTTAGCTACTTGGATAGAGTCAGATTCTGATGAAAGTGATGAGGATTCTGAAGAAGGTCACATTTGTTTGGTCGTTCGTTCCGATGATGAGGATGATAATCAATTCTCACCCAATGTGAAACCCAAACGGAAGAGTTATACGACTGATGAACTTGCTGGTAAAGGATTCCTAACTTCAGTGTAAAGGAATTGTGATCTTCTATTTTCAAGATGTGATGTGAGTGCAGCAAATAAGGCTCTACTAAACCCCAAAGTGAAGGAAGTTCTACTTACCACTCCTCAAGTCAAGTTTGACATTTCCCCCGATGAACAAGAAAAGATGTTTGCAAAAGATGAACAGGTAATTAGTAAGTTTTCTGGCATGAAGGAAGCTTTAGCACTTTCAACTGAAGAGATTTCCCAGCTTAAGATGGAGAAAACTCTATTAAGATCTGAACTCACCCTCCTTAAGGAGCAGATCAAGAGCATGACTCCTCTTACTGATCGAAAACGTTTCTTAGAAGAACAAAATTCCATATTTAAAGTTAAAAACGAAGAATTGGCTGCTGAGATAAATGATCTCAAATGGATCACTAATGAGTGGACCAATTCTCGTGTCACTATGGAACAAATTCTAGAATCTCAAAAGCCTAGTGGTGATAAGGAAGGCTTGGGGTTTCAAACTAGTGACAACTTTAAATGTACATCTTGTTGTGAAAGAGATGAGAAATTTACAAGCAAACTGTGGAAGGGTCAAAGACTAAACATCAAGGATCTAAGGGTAAAGGACAAGAACCAAAGAAGAAACTAGAGTTCCATTATGTCTACCCTAAGAAACAAACTGGCAAGGTTTTAAAGTTGAAAGAAAAATCCATGGAATATCCTACCGTAGAGGAAGACTCTAGTAAGGTACCTAGACACGACCGCGCCTCCTCCTCTAGTCACAGTCAAGTAGCCTTCCGTGGCATGTCGACCGCAAACAAGGCAAAAGCGATCAAGTTCAAGAAATTGAACTTTGTTCAGGGGAGATCTTCCATACCAGTTAACGATGCTGTGCTCAAGACTTCAACGAAGCTTGTTAACCCTCAGTTGGGTGGCTTCCACCATTGTTCTGTGTGTGATGGTTATTGTCACAAGGCTGAATGTCTTTTGAGATTCATACCCAATCCCAAAATGAGTAACCCTCATTCTGTGAGGCAAGTGTGAGTTGTCAAAAGTTGCTAACCCTTTGGACCCGATAGAATAAAAAGGGGACCTCGTTCTTAAATGTTTATTTTATAGGTCCTCTACTTAATGGCTGGACATTCCAAGGATAAGTCAAGTCTATGGTATCTCGATAGTGGCTGCTCAAGGCACATGATCAGAGATATCAACATATTGGAAGATGTCCGTGAAGAAAAAGGGACATCAGTAACCTTCGGAGATAATAACAAAGGAAAAACTGTAGGATATGGAGTTATTCGAAAAGAAAAAAGCACCATCCAAGAAGTCTCTCTAGTTATTGGGCTACAACAGAATTTACTCTCAATATCTCAGTTCTGCGACAAAGGATTGCAATGCCACTTCACTTCAAATTTCTATCTCATCAAAGATGGCACATCCGGCGTCACCTTGCTCAAAGGGATTCGTAAGAAAAATGTTTATGTTGTTGATTTCAATTCATCTTGCATTTCTTCTAATCTCTGTTTTGTAGCAAAAAATGTTAGCAAAAATAGTTGGCTGGCTGTGGCATAAAAGACTAAGTCACTTATACTTCAAGTATCTTTCCAAGATTGGAAGAGAAAATCTAGTTCGTGGTCTATCCAAAGTAGCTGATCACCACGATGAAAAGTGCACAGCTTGTCAACTAGGCAAATAACCAAAATCGTCTTTCTCCAGCAAGACGACCCCTTCAACTTCAAGATGTTTGCAGCTGCTACATATGGATTTGTTTGGACCTGTATCTACTGCAAGTATTGGAGGAAATAGATATAACTTAGTTGTGGTAGACGATTACTCAAGATATACATGGGTTGAAATGATGATCTCAAAGGATGATTGCTATGACATTTTGACCGCGCTCTTTAGACAGCTCCAAACACAAAAGGAAGATGACATCGTTAGTGTTCGATCCGACAATGGTACAGAATTCAAGAACAATGGTGTTGCTCAATACTGTGATGATCATGGTATTGACCACAACTTTTCTATTGCTGGAGTTCCACAACAAAACGGTGTAGTGGAAAGAAAGAACAGAACGTTGATAGAGGCTGGAAAGACAATGATTGATGAAGCAAAGCTACCTCAATATTTTTGGGCTGAAGCCGTTAATACAGCATGCTTCACTCAAAATAGATCCCTCGTTAACAAGATCTACAACAAAACTCCTTATGAACTTTGGAGAGGAAGAACCCCTAACATAGCATACTTCAAGATATTTGGATGCAAATGCTTCATACTCTACAACGGTAAAGAACATCGAGGTAAATTTGCTCCTAAAGCCGATGAAGGTATATTTATTGGGTATGCTAAACACTTAAAAGCTTTTCGTGTATTTAATAAAACCACCCTTAAGATAGTTAAATTTGTCCATGTTACTTTTGATGAACATTCTCTCCTTGAGCCATATTTGGCTCCAAATGTTGCTGATGATTTTGTTGAGATAAATGAGACAGGTACAACTCGACCACAAAATCAATTAACTCAAAGAAAACCACCTACCTCAACTGCACCTCCATCTACCTCTCATGAAGCACCAGAAGCTACCACATCTGCTGCTACCTCAAATGGAGTTGAAGTTGAAACACCCATAAACGTGGAAGAACCAATCCCTCAACTTACTTATGATTGGGATGGCTCAAATATTGTACCTCTAGAAGATTTACAACCACCATCAACTCAACCAGACATACCTCAAGAAGTTCGCGAGGTCAGAGATCACCCAATTCAGAATATCATTGGTGACCTACATTCTGGTGTTCGAACAAGAAGATCAAACTATGATGCACTTACCGCATTCATTTCTCAAGTTGAACCCAAGAAAGTTGATGAAGCACTCCAAGACTCAAGTTGGGTTGTTGCTATGCAAGAAGATCTCAACCAATTTGAAAGATGTAAAGTTTGGACCTTAGTTCCAAGGCCACAAGATCAAGGAGTGATTGGTACAAAGTGGGTGTTCAGAAACAAGATGGATGAGAATGGAAGCATCACAAGGAACAAATCTAGGTTGGTCGCACAAGGATATAGACAAGAAGAAGGCATTGATTATGATGAAACATTTACCCCCGTTGCAAGACTCGAAGCTATAAGGATATTTTTAGCTTATGTCTCTTTCAAAAGATTCAAGCTATATCAAATGGATGTGAAGAGTGCATTCCTCAATGGTGAACTTTAAGAAACAGTCTTTGTTGCTCAACCGCCCGGATTTGAAGACCCCAAATTTCCAAATCATGTCTACAAACTTCGTAAAGATTTGTATGGACTCAAACAAGCTCCACGTGCATGGTATGATACTCTATCTAAGTTTCTCCTTGAAAAGGGATTCAAGCGTGGTAAGATCAACAC
Organism: Campanula takesimana; assembly: GCA_026119855.1. Lineage (NCBI taxonomy): Eukaryota > Viridiplantae > Streptophyta > Magnoliopsida > Asterales > Campanulaceae > Campanula > Campanula takesimana. The sequence continues at coordinate 2,861,312 of JAOWBW010000014.1, forward strand.
AACTCTATTCATTGCTAAATATCATGATCATACTTTATTAGTTCAAATATATGTAGATGATATTATTTTTGGTTCTACTAATGAATTGTTGTGTAAGCGATTTGAGAAGCTAATGAAAAGAAAATTTGAGATGAGCATGATGAGAGAATTGACATTCTTACTTGGGCTACAAATTAAACAATGTGCTGAAGGCATCTTCCTCAACCAAGCAAAGTACACAAAGGACCTCATCAATAAATTTGGACTTAAAAATGAAAAAGCATATGACACTCTTATGGCTGCTGGTAACAAGTTAGACAAAGACTTGAAAGGTAAAAAGGTTGATCAAAGCTTGTACCGAGGTATGATTGGCTCTCTTCTTTACTTAACTTCTAGTAGGCCAGATATCATGTTTAGTATTTGTGTTTGTGCTCGCTATCAAGCAGATCCTCGAGAAGCATATCTTATTGCTGTTAAACGTATTATTCGATATCTATCTGGGACTATTAACCTTGGACTTTGGTACTCTAAAGATTCAAATTTTGATCTTATAGGTTACTCAGATGCAGATTATGCAGCATGTACTATAGACAGGAAAAGCACAACTGGAACTTATCATTTCCTTGGAAATCGACTCATTTCATGGGCAAGCAAGAAACAAGCCTCAGTCTCCGTATCTACCACAGAAGCTGAATATATAGCTGCTAGAAGCTGCTGCTTCCAAGTGCTATGGATGAAGCAACAATTGGTCGACTATGGAATCAAAGAAGAAAATTGTCCAATCTATTGTGACAATACATCCACCATTGCTGTCTCCAACAATCCTGTCATTCATTCAAAAACCAAACACATTGATATCAAATACCACTTTCTCAAGGATCACGTGGAAAAAGGTAATATCCATCTAGAGTATGTGAGTACTGATAATTAAATTGCATATATTCTCACCAAGGCTCTTGATTCGAAGAGATTTAGGTATTTTAGAGGAGAAATGGGTATGCTAGAACTTTAATTACATGTCCATATATTTTGATTGTGCTAATGTCTTGTGTTTTATCTAAGTCCAAAACTAAGAAGATCTCAATGGTCAACCATCTCACCGGTAAAGCTATCACGGTCGAATCATCAAAATCCATCAAGTGTACTGATCGCCCCTATGTTGACCGCAAAATGTGCTGACCGCATGAAAAGATGAGATTGATCAAGGCTTTAAAGAAGCCTACCGCTTGGGAAAATGATGACATTGGTTCACTGCTTTATAGAAGCTTTTATTAACCAAGGTAATATCTTGACCGTAAAAATCACGATCAAGCACCTGACCGCAACAAGCTATGTGACCAGGTAAGTGTTTCTAACTTGACAAAGTTTAGGATCTTTCTAGTCATCCAAAGGGGTAATTCTGTAATTTCCTCTTTTCCCTCGTTTTTATTTAATTCAAATCATTTGCAATTAATTTTATTCCTTATTTATGTCCGCCGTCACTATCCATGCATTTATGGCGAAAGGACATCTCTGGTCAAATCCCTGAGTTTTGCAGAGTTAACCTCCCACTTCTCTGCAAAAACGGTTCCACTACCCCCTCAAATCCACCTCTGCATAAAACTTTTTCAGATACTCCCCTCCACTTTCTCTCTATACTCTTTGTCTCTCTATGTTTCTCTCTCTAACAAACCCAGTTCTTCTCTCTCTTCCCTTTCATACTTCCTCTATATATGGCCCCCAAATCATCTCAACCTGCAAAATCAATAAAGAAATCCCTAGAATTAATTTCTGAAGACACTATGGTATGATTTCTTGACACAAATCTCTCGCATTTTCATCTTTCATTTTTGTGTTGGGCGGGTTTCAACCCTTATGACTTTTAACATTTCTGAGTTGTTTTGATTCTGATAATGCTTACTCTGATGTTTTCGAGTTCTTTATCATGCCTAGATTCTTGTTTTGTTTTGTTTCTCTCTCTTTGCCATGAAATCTTCAAAAGCTTTTGTTTATGCTTTTTGGTTCATTTTGCCCTTTCACATTTTGAGTTTCATGTGCGTTGGATTGCAAAATTGTTAATGTTTTCGTGTGTAATCGGTTTCTGTGCACATAGAGACGTAATTTTTCTAGATTTTCGTGCGTAGAATCAATTTCTGGGTTCTTCGGATGAACAGTGTTCTTCATGTTCATATGTTGTTCTTCATGTTCTTGATATTATCACTTTTTGATTCTAAATTTTTGGCTACACATAGTGTTTTGGTGTTTGTGCGTGTTTTAGAAATTTCATTGAAATGTTTCTAAGTGTTTTCATGTCAACCGCCATCTCTGTCTAGCGTCTGCCTGTCGACCGCATCATTTTGGTCATTTGACCGCACATTAGTCGACCGCACTCGTGTTAACTTCTCAATTTTTTCAGGAAGAATAATCTTTTATTCCTGGTTGCGTCATCAACTATGCAGACCTCCAAAACGATGCCATTAGCAGACACATGATCAAACGAATGAAGAAGTTTGGTATTCTGCACTATTTCACCATGAATCAAACCTGTCACTACCTTGTAGCTGTGGGAGAATTCTACTCAACAGCTAAAGAGATCAAAGGGAGAGATGAACAAAACAAATCACTCAACTGGATTGAAGCTGATGTATATGGTTAGAAGGTAGAGATTGACTACACCGACATTGCTGCCACTCTAGGTCTGGACATAGACTTTGATCCACCTGAGTCTCTGACTAATGAAGAATATGATGGTCTAGCAATGAGACTAATTGGCTCTACGGACGTTTGTAAACCTTACCGCAAAACCTTTCCTGAGGTGATGTACTACATTGGTCACCTGGTTGGCCACGGTCTACTCTGCAAAAGTGGCAACCATGGAAACTTTAACACCACTCAATGGCACCTGTCAACCGCAATCTACTTAGGAAGAAAGATGAACTGGCCTAAGATTCTCTATGGCCTGGTAGTAGATCACATCAAGGACTACAAGAAGCAGCTATCTAAAAAAGCTCCCACCAAGTATAAGAAGAACTCCAGGTTTCTCTCTATGGTCTTCAAGTTCATTCCTGAAACTAGAAAAGCAATTGGCAAATACAAGGATGCCAAGGTAATTATCCCTTTATCTAAGGTCTTTGATGTCAAGACCATGTGCTCCACTTTCCAAAACCGTTTTGGTGATACTCAGTATCAAGAATATCTGACTCGTGATCCCAATGAACCTTATGTAGCTCCAAATTACACCAAGGCTGCACGAATAGCTCTGGGACTTGATGCTCCTGATAAATCCACATCGGTTCAGGATGAAGAGGATGATGAAGACGTTGAGGAAAAATAATAATCCAAAAAAATTAAAGGCAAAGGCATTGCTACCTCATCGACTGCTCTTCCCAAACCCAGACCATTAACTGGAGTTATTATCAAGGACTCCTCAACGGTTAAGCCTCCATCCAGAATCCTTCCTACCGCTCCAGTTAAAACCAAGTCAACCGCGCCTCTCTCAAAATCAACGGCCTCCAAACTGACCGTGTCCTCTCTGACCGCTCCATCCAAATCTTTCAAATCGAAGCCCTCTGTACTCTCCTATTCATCTAAGGGGGAGAAATCCAAGAAAATGGACCTCTCACTTAGTCCCATCCAAATCTCCAAGAAATCTAAAGTTACCAGACCTCCTCCTTCAACCGCCTCTCCTATATTTACTGCATCCGGTTCACTTATGCAAAGTGACCGTGATGAGGATGTTGATGTCCCTCCTACTCAAACGCAAAGACAAAGAGCTAAACATACTCTTGAACTGATTGATGAGCCTGATGATGACCAGTTGTTGGAATCCGGTGATGAATCCAGAAATAATGATAATCAAGGTGCTAGTGTAGTGGTGAAAACTGTTGATGTGGACAGTCTGATTTTAGTGATGATAAGGTTGCTGACCAAACTTTTGATAAAGTTACAAAGCCTACCGATGAAGTGGACAAGCCTGATGATGTGATTAACATTGAGGGTACCGGTCAAGGAACCACAGAAGACCGTGAAGCTGATATGACGTCTCCCATTCACTTACCCCTTCGTTCTACTCATGCTCCTCTGACCGCTCTTGATACCACGGTCGATCCAATGGCTCACCTTTTGATCGCTGTCGAGTTCTTAACTCAGATCAACCTGGATACTAAAGGTGAGGTTGCCAAACTTGCTGCAAACCAAGTTAAATTGCAAAATGGGGTTGATCAGCTCAAAGCCTCCAATGCCTCCCTTCAGCAGCAAGTCACCTCTTCCATTATTGAGACCATTAAGGAGGAGAGTCAGCATATCACAAAGTCCATTCTTGAAAACCTAGCTACCGTAAATCCAAACTTTGCTATGACCGCATCCACCTCAACCGCTTCTCTTTCCCGTATTGATCTCAAAGGAGAACTCAAGTCACAATCAAATGCTATTGACCATTCTGTGGTCAAAATTATTGATGAAGCTGGCAAGGAGTTGACAAAGGTGCTGTCTCATAATAAAAACTTTCTTTTTGAAAAGATGGATAAAGTGAAGACCTCTCTTAAGGCAGAAATCAATGCCTATATTTCTGTTGGGTTTCTATCGGTCGCTGATAAGTTTGTGTAAGATAGAAGCCATGAGACAAGCTATACAAGTCCACACTCAAAGGCTAGAAGGTCAAACTTCTAAGATTGATAGAGTTTATGAAATTTCTTACACAAATATGCAGGAAGTGATCAACAAGATTTCAACTCTTCAATTGACCGTGGACAACATTGCTGGATCTCAAGGCTCCTCCTCTTAAAATCAAGCAACCGGACATGGAATCAGGATTGCTAGAGAAGATAAAGACCGAGATGAAGGAGAAGATAGTTTCGAATTCCCTACCGTGAACAGCCTTGACTTCCTGGAGATCAATGACCTCAACAATCCCATCATCATTCCCGGAGTTGGGTTCTCAAGGAAATTTTAAGGAACCTGTCCTACCATTTGAACTGACCGTGTGTGGTCATGTTAAAACAATTTGATGATGTCTGTCTTAAAACAATTTACTTTTATGTTGGTTTTATTCGGGTCTGTAAAACTTAATCTCTCTTTTGACTCTGCACTCCTTTTGCTTTAATGGTTATATTTTTTTGGAGTGCCCTTAATGTTTGTTTGATGCATTTGCATTCTTATTGTTGTTTCTCTCTAAAATGCATTCAAACTTATATTTCTATCTTGCTAGGATTAGAATTTTATTTATCTTTTTAGGCTGATAGAAATCTACGACACTGGCTTAGAGTGTGCATTGACTTGGGGCATGAAATTTAATAAAATAATATTTCGTGAAAACATGTTATTACTAAGTACAATGAATTAGCCTTTGTTATAGTAGGTAATGGTCTCAATCAAATAGGGGGAGATTGTTAGGTATGCTTATTATAAACCACTCCTATTACCTAGATTTGATTGATCCCATAACCTAATTTTATCTTTTGTGGACTTTAGGATATATTGTAAGAAGTGTTAAACTTCATTTTTAGAATAGTCCACTTTGATAGTATAGGCTTTAGTTTGATAGCTCTAAAAATTTCTAAGTCTGGAAACTCCTAGGTTAAGCTCTTGACCGCATGTCTTGACCGCATCCAGTCTCTCAACCGTGTTTGGTTCTTGACCGTGAGTCATGCAGTGTCTTGACCGCAAGGCTCGACCGCAAGTAAAGAAGGTACTCAAAGATTCCAAGTGAGTTCAAATTTAACCATGGCAAACTATAGTTAGTTTGAAACGTTGCAGAATTCAAATTTCAAATTCAGTGGGGACCACCTCCACTTTGCAAAAGGACAACTCAGATTGAGCTCCAATCAGAATTCAACAGCTCATTGTCCTTCAACTTGGAGCCCAAGTAATTCCAACAGCTATTTTCTCTTTCAAGGCTATAAATAGCCCTTAAGTTCTTCATTGAACATTGTTGAGATTCAAAGAGAGAAATTGCTGTCGAAATACTTGGTGATTGAAGATCATACTCAAGATTTCCAGAATCCTTTGAATCTTCAAGTGCTCACCTTCAAACCTTCAAAGTCCTCCAGCAACATTCAAGTTATCTCAAGCCTTGTAACACACAAGATTCTTTAGGCTCTAAATCATATAGATTTCAAAGAGCTTCAGATTCTTACACACACACTCACCCCAATTGATCAATCACTTAGATTGAATCAAAAGGGATATACTGGTCTAAGTCTAGGATTTGAACTTCATAGAAAGTAGGTGTTGATTCAAAGCTTCATCTCTGTAATCTGTACTCAAGCAAATCAATATACCTCCATTCAAAATCAAAGACTGACCATCTTGGTAAAGGACGTAGATCTTTTAACAGATCGAACCTTTCAAAATACTTGTGTCATTTACTTACTGCACTTTAATTTCTGCAATTTACTTTCAAGCATTGTTCATCTTGTTCTTCATTGTTCATATTAATTTTGTTTGTCGTTTAGTGTTTTGATCTTTTAGATTTATGAACTGTTGTGAATTGTGTTTGTATGTTCTCCATATTGCCTAAGTTAAAATCTGACTAACTTATCATTTTCCAAAACTTCTAAGACAACAACTTTCAAACTCAACCATTCTTGACCGCAAGTCTCTTGACCGCACCCCTACCTTGACCGGACTTACTTGACCGTAACCTGGTTGACCGTGAGTGCTGGTGTTCCTTAGAGATTTTAGTCAAAACCAACTCTACCTTATTTCCATCGAAAACTTCCGCTGTGCATATTACACCTTGACCGTGTGGTTTTCACTTGACCACAAATTCAAGATTGTAAGCACTTGGTTGAATTTTGAAAAAGGGTTGAAATTTTAAATAGGCTATTCACCCCCCTCTAGCCTATTTTCATACCCTAGTTGTGTCTTTGGGACCAACACAAGCAATCTTCAAATCTTCAAAGTTTCTCTCTGAAAGCAAAATCACAAGCAGCTTAGAAATGAGGATGAGAAAGGCTATTTATAGTGGAGCTTCAAAAACTAGCCGTTGGAGCTCTGAGCAAGGACGATGAGCTGGCACAATGTGATTGGTGTGCAGGTGTCCTTAATGGCCGTTGGAGACAGAGCAAGAGGACAATATTCAAACTTCTTCTAGATGGATGACAGCTGTCTTCATTTTGAATTTTCAAACTGAGGCACGTCTTCATCTACGTGTATGCTGAGTGTGCTTGTTTTGTCGTATGTACAAATCAGCTGTAACGCCCATCTTTATTCTTGTTAAATATTTAACGTGCTTGTTAAATTCTTGACTAGCATATTTATATGCTATTTTATTTGAGTTAATTATTTAACTACTTTAGAAAATTAAGGTGGTTAAATGTCAAAGTTGAAAGTTTAGGGGCCTTTTTGTCAAAGTTAGAACTTGAGGGGCCTAGTTGCAATTCTTTGAAAGTTTAAAGTATATCTTGTGGGTTGCTTCCTTCTCAGAAGCATTTTCCCCAAATTGGTTTACGCTCTCTCCTTCTGTTCTAAAAGCTAGGTTCAGGATTCTTCCTATTCTCGACTCCTCGAGCTTAATTATCCCTCTGTTCGTGATTCCGGTCCCGGATAAATATTTGTGGCGTTGAATAGAGCGTTCCAGACCGATCAGAAATTAAATTGGGTCAACTTGATTTTTGACTAGGTAAGCTATTAGCTTCCCCTTACTTGTAATAACATGTATATATGTTATTCCCGCTACTTGTTCTTGTTAAAATTGTGTTTTGGGCAATTTTTGTGATACTTGTAAAATTGGGACAAAGGGAGTAAACGTATACTGAAAACAAGAATGAATTAGACTTGCAAGTGTCTGGGAAAGTTATGAAATTTATACTCCTATTCGTGAGACGGTAAAATAGTAACTTGATTTAAATATTATTAGAAAAATCGTACCATTATTTGTGGTACGGGGAAATGAATGGAAGTATCTCTAAATGGGTATATTAGTATAATATAAAATTGTACTTATACTTTTGGGGACGGTGAAATATTAAATTGGAATAAAAGGAAATTGTCCTATTATTTATGGGACGGTAAAAGAAATGAATTGAGCCTGAAATAATGTTTTGGGTATTGCCTAAGAGTTAATAAAAGTTACTCCTACGTTTGGGACGGAAAATTATTTAACCTGGGAAAGAATTCGGATTTTGGCATTTTTGGGCCTTGAGCGACCGCCCATTTTGGGCTGGGCGACCGCCCATCTATCTGAAGTATTTTGTTCTTGGAAAGCCTGATTTTGGGCGACCGCCCACACCATTTTGTGCGGCCGCCCATATGTCCTGAAAAATTGTAAAACTTGTTCCATGATTGTATAAGTTGGAAATAACCCTTGTTAAGGCATATAGCCTTAAGATAAGATGTCCTAGCAAGTATTGTGATACCTTAGGGGTATCAGAAATGAGTCTTGAACATGATTACTCATTAAATTAAAATGAGAACTTGAGTATAAAAGGAAGAACTCTTTTATATGTCTTAAAAGTGCTATGAACAAGCACTTATGTGTTATGCTTGTCTTGAAGCCAATGATTGTGCACCTTAGGGGCATTAAAACAATGACTAGAGATTGAATATCCTATGTAGGGGATTATGAACTTGTAAGTATAAGTTGTATAGCTCATTTACTTAAAGTGAACTCGAATTATTCTTGGTCTAGGTTTAGGGTACTACCCTAGATGACCTAGATGAGTGTTGTAGAACACTCTAGTACTGAAAATAGTCCCTTTGTGAACAAATGAAATGTGGACTTGAATCATAATTAAATGATGACTTGAATATAAGAGTAATAACTCTTTTATGTGTCTTGAAGTCAATGTTTGTGTACCTTAGGGACACCAACTAATGTCTAGAGCTTGAATGTCCTAAGAAAAGGATTGGAAAATAATTCGTGAAAGATGTATAATTCATCTTCCTAGCTTGAACTTGAAGTATAAGATAATTAACTCTTGTACATGTTTAATCATCCAAAGAAATGGATTGAGAACTTGGATATAAGATGATAAGATCTTGTATATGTATTGAATGTCCTGAATGTCTTGAATGTCTTAAGATAAGACAGTAACTTGAAGTATAAGACAATAAAATCTCGTACATGACTTGAACATCCAAATAATTGGATTAAGACTTGAATATAAGATTATAAAATCTTGTACGTGCCTTGACACCAATATAGGTGTATGGTAATAAACTTGAAAGAGTCTTGATGTGTATATGCAAATCTTGCATATATTTACTTGATAGAATGTGGCTTCTTGATTGATTTGTACGTGGTATGAATAACCAAAGAATTGGGTTATGGAACTAGATAGAGAATGATTAACTCTACTACATACTTGAACTTGATACGTGTATATTGGAAGTTCTATAAATAAGCACTAAAGTGTAAATGATTTAGTTTTAATCGTGTATATACTCAATGAAGTATATAAAATATAAAGAAGATATCTTGTCTTGAAATGGTTCCTAAAGAAAATAGGGACTAGTGTAATATGAAGATAATTCATATAATCGTGAATACTACGATTTAAATTAATAAGAATGATTACAGAACACAATATGTGTTAGAAAAGGTATTCGATTACTAACGATACATATATGTGAAGTATGATTGTGTCTAGGTACAATGTGACCTATTCTACTACGTGTTTAGAGTCTAAGGTATTGGGCTCTATTTGATAGTAAGGGTATCGTGATAGACACTTTAATGTGTTAAACGTGATATGAATATGTACGTGCAACTTGGCATGTGACAGAGTGATATACCTTACTACTTGACTGAAGTCTGTTATAAATGGACTCTTACTTGGATTGATCATGTTACATGGACACCTTATGTGCCAGTGTTATCTTGGTTTGTATTCGCAATAATTGCGTATGGATACTTATATTCTTGTGAGCACATGATACATAATTACATGGTGCATATTCTCGTGAGCACATGATACATAATTACATGGTGCATATTCTCGTGAGCACATGATACATAATTACATGGTGCATATTCTCGTGAGCACATGATACATGATTACATGGTGCATAAAGAGTAGTCCACTAATAAGAGACTGAGTTCTGTTTCCGTAGTTCAAGTAAATATCTACTTGTACCTTCTTGTGTGAGTCCAGCTGGTTCTCCTTGCTTGTTCGAAAATATATAGGTTCACGCTTGTCGCGAGAGCTGGGGTTTAAGTGACAATCGGGTCCCTATGTATTTCCGCCCGACCCCTTACTACCGGCCATAGTAAGGGCATAGCTTCACTGGTTAGAGCAATAAGCCTGACCTAAGTGAATGCGACTGTACTGAACACCACGTGGATCTTGTTATTGTGGATGACACTGGTTACCAGGTCTTCTTATATACTGCACAGCAGTCTCTTGTTCCTGTTCTTGGTTGTCCTCAGCTAGAAAAGCATCGACAACAAAATGGTATTCTTGGGAGAAATAAGGAAGGATTCAGGTACAATGCGTGATAGGCCTATGTGCATCTTGGTGAGCTGGTTTAGTCTCTCACACTACTTGACTACTTGTTACCTGATTATTTCTTGAGCTTGATTACTTGTTGGGTTGGCTTAGCCTCTCTTATACTTGTTACTTGATGATACTTGATATATATTTAGTTGAGTATCTACTTGTATTGCATGATAACATGACATATAGTTGCATGTTAATAGCTTACTGAGATTTATCTCACCCTTTATTTGTTTAATTGTTCCCCCCCCCCAGGAAAGCAGGGGATAGTATGCAGTGAGGCTCGACTTAGCTGGGAACTTACTCAGCAGGATATTGTTGTTCGAAGTAGTGTCCTTTTATATTTTGGTAAGGACGATCTTGTATGAGTTAGTAAACTCTGGGCTTGTATTGGGGTAGTATTTGTTGTCCCTAGACAGTTCTTGTTTCTAGCTTATTTGCTAGGCATGTCTTCCGCTGTATGTAACCATTTTGGTTTTAATTTTCTTGGTCTAGAACTGGTGTGAGCTATCTTAGCTCCCTACTCTTGAGTATACATATCATGTCATTTTTGTTTTTAACAGGTATTGTTCCTGTTTCCCGTTAGTTTCTTGTTTCTTGTTAGTTACGCGCACCAGGTTCGAGGTTATATTAGGGAATCCCGGGACTTGGGGCGTGTCAGGTTGGTATCAGAGCTATGGTTTAGCTCTAAGCCTGGATAGGGTCTATGGCCTAGGTTGGGTTAGTCTTGGGTGTGTTTTCGACGCCGAGTGCTTCGTTACTTGTTGTTATACCAGGCATAGGACTGGTATTAATAGTGTTGATCCAATTGGATTAGATGGTTTGAGAATCGAGAGCGCGAGTCTTTAAAGACTTAGGCGTATCTATCTTGTCTTGTGGACATTGTTTCGTGCTATATATGCATGCTTGTCCTTATCTCGTGAATTACGTGGAAGTGTATTCTCTAGTAAGAGACTACGTGTTGATATTGTTATTAGTAAGAGCTTGATAGAAGTGTGGGTGATAACACCTTATACGTTCTATGTTAATTTGGTCGTGTCACCGGTATGGGACATTGATGTGATACGTGTTATGGCTTGGCTCTTACGTGTCATGACTTGACTTTCTATGTGTTAGGTCATTCTTGTTTACCATAATAGATGGTAATTATTTCTATGCTAGTATGCTTGACTATATATGTGAGCATGATAGATTTATGCATAACCTTTATGTTCTGCATTGAAAGTCTAGAAAGGGTTCTTGAGATTGTACTGGGTACTCAACCTATGTGATTGATAGTGGAATTTCTAAACCAAACCAGATGGATGTATCCATTCTTGATGAGAAACTTGGATTATCTTGAGTTGTGACAGTGCGAATACAGTGCTGACATCTGGATTAATGTTCTTGACATCGATTGAGTTAAACGAGTTGAAGATTCAACTTGAGAATTTCTTGATAGAGGATATATCTACCTTGTAGTGGATGTCTGAAGTGAGTATCTGTGTTGACCTATAAGTGGAAACAACCAAGGTACGTGTGTTCTTGAGATTTCTTGGTCTTGTTAGAGATTCATTAATGAATTTCGAAGGCAGCTCTATCGTTAATTATTTGACACTGAGAGCTACATCTTTTGATGGATTGTCTTGATGGATTGATATACATAAAGTCAGTTCTGAATATTGAAACGATGGATGACCACGACTCAGTATTTGAGATTGCCTAGTGGATTTGACTAGTATTACAGTGATCTGGAGGATATGACCAGTTCTATTATTTTAGTGGATATGTCAAGTTTCATCGATATAGTGGATTGACTAATCGAGTCTGCTTGACTTTATGTGTTTTGATGTTATAATTTATACATCTAAATTGTGTAGAATATTTGTGAGTATCTGTGCATAGTCGTGATGTTCTTGAGTTCTATTTGTTGATTATATATGTTATAATCTTGATTTAGTAAAAATTCGAGGACGAATTTTCTTTAAGGTGGGGAGGATGTAACGCCCATCTTTATTCTTGTTAAATATTTAACGTGCTTGTTAAATTCTTGACTAGCATATTTATATGCTATTTTATTTGAGTTAATTATTTAACTACTTTAGAAAATTAAGGTGGTTAAATGTCAAAGGTGAAAGTTTAGGGGCCTTTTTGTCAAAGTTAGAACTTGAGGGGCCTAGTTGCAATTCTTTCGAAAGTTTAAAGTATATCTTGTGGGTTGCTTCCTTCTCAGAAGCATTTTCCCCAAATTGGTTTACGCTCTCTCCTTCTGTTCTAAAAGCTAGGTTTAGGATTCTTCCTATTCTCGACTCCTCGAGCTTAATTATCCCTCTGTTCGTGATTTCGGTCCCGGATAAATATTCGTGGCGTTGAATAGAGCGTTCCAGACCGATCAGAAATTAAATTGGGTCAACTTGATTTTTGACTAGGTAAGCTATTAGCTTCCCCTTACTTGTAATAACATGTATATATGTTATTCCCGCTACTTGTTCTTGTTAAAATTGTGTTTTGAGTAATTTTTGTGATACTTGTAAAATTGGGACAAAGGGAGTAAACGTATACTGAAAACAAGAATGAATTAGACTTGCAAGTGTCTGGGAAAGTTAGGAAATTTATACTCCTATTCGTGAGACGGTAAAATAGTAACTTGATTTAAATATTATTAGAAAAATCGTACCATTATTTGTGGTACGGGGAAATGAATGGAAGTATCTCTAAATGGGTATATTAGTATAATATAAAATTGTACTTATACTTTTGGGGACGGTGAAATATTAAATTGGAATAAAAGGAAATTGTCCTATTATTTATGGGACGGTAAAAGAAATGAATTGAGCCTGAAATAATGTTTTGGGTATTGCCTAAGAGTTAATAAAAGTTACTCCTACGTTTGGGACGGAAAATTATTTAACCTGGGAAAGAATTCGGATTTTGGCATTTTTGGGCCTTGAGCGACCGCCCATTTTGGGCTGGGCGACCGCCCATCTATCTGAAGTATTTTGTTCTTGGAAAGCCTGATTTTGGGCGACCGCCCACACCATTTTGTGCGGCCGCCCATATGTCCTGAAAAATTGTAAAACTTGTTCCATGATTGTATAAGTTGGAAATAACCCTTGTTAAGGCATATAGCCTTAAGATAAGATGTCCTAGCAAGTGTTGTGATACCTTAAGGGTATCAGAAGTGAGTCTTGAACATGATTACTCATTAAATTAAAATGAGAACTTGAGTATAAAAGGAAGAACTCTTTTATATGTCTTAAAAGTGCTATGAACAAGCACTTATGTGTTATGCTTGTCTTGAAGCCAATGATTGTGCACCTTAGGGGCATTAAAACAATGACTAGAGATTGAATATCCTATGTAGGGGATTATGAACTTGTAAGTATAAGTTGTATAGCTCATTTACTTAAAGTGAACTCGAATTATTCTTGGTCTAGGTTTAGGGTACTACCCTAGATGACCTAGATGAGTGTTGTAGAACACTCTAGTACTGAAAATAGTCCCTTTGTGAACAAATGAAATGTGGACTTGAATCATAATTAAATGATGACTTGAATATAAGAGTAATAACTCTTTTATGTGTCTTGAAGTCAATGTTTGTGTACCTTAGGGACACTAACTAATGTCTAGAGCTTGAATGTCCTAAGAAAAGGATTGGAAAATAATTCGTGAAAGATGTATAATTCATCTTCCTAGCTTGAACTTGAAGTATAAGATAATTAACTCTTGTACATGTTTAATCATCCAAAAAAATGGATTGAGAACTTGGATATAAGATGATAAGATCTTGTATATGTATTGAATGTCCTGAATGTCTTGAATGTCTTAAGATAAGACAGTAACTTGAAGTATAAGACAATAAAATCTCGTACATGACTTGAACATCCAAATAATTGGATTAAGACTTGAATATAAGATTATTAAATCTTGTACGTGCCTTGACACCAATATAGGTGTATGGTAATAAACTTGAAAGAGTCTTGATGTGTATATGCAAATCTTGCATATATTTACTTGATAGAATGTGGCTTCTTGATTGATTGGTACGTGGTATGAATAACCAAAGAATTGGGTTATGGAACTAGATAGAGAATGATTAACTCTACTACATACTTGAACTTGATACGTGTATATTGGAAGTGCTATAAATAAGCACTAAAGTGTAAATGATTTAGTTTTAATCGTGTATATACTCAATGAAGTATATAAAATATAAAGAAGATATCTTGTCTTGAAATGGTTCCTAAAGAAAATAGGGACTAGTGTAATATGAAGATAATTCATATAATCGTGAATACTACGATTTAAATTAATAAGAATGATTACAGAACACAATATGTGTTAGAAAAGGTATTCGATTACTAATGATACATATATGTGAAGTATGATTGTGTCTAGGTACAATGTGACCTATTCTACTACGTGTTTAGAGTCTAAGGTATTGGGCTCTATTTGATAGTAAGGGTATCGTGATAGACACTTTAATGTGTTAAACGTGATATGAATATGTACGTGCAACTTGGCATGTGACAGAGTGATATACCTTACTACTTGACTGAAGTCTGTTATAAATGGACTCTTACTTGGATTGATCGTGTTACATGGACACCTTATGTGCCAGTGTTATCTTGGTTTGTATTCGCAATAATTGCGTATGGATACTTATATTCTTGTGAGCACATGATACATAATTACATGGTGCATATTCTCGTGAGCACATGATACATAATTACATGGTGCATATTCTCGTGAGCACATGATACATAATTACATG
The DNA here is from genome assembly GCA_026119855.1 of Campanula takesimana. Classification (NCBI taxonomy): domain Eukaryota; kingdom Viridiplantae; phylum Streptophyta; class Magnoliopsida; order Asterales; family Campanulaceae; genus Campanula; species Campanula takesimana. Next base: position 2,876,459 of record JAOWBW010000014.1, read on the forward strand.
GTGCATATTCTCGTGAGCACATGATACATGATTACATGGTGCATAAAGAGTAGTCCACTAATAAGGGACTGAGTTCTGTTTCCGTAGTTCAAGTAAATATCTACTTGTACCTTCTTGTGTGAGTCCAGCTGGTTCTCCTTGCTTGTTCGAAAATATATAGGTTCACGCTTGTCGCGAGAGCTGGGGTTTAAGTGACAATCGGGTCCCTATGTATTTCCGCCCGACCCCTTACTACCGGCCATAGTAAGGGCATAGCTTCACTGGTTAGAGCAATAAGCCTGACCTAAGTGAATGCGACTGTACTGAACACCACGTGGATCTTGTTATTGTGGATGACACTGGTTACCAGGTCTTCTTATATACTGCACAGCAGTCTCTTGTTCCTGTTCTTGGTTGTCCTCAGCTAGAAAAGCATCGACAACAAAATGGTATTCTTGGGAGAAATAAGGAAGGATTCAGGTACAATGCGTGATAGGCCTATGTGCATCTTGGTGAGCTGGTTTAGTCTCTCACACTACTTGACTACTTGTTACCTGATTATTTCTTGAGCTTGATTACTTGTTGGGTTGGCTTAGCCTCTCCTATACTTGTTACTTGATGATACTTGATATATATTTAGTTGAGTATCTACTTGTATTGCATGATAACATGACATATAGTTGCATATTAATAGCTTACTGAGATTTATCTCACCCTTTATTTGTTTAATTGTTCCCCCCCCCAGGAAAGCAGGGGATAGTATGCAGTGAGGCTCGACTTAGCTGGGAACTTACTCAGCAGGATATTGTTGTTCGAAGTAGTGTCCTTTTATATTTTGGTAAGGACGATCTTGTATGAGTTAGTAAACTCTGGGCTTGTATTAGGGTAGTATTTGTTGTCCCTAGACAGTTCTTGTTTCTAGCTTATTTGCTAGGCATGTCTTCCGCTGTATGTAACCATTTTGGTTTTAATTTTCTTGGTCTAGAACTGGTGTGAGATATCTTAGCTCCCTACTCTTGAGTATATATATCATGTCATTTTTGTTTTTAACAGGTATTGTTCCTGTTTCCCGTTAGTTTCTTGTTTCTTGTTAGTTACGCGCACCAGGTTCGAGGTTCTATTAGGGAATCCCGGGACTTGGGGCGTGTCATCAGCACTTTGGCTCATTCCAAAAAGCGTAGCTTGACTTGACGCTTTCCAAGTTTCTAGAATATGAGGTCAGGAAATGAGAGAATTGACTAAGGCAAATCTGCGCACGCATGGAAGCCATGCGCATTGAGTTACACAGATGGGTGCTGCGCATGAGAGTCATGCCACACTTAGACATTTGCACATGAGACCTCAAAATCAAAGTAAAAGCCCTAATCACTAAGCCTAGTCTATAAAGAGGACTTAGCTAAAAATTAAAGTTATAAAACTTCTTACATAGGGTCCTAAAGTCCTTAAAATAAACTTACGTGATGGTATCAATCAATTCTAACATAAATATGAGGGTTAAGTGATAAGCATACCCAACAATCTCCCCCTAAATGATTGATGCCATTACCTACTATAACAAAGGCAATACATAGTACTTGATAATAACATGTCCATAAGAATGTAAATGGTAAATCATGTCTCAAGTCAATGCACACACTAGCTAGTGTTATAGATTTCTAGTCTATCCAAAAGAGATGAACTTACAATGTGGGAAAGACAAAAATATCATTCAGTGCATATAAAAATATTATGAGTTTAAGTTTAAGTATGCATTTAAACTGAATGTTTAAACATCATGCAATGAAATATGAGCAGTTATGGATATGCGCATTCATTGTTCCACAAACGAATGGTTTGAATTGAACAAAGTTTACTGAAAACGCAATGATGCATTCTTCTCATTAAAACTTGAAATATAAGAGTTACAGGATACAAGTTTTACATGGAAGAAAAATCAAAAGAAAAAAGTATTGCGGATCAAAAACTTACATATGCGCAGAAAACAAAGATTACAGAACTAATCTATGTTAATTCTAGACAGAGCTTCTCTTAGCTCGTTCTGCAGGCTCATGAACTTGTTCATCAGCTCTATCTTCAACTGCTGAAACTTGGCGTTGTATTCCACAGCCTGATTGACATATGTTTTCATCCCCAGTGCGCATCAAGTCATTGTCTCTTTGAAGGTCTTCAGAAACTCTGTTAAAAGTATTTTCAAGTGAACCAAATTGATTTGAAAGAGATTGCTGAGTAGATACAATCAAGTCTTGAATCTCTTTCTGCGCATCCACAAGGCTCTTTGTCAGCTCCACTTGAACCATATTTTGACTGGCTTGCATATCCAGCATAGCCTGGTTCATCTTCCCGTTAAATGTATCTCCAAACTAGACTAAGCAGTTGGTCACATGATTTTTGAGCGCATCAAGGGAGGAAAAGGAGGAATCATCTGGCGCAAAGTTCTCAAATGCATTCAAGATTTTGGCAGTTTCAACTTGAATAACATCATTCATAGTATTTGCCAAGGTGCACAAAGCTTCATTTAAACCATGCATAGAGGGAATCTTGGAGAGCGCAGTGGTAAGAACACCAAAGTCGTTCTCAAGGTCTTGACGTAGTACATCAAAGTTAGGAGGCGTAGGCGCAGCTCCAGAACTGGTTGCCTTTGTTGTAGAACTCTCCCCCTTAATGGTACAATCAATTGCCTGAAGTAAACTGGCTTGCGCATATAGCCTAGCAGACTGTGCATCCAGTTGTTCTTGAATTTTAGCTTGCGCAGTGACCACCTAAAAGTGTTAGGTTTGCACGGCAAATTGATTTGCTTGAATGGTCTATAGCATGGCCATGATCTGGCGCATGTCAGTTGAAGAACCGGAGGGATCCGAAGAGATAGGAGCTGGAGGAGGTACTTGAGGAGAAGTCTGAGAAGCACCAGTTGGGTGCGCAGGTATAGTAGCAGGAGCAGCAGGAGTAGGAGTAGTACCTTGCACATAAATAGGAGATAGAGGCAGTGCATAATCTTCTGAACTTGAATCTTCAGCATCTTCAACTATTGGCGCATCAGCATAAACCGTTGGGTCAGGCGGATCATGGAAAAACCTTCACCATCAATGAAGATAGGTGGGGCTTACTGTGCAACATTCCTTTGCGCAACTGCAGCTAGCCTTGTTTCCCTCACAATGTCACGCGCAGTCTTTTCAGTATGTGGAGGAGACTGCCTTGGAGAATCAGGCTCAATGTCAGACAAGTCTTGCATTGATCTCTTTGTGGAACGCCTCTTCACTCTGCGCTTTGTCTTGCTCTGCTGCTTTGGCATGCCCTTCTTTGCTAAGAGAGGGATTTCATCGTCACTGGAAGTCTCCTTGTGAGGCTCCCCCTGAGTTGGTGCAGCAGTTGAGGGACCAGCAGCAGTAGATTTGGAAGGGCTAATGAGAGGGTCATTTGAGGCACCTTCAAAAATATCTTTCTCTAGCGCAGGAGTAGAGGTAGAGGGGCGCGTGGACTTAGGCGCAGGAGGAGGGGGCGTAGCAACATCATCTTCATCCAGTAAGGTCGTCGATGCCTTAGATTCCTTCTTCTTCTTTTCCTTCTCGGGCGCAGCAACCTTTGACTTTTTTGATTTCTTTGGAGGCTCTGGTTCATCTACAGCCTTGCATTTTGGAGCAGGCGCAGTAGGTTCCTTAATAGTGATCCCAGGCACAGAAGTAGATTTCTTTGCCTTTTTTGTCTTACGCGGCGCATCAGCAGCAGCCTTACCCTTCTCCTTGTCACCCACCTTATTCAAAACAGGCTCATAGACTGACTCATCCTCAGAGTCTGAGCTAGATAAAGAGGATTATTCCACCTCATTATCAGAAGCAGGAGGGGATCCTTGATTATCTGGGTGAATATCTTCAAACACCTCAATGGGATCCGCAGCCCAGCACATACACTAATCAAAATTGAAGTTACATCAACTTTCAGAGATGGGTCTTCATCCACCAACTTGCGCCCAGAAAGAAAGCGCATGAAGACCGCAGTAAGAATTCCGCAGTGAGTCTTGTACTTGGGTGGCTTCTTGGTGTTTGCAGCTTTCTTTTTGTAAACGCGCACCCATCGCACTAGCTCAACAAAAATGATTTCTGCCCAACTCAACTTCTTCTTCTTATAGATTGCAGCGCAACACATCCATTGCTTGCTGATGAAAGTTGACTTATTTCCATTCTTGCAGTTTATGGTGTCTCCTATCAGCGTGCACAGATGGTACATTATCTCTCCAAACTCTTTCTTATCATGGTTGTTGTACTGACCAACCAGAGTATAGATCTTTATAATCTTCTGTGCAACCTTATCTTGCGTATCTTGAGATAACTTCTTCTTGCTGCACGCATGAAGTCCCATCGTCTGACGGATGTGCGCGTAGTTTATCGTGATAGAAACCCCGCGGATAGAGCTTTTCAAGCACTGGACAGGAATGTCGTCATATACACGCTCGATCTCATCTGCATTGCTGAAGAACTCATCGATGTAAGAAGGGAGAATGAATGACTGGCCCTTGGTGAAAAGTGGCAGAATACCAGATTCCTCCATAAGTTCTATCATGTAGCGTCCAAGCGCATCCATATTTAAATCATCCGTATCAAGTTCCCAACCAGGAATGAAGTAATTTAAATTCTGCGCAAAACCAAAGTTATAAGTTAGATCTGGACATGCGCACGGTGAGAAGCGCATGCGCATTAGCGACAAGCGCAGGCGCATGAACTAGACTCCATACTTAGAATAAAATGTCATAAGTATAAAGGGTAAAAATGACCAAAAACAGAAATTTAAATCACACGCCTAAAATTGGCGCGAAAAGCATAAACAAAATCAATAATCATGGCAAGGCACATCATATGACTATTCATCAAGAACATGAAGAACATGTATTGAATACACGAAGAACATAAAGAACATAAAAATGTCAAAGTGTTCCAAAATGCATAAAAAGCGTATCAAAATGTTTATAATGAAAACACAAACAAGTAAACCATAACAACAAGAACAAGAACATATACCCAGGATCTGAGAAAAACGAAAAGAGAATACGAAAAGTTGAAAAACTCAAAAATCTCCGAAACCATACCAATCGATCATTGTTCGTAAAACAAATTACATATAAGAGTAGCCACGAGTAAAACGAACACACAGCAACAAATAATTTGAAAAACGAGCAGCGAATCATAGAGAAATCGCAAAGGGAAAAAAAACAGACCTCGAACAACAATGGCGGAAATTGAGAGATAAAGTTTGAAATTCTTACCATTTGTGGGTCTTCTTGTTTCTTGGTTGAAGTTTTATTAGGAGCCATGAATATATAGGAAAAATCTTACACAAAAAAGGAGTAAAAAAGGAGTTGTGCAGAGAGAGAGAAAACGAGAAGCGGTTGAGTGAAAGAGAACGAAGGAGAGTAGAGTGAGGAGAGAGTCGGCGGAAGAAAAGTTTTAATCATTATAAATGGATAATGACGTCATGAAGTGCTAACAAGTTTGGTAAGTCAGGCGAGTGAGCGCACGCGCAGATGACGTGGCCCAATGAGGAACGCGCGTGAGGAGTTCTAGCCGCGCGCGTGTGTCAGCATTTATGGCCAAAAAGAATCTTTTCCACTTCCCTCATAAGTAGCACACAATGAGCATTAATGGCGCGTCAATTCAATGCTGTGAGAATTAAATGGAGTGGGACGTGCGCAGGGGTAAAAAAAATAATTTCCCAATAAAATTCAAAAAAATAAGGATGAGGGAAAAATAATTACATAAGTACCCTTGTGAATTATGTGCTGACTCAGCGAGTCAAGGACCTAGGTGCAATTAATAGAAAGAAAACTTACCTGAGATCCACGTGGCATGTGCATGATGCTTATGCATAGCTCTATAATGAGCAGAGTTTATTAGAAAACTCAGAAATGTTTTACCAACACCATGTGCGCTTGAAATGCGCAGGCGCATTAGGCATTTCTAACTTAGAAAATTTATCAAGTAAACACAAAATCATTAGTATTGATAAATCATATGGATAAGATTTAGCTGAGTTCAAGCACACCCATTTCACCTCTCAAAAAGATGAACCTTTTAGCATCTAATGATTTTGTAAGGATATCGGCGATTTGGTAGTCGGTTCCCACATGTTTCAAATAAATGTTGCCTTTCTCCACGTGGTATTTGAGGAAGTGATACTTGATGTCTAAGTGCTTAGTCTTTAAGTACATGACAAGATTTTTAGAATCTGCAATTGTTGATGTATTGTCGCAGTAGATGGGACAATTTTCTTCGATTATGTCGTAGTCTACCAATTGCTGCTTCATCCATAGAATCTGACACCAACAACTTCCAACAGCTATATATTCTGCTTCCTTAGTTGAAACATATACTGCAGCTTGTTTCTTACTTGCCCATGGCACAAGTCGATATCCGAGGAAATGACAAGTGCCACTTGTGCTTTTCCTGTCAATCGTGCACGATGCATAATCCGCATCTGAGTAACCTACAAGTTTAAAATTTGAATCTTTGGTGTACCAAAGTCCAAGGTTAACAGTGCCGGAGAGATATCGTATAATACGTTTCACAGCAATCAATTGCACTTCTCTAGGGTCAGATTGATAACGAGCGTAAACACAAACACTAAACATTATATCAGGCCTACTAGCAGTAAGATAAAGGAGTGAGCCAATCATACCTCGGTAAAGATTTTGATCAACCTTTTTACCTTTCAATTCTTTGTCGAGTTTGTTGGTAGTGGCCATTGGAGTATCACAAGGTTTAGCATTATCTAGTCCAAACTTCTTGATTAGATCCCTTGTATACTTTGCTTGGTTGATAAATATGCCTTCATCCATTTGCTTGATTTGAAACCCAAGGAAGAATCTGAGTTCTCCCATCATGCTTATCTCAAACTTGATTTTCATTAGTTTCTCAAAGCGCTTGCACAACAATTCATTAGTAGATCAAAAAATAATATCATCGACATAAATTTGAACAAGTAATTTATGACCATTATGTTTGGTAACGAAAAGAGTAGTATCGATTTTACCGCGAGTGAAGCCTTTCTCAATGAGAAACTTGGATAGTGTATCATACCCTGATCTTGTCTCTTGTTTGAGTCCATACAAAGCTTTCTGGAGTTTGTAAACATGATTTGGAAATTGAGAATCTTCAAACCCAGGCGGTTGAACAATGTAGACTTATTCTTGGAGTTCTCCATTTAAAAACGCACTCTTCACATCTATTTGATATAACTTGAATTTCTTGTGAGCAGTGTAAGCTAGGAAGATCTTTATAGATTCAAGTCTTGCTACGAGCGCGAAAGTTTCATCGTAGTCGATTCGTTCCTCTTGCCGGTAGCCTTGTACAACCAACCTTGCTTTGTTTCTTGTGATGGTTCCATTCTCGTCCATCTTGTTTCTGAACACCCACTTCGTACCAATCACTCCTTGATCATTAGGTCTTGGAACAATAGTCCAAACCTTACAACATTCAAATTTATTAAGTTCTTGCATTGCAACAACCCAATTCGGATCTTGGAGCGCTTCATCTACCTTCTTAGGTTCAATTTGAGAGATAAATGCTGTGTAAGCATCAAAGTTTGTAGCTCTCCTTGTACGAACCCCAACATGTAGATCACCAATGATATTTGTGATTGGTTGATCTCTAACTTCACAAATTTCAGGAGGTAAGTTAGGTTGAGTTGTAGTAACTTAAAGGTTTTCAATTGGCACATCTTCACCAGCTTCAAAATCATCAAAGTTAGGGGGTTAAACTGGTTCAGAATTGAAAGAGGGAGTGACACCAGGTGCAGCATTAGAATGAGGCGCATGAGTGGAATCTTCATGCGCATTGTACGGTACAACTGAAGCTTCACTTGGTGCGCTATTGACAAATATTTGCACAACTGATGTAGATGGATTTCCTTGAGTTGATGCATTCTGATCTTATGTAGGCGTAACTTGAGTGGGCGCACCTGTCTTAATAGACTCAACAGAATCATCAGTAACATTTGGAGCCAAATGTGGCTCAAGGAGAGAATGTTCATCAAATGTAACATGTACAGATTCAGCTATCACTAAAGTAGATCTATTGAAAACGCAAAAAGCTTTAGAATGTTTAGCATACCCAACAAAAATAACTTCATCGGCTTTGGCATTGAATTTACCTCTATGTTCTTTTCCGTTGTAGAGGATATAGCATTTACAACCAAAGATTTTGAAGAATGCAATGTTGGGAGTTCTACCACGCCAAAGTTCATAAGAGGTCTTGTTGTGAAGTTTGTTGATGAGGGAACGATTTTGAGTAAAACATGCGGTATTGACAGCCTCTTCCCAAAAGTACTTCAGTAGTTTTGCTTCAGTTGTCATCGTCTTCCCCACTTCAATCAATGTTCTGTTTTTCCTTTCCACAACACCATTTTGCTGTGGAACTCCAGCTGTTGAGAAGTTATGATCTATCTCATGATCGTCGTAGTATCGAGCAATACCGTTCTTGAATTCTGTTCCATTATCGGATCGAACACTTATGATGTCATCTTCTTTTTGGGTTTGGAGCAGTCTGAATAGAGTGGTGAGAATGTCATAACAGTTGTCTTTAGAAATCATCATTTCCACCCACGCATATCTTGAATAATCGTCCACTACAACTAGAGTATATTTGTTTCCTCTAATGCTTGCAGTGGTAACTGGTCTAAAAAGATCAATGTGCAGCAGTTGCAAACATCTAGAAGTTGAGGGATTTGTCTTGCTGGAGAAAGACTGCTTTGATTGTTTGTCAAGTTGACACGCAGCGCATTTGTTGTCATGATGATCAGCAACCTTGGGAAGTCCTTTAACAATGATAGGTACTTGAAGATCAAGTGACTCAAGCGCTTTTGCCATAGCCAACTATTTTCGCTCATACTTTTAGCTACAAAACAAAGATTAGTACTAGAGTTCATATTTTGGAAATCAATAATATAAATATTTGTCTTACGATAACCGGTGAGTAATGTAGCTCCAGATTTGTCATCCTTGATAAGGCACTTCTTTGAAGTAAAGTGGCATTCTAATCCTTTGTCACAAAATTGAGATATGGATAATAAGTTGTGCTTGAGTCCTTCTACAAGAGAGACTCTTTCAATGCACACTTTGTCTTTCTTGAGCTTTCCACTTGCAACAACTTGACCTTTGTTATTATCACTAAATGTTACTGAGGGACCTCTTTCTTCATGAACAGCTTCAAGTAAAAATTCATCTCCAGTCATGTGTCGTGAGCACCCACTGTCGAGAATCCATTCATACGTTCTAGCTTTAGAAGATCCAACAATGAAGCAAAGAACCTGAAATTTAGACATTTAAGCAGGTCCCTTTTATTCCTTTTTGGGTCCTAGAGTTAGCAACTCTTGACAACCCACTCTTGCTTGAACTTAAGATTTTTATGTCCTTTGGCATTGGGAGTGAATCGCAAAAGGCATTCCATGGCCTTATGTCCTGAGCAATCACAAATGGAACAATGATGAAAGCCACCAATCACGTGAGTTTTCACAAACTCCTTACTTTTCTTTGGGATAGCATTCTTGATTGGGTCAGATGAATTAGCCTTAACAAAAAATTTCTTTCGAAATTTTGGTGCACTTTTTCTAGGAGCACGCATAGGGCTAGGAGGCGCACGTCGTTGATGCGCATGGCTCCTAGGCGCATAATGCTCGCTCGTAGAAGGAGCGCGCATTGTTTCAAGAATAATTTTGTTAGAGGAAGATTCATCTGTAGCTATTTCCTTCTCTTTAGATTTCCCAAATTGTTTCGTTGGGTAGACATAATAGAATGTTTGTCTCTTGACTGGTTCCTGTCTTTTACCCATTGAATTAAAATGTTTTTCCTTGGGAATTTCACGAGTTTGCTGAGGTGTAAATTCACTGTCTCTTTCAGCACAAACCTCACACTTAAAGTTGTCACTAGTTGATGTGAATCCCAAGCCACTTTTATCACCACTGGCTTTTTGGGATTCAAAGATACCGTCCATAGTGACACGAGAATTGGACCACTCATTTGTAATCTTTTTAAGATCAGTAATTTGAGCAACCAATTCATCGTTTTGAACTTTAAGTATAGATTTCTGTTCCGTTAGATAGGTATTTTTAACAGTAAGAGGAATCATGCTCTTTATCTGCTCCTTAAGGAGGGTGAGTTCAGATTTTAATAGAGATTTCTCGGTCTTAAGCTGGGAAATTTCATCACATGATAGTGCTAAAGCTTCCTTCATATCACTAAATTGACTTATTACCTTTTCAGCCTCTTTGAACAATTTTTCTTTCTTTTCAATGTCCTCATCATGATTGATTTTTGGAATTGATCCAACTTGAGATCTGATGTAATCACTCTTTCTGAGTTTGCTTCTTGCGCTCAGATCACATCTGGAAAATAACAATCCACCATCGCTTTGAGTCGGAGTAAGACATCCTTGTTCAATGAGCTCGCTGATGGTTGGTGTTGGTGTTATGCCCTAGGCATATTGTTTGTAAACTTAATGTTATTATTTATAAAGATATTGAATGTTTGATTATTATACCTTTTGCTTGTTTAATATAATAATCCTCATCTCTGTTAATTATGATTAATTATTAGTATAAGTTTAATAAATAATCATATGATGATTATGGTGTATGGGATACAATTAGACTTATGGGTATTTGTTGGAGAAAAAATACTGGACTGACCCCTATGATATTTATGTCATGGTCACAATGTCATAATTAAGTCTCATATAGTTATATCACTGGAATCTCTAGACCTGAGGTTATTACAGTTTTCCACATGATAAACATTACGTCTGACATATTCAAACGTTATCCCTAACCAGATAGCTATAAAGAATGTGATTGGCATAATCGGAATCATGTAGGGAAGAGTAATAAGCCAAGATGGAATTTGTTCCTCGTCAAGAGAGATGTCAAGCTTTGGCCACTCGATGAATGGTATTGATGAAATACATGGCCGTGCTCAAATAAGATTTGTATTATCAATACATTTGGGATCGAGAAAGCATTGAACAAATGTAAGTTGACCATTGACCATGGCTTACGTTCAATAGACATCATGTAACAAAGAGATTGTGTTATGTTCTATTTTAGGAAACTTTGGAGTTCAAAGTTATACTAATTGGGTAGTCATAATGGCTTGCTAGAGTCCGCTTATGACTTACGAGGTTTGACTGGTTCGGACTCGTTACCAACTTAGTATAATTCTATTGGGTCACACACGAAGAACAGATAATAAAAGGAGCGAAAAACGAAGTAAAACTGGATCCTGCTGAAAGGATCTGTATGGATGAATCTGGATGCTTCCAGAAACATCCGTACAGATGGTTTTTCCCGGCAGAATAAGTTTTAGGAAAACTCTTGTTGAACAAGAAAACCTAAGTCCTAAAGGGTTTTTGAAACCCCTTGAATATAAATACAGACTGACGGGAATTGTTCCCTAGTTGTTGATTTGATCAATTCAAAAGTCTATCTTAGAGAGAGAAATCACACATTATATTCTTGGGTTATTGTGATTGATTAATCCCAATTATCAAGTCACAATAATAATTAGGAGCTTTGAAGAATCGTTCTTCAACATCGTTGATCAATCCGAAGACCTAGCAGTCAAGTTCAAGAAGGCGTTCTTAAAAACTGTTCGTTGTGTGGATCACCTGTAGAGGGCGTTCATCTTAACGCTTAATCCAAGTTTTACATAACGATCTACAAGGGTTAGTTTCTTTTATCTTGTTATTATGAATTATTGTTCATAGCGGATCTAGGCTATTGGGTTTTATTCATGTCTATCTTCCGCTGCGCATGATTGCACGAAACCCAACAGTGGTATCAGAGCCCCGTTGATGATCAATAATTCTAATATTATCATGATATAATTATTTAATGCGATTATTTAATTGGTATGATCATGAGATTGATGAATTTATGTGATGAATTTTATATGAGATATAAAATATGCATGCTAGTTAATGTGGTTGTAATATTGATTTGATTAATATGTATGTTTGCATGCTTAGTTTATCATGTTGTAATTGGATTATTTTATTGATGATCTTGATCTAATTTGTATGTGGAATAAATTGGTTATTGAATATATGAATTAGATGGGTTAAAATTCGTAATCTGCAATTTCATGTTTCTGTAATCTGATTATGTATAAACACGATATTAAGATTGATCAAATTTCTGAAATCTGAAAATCTGGAAAAATGGGATTCTACCTAAGAATCCGTACGGATGGTTTGGGAGCCTCCAAACAAATCCGTACGGATGGTCTGGTTCATTCCCAGATTTCATTCTGACTTCTCATGTTCAGATTGTTCTGCAAATTGTTTGCATAATTCGATCTGGAAATAGAAACTGGTTTCAGACGGCTGGTTTTCGAAACTGTGTTTCCTGAAATAGTTTTCTGCGAAGAATTCAAAGTAACTGCAGAAATCAGAGTTCTAAAGAGTTTAGAACTGCTGTAATCTGTGAGATTAAGAGACAATGAAAGATCTTGAGACAAGTGGCCAATCTATACGGGAATGTGGATGCCTTTTGGCTTAGTTTCGACCGTATAGAGAAGTTGCTTGGTTTCTTGATCCTAGTACGAGAATGTGGATGCCTTTTGTCTTAGTTTCGACCGTACGGTTTGTGCTCCCAATTTCAAGATGCTCTGCAGAAGATTTGGACTACACTGATTTGATCCATTTCAGATGGCTGGTCTTTGAAACCGTATTTCCTGAAATAGATGTAAGTTCAGAAGTCCAGACATAGAGATTAGAATCTTAAAGGAGTTTAATATTGGAGTAATCTCAAAGGTTTCAGACTTTAATCCCTAACTAGCGCAACTTATGTCACATAAAATTAATTCGGTTAATTGATTAACTTTATGTGTGTGAACCTTCTTAAAATTTAAGTTATGTGCCAATCCATGATTAAAACACTTGTGAGTACATGGGTAGTTTTATGTGGGTTACGCCCTAGCGTAGGCACATTAATTCTATTCATCTATAAGCAAGATGAGGAAACAGTGATTCCTATACGTTTAAAATGGTTTAACTTAATTAGGCTATCAAAACAGTTTTGGGCCTAAGGCACAGATGAGATTAAAACATGTTTAGACATATGATGTCTGAAATCTCATAAAAGATCTAAGAGTCATATATGATATGATTGACAAGGAGTTGTCTACCTAAATAACTTATTTTGAGTAGTCGTGCCCTAGCCGACTCAAAGTTAAGTGAAATATAGATCTTAGCCCATTTTAATTATATGATACATTAGATGTATTTGAAGGTTATATAATTTAGTGGGAGTATTTGTGAAATACTTATAATATCTTTAATTAATTTGGTACTTATATTTAATTATATATTTCCATAATTGTAGATAATGGCTCAAAGTATTGGTTCTTTATCATTGCGATCTATCCCTGAGAAGGAAAAACTTCAAGAAAATGGAGCTAACTACACGGATTGGATCCGTAGTCTTAGAATTGTTCTAAAACATGAGGACAAGCTGTATATTCTTGATGAGCCCGTTCCTGAAGAGGAACCTGCTTCTAATGCACCCAAGGATGAGAGAAACGCCTACAAGAAACACAAAAGTGATTCTCGTGAGGTGGGTTGTCTTATGCTTACGGCCATGTGTCCAGAGCTTCAGAAGACTCTTGAACACTTGGAGGCATTTGACCTTGCTGTTTCGTTGAAAGATATGTTTCAAGAACAAGCAAGGCAAGAGAGGTTCGACACCATAGCTGCCTTGGTCTCATAAAAGATGAGCGAAGGGTAGGCTGTGGGCTCTTAAAATGAAGGCTCATTTTGAGCATCTAGAGAGGCTTGACTGTCCAATTGATGTTGAGTTGGCCACTAATTTTATTCTTAATTCATTGCCCAAAAGCTATAATCAATTCGTCATGAACTTTAATATGCATGGGATGGATAAGTCCTTATCTGAGTTGCATGGGATGCTTAAGACAGCGGAAAAGAAAATCGGTAAAGAGGCCGCTCCTGTGCTCATAGTTTAGCCGAGCTGGAAGCTATATAAGAAAAACTGCTTGCAGTAGCAACATTCATCCATTTAGGAGGTACACTTGCTTAGGCGTGTGAAAAGAAAGGACAAGGACGGTATCTAAAAGAAAGCGGGCTGGTCAACGCCTCGCCTCGTGCATCTATTCTTCTTTGCTCCTTTCTTCCGCTCGGGAACAGAACTACTGGCTTTTCTTTAATCTCCTGATTGAGACTGCTTTAGTGCACGAACTACCTTCCGGTCATGCTTGATGGGGTGTATAGCTCAGTTGGTAGAGCATTGGGCTCTTAATCTAATAGTCGCAGGTTCAAGTCCTGCTACACCCAAAGCCATCTAATGAAATTTCCAAACAGACCTTGTATTAAGCTACTTACGCGGTGAAGCCTGTCATGGTGGGTGGACCAAATTTGCGGGTGGAAAAGCTGATGCCTTCGTTGAGTTAGCCAATGCTTCAGGATATGCCTTTGCAGTGATGCCTTCAGCAAAAGGCTATAGTTCCGGAGCACCGCTCTCATTTCATTGGGGCTTGCCATCATGCAGCTCGAAGAGGTACCTTGAATTTGAATTTCATTGTCTTTATTTTCCTGAAGAGATACTTTTCATTTGATTTACTGTCTTGAGTGAATGTTGTCATTTTCATTTTTCAGTTCTGAGCTTGATAGTTGTAGTAGCTTTTACATAGTAATAGTATTGTTTGTTGCAGATATACTTATAGATTCCTTTTTTTGCAGGTCTAAGGAAGGAAAGGGCCAAAAAGGCAAAAGAAATGGTAAGGCAAAGGTTGTCAAACCCAAGATTGGCAAGGCAATTGTTGCCAATGCTAATGTGGCTAAACCTACTTCCCAAAAGGATGCAATCTGTTTCCACTGCAATGAGATTGGTCATTGGAAACGAAATTGCAAGGTTTACAAGGAAGAGTTAAAGAAGAAGAAGAAGAGCAGTGGGACTGCGTCTACTTCAGGTATCTATGCTATAGATATTCTACTTTCTACTTCTAGTTCTTGGGTATTAGATACCAGATGTGGATCTCACATTTGTTTGAATGTGTAGGCACTAAGGAATAGGAGGCTACTCAAAGATGGCGAAGTGGACCTACGCGTGGGGAATGGAACAAGAGTTGCTGCATTAGCCGTAGGAACATATGATGTCATTTTACCTAGCGGATTAATTCTTGTTTTGAACAATTGTTATTACGTTTCGGATTTGAGTAGAAATATTATTTCAGTTTCTTGTTTCGATAATGAAGGTTATAGTTTTCTTATTAAAAATAAGAAGTTTTCTATTTATTTAAATGATATGCTTTATTGTACTGCATGTTCATTTAATGGCCTTTATGTTCTTGATGTTGAGAATGGAAATAATGAGAATATTTATAATGTAAATAAGAAATCCAAACCTAATGATGTAAATCATACTTATTTGTGGCATTGCCGTCTTGGTCATATTAATGAGAAGCGTATCTCAAAACTCCATGGGGACGGACTTTTAGATTCACATGATTTTGAATCATATGAAACTTGTGAGTCTTGTTTACTTGGAAAAATGACTAAGGAACCTTTTACTAAGAGTAGTTAAATGGGTAGTGACTTATTGGGACTCATACATACTGATGTGTGTGGACCAATGAGCAGCAGTGCTAGGGGAGGATATCAATACTTCACAACATTCACTGATGATTTCAGAAGATATGGCTATGTCTACTTAATGAAACATAAAAGTGAATCTTTTGATATATTTAGAATATTTCAAAATGAAGTACAAAATCAACTTGGCAAAACTATTAAAGCACTTCGATTTGATCGTGGTGGAGAATATTTAAGCCAAGAATTTGACAGTCATCTTAAAGATTGTGGAATTGTTTCACAATTAACTCCACCTGGAACACCACAATGGAATGGTGTGTCTGAGCGGAGAAATAGGACTCTATTAGATATGGTCCGCTCCATGATGAGTCAAGTTGATCTTCCTTTATCCTTTTGGGGACATGTACTAGAAACTGCTGCTCTTACACTAAATAATGTTCCAACAAAATCTGTTCCAAAGACCCCACATGAGATGTGGAATGGAAGAAAACCTAGTTTGTCTTTCATGAAGATTTGGGGTTGTGAGGCTTATGTTAAGAGATTAATCTCTGAAAAACTTGCACCAAGATCCGATAAATGTATTTTCGTTGGTTACCCTATGGAAACTAAGGGTTATTACTTTTACAAATGCACGGAAAACAAAGTGTTTCTTGCCCGTCATGGTACCTTTCTAGAGAAAGAGTTTCTCTCCAAAAGAATTAGTAGGAGTAAAATTAATCTCGAAGAGGTTCGAGAACCCGAAAATAACATGGAACAAAATGTTGGATCTGAACAAGTTTCACAAGGTGTTGTGGAACCTATTCAGAATTCTCAAGTTCCTTGCAGAACTGGTAGGGTGTGGTCCGAACCTGAGAGATATGGATTTATCATGACGGATAGCAATAAAGTGGAAGTCATAGTTGATGACGAACCTACTTCCTACCAAGAAGCGATTTCCGCTCCTGATTCAGAAAAATGGCTTGGAGCCATGGAATCTGAAATTAAGTCCATGTATGATAATCAAGTTTGGAACTTGATTGATGTGCCCGAAGGTGTAAAAACCATAGGATACAAGTGGGTTTTCAAAAAGAAGACTGACATGGATGGAAAGGTGCATACTTATAAATCTAGACTTGTAGCGAAAGGCTATAGGCAGATTCATGGAATCGACTATGATGAAACCTTTTCGCCCGTAGCAATGATCAAGTCTATAAGAATTTTACTTGCCATAGCCGCATATTTTGACTATGAGATATGGCAAATGGATGTCAAAATAGCGTTCCTTAACGGGAACTTACTTGAGGATGTTTATATGACACAACCTGAAGGTTTTGTAATTCTAGAAAATTCTAACAAAGTATGCAAGTTGCAAAGATCCATCTATGGATTAAAGCAAGCTTCTAGGAGTTGGAATCTTCGATTTGATGAATCGGTCAAAGAGTTTGGCTTCATCAATAACGAAGATGAACCTTGTGTATACAAGAAGATTAGTGGGAGCGTAGTACTATTTCTTGTGCTATATGTTGATGACATATTACTCATTGGAAATGATATTCCTGCACTGCAGTCTGTATAGACATGGTTAGGAAAGTGTTTCTCAATGAAAGATATGGGAGAAGCCGCCTACATCCTTGGCATAAGGATCTATCGTGATAGATCCAAGAAATTGATTGGTTTAAGTCAAGATACATATATTGACAAAGTTCTTAAGAGATTCCGCATGGAAAACTCTAAGAGAGGAAATTTGCCAGTAGGTCATGGCATATCTCTAAGCAAGAGTCAGTGTCCTAAGACAACTGATGAGCGTGAGAGAATGATTGGGATTCCATACGCTTCTGATATTGGATCCATCATGTATGCCATGATATGTACTAAACCCGATGTCTCGAATGCTTTGAGCATGATGAGCGGATACCAATCAGATCCTGGTGAGAGTCACTGGATTTCCGTCAAGACGATTCTAAAGTACTTGCGAAGGACTAAAGATTCGTTCTTGGTGTATGGAGGAATGGAAGATGATCTTGTTGTAAGTGGTTACACAGATGGAAGCTTCCAAACCGACAAGGATGATTCTAGATCGCAATCTGGATTTGTATTTGTGCTTAATGGAGGTGCTGTTAGCTGGAAGAGTTCTAAGCAAAGTACCGTAGCAGATTCTACAACTGAAGCTGAGTATATTGCTGCATCCGATGCTGCTAAAGAGGCTGTTTGGATTAAGAAATTTATTGGTGAACTAGAGGTGGTTCCTAGCATTGCTAATCCAATAGACCTTTATTGTGATAATAATGGTGCTATTGCTCAAGCAAAGGAACCCAGATCACATCAGAAATCCAAACACATACTTAGGCGTTTTCAAATCATTCGAGAGATCGTTGATAGAGGAGACGTAAATATATGCAGAGTACTAACTAATGATAATATTGCAGACCCATTGACAAAGGGTATTCCGCAAGCAAAGCATGATGGTCATGTTAGGTCTATGGGTATTCGATACATTAATTAGGCCTAGTGAAAGTGGGAGATTGTTGGTGTTATACCCTAGGCATATTGTTTGTAAACTTAATGTTATTATTTATAAAGATATTGAATGTTTGATTATTATACCTTTTGCTTGTTTAATATAATAATCCCCGTCCCTAATAATTAATATTAATTATTAGTATAAGTTTAATAGATAATCATATGATGATTATGGTGTATGGGATACAATTAGACTTATGGGTATTTGTTGGAGAACAAATACTGGACTGACCCCTATGAGATTTATGTCATGGTTACAGTGTCATAATTAAGTCTCATATAGTTATATCACTGGAATCTCTAGACCTGAGGTTATTACAGTCTTCCACATGATGAACATTACGTTTGACATATTCAAACGTTATCCCTAACCGGATAGCTATAAAGAATGTGATTGGCATAATCGGAATCATGTAGGGAAGAGTAATAAGCCAAGATAGAATTTGTTCCTCGTCAAGAGAGATGTCAAGATTTGGCCACTCGATGAATGGTATTGATGAAATGCATGGCCGTGCTCAAATAAGATTTGTATTAGCAATACATTAGGGATCGAGAAAGCATTGAACAAATGTAAGTTGACCATTGACCATGGCTTACGTTCAATAGACAGCGTGTAACAAAGAGATTGTGTTATGTTCTATTTTAGGAAACTTTGGAGTTCAAAGTTATACTAATTGGGTAGTCATAATGGCTTGCTAGAGTCCGCTTATGACTTACGCGGTTTGACTGGTTCGGACTCGTTGCCAACTTACTATAATCCTATTTGGTCACACACGCAGAACATATAATAAAAGGAGCGAAAAATGAAGTAAAACTGGATCCTGCTGAAAGGATCCGTACGGATGAATCTGGATGCTTCCAGAAACATCCGTATAGATGGTTTTTCCCGACAGAATCAGTTTTAGGAAAAATTTTGTTGAACAAGAAAACCTAAGTCCTAAAGGGTTTTTGAAACCCCTTGAATATAAATACAGACTGACGGGAATTGTTCCATAGTTGTTGATTTGATCAATTCAAAAGTCTTTCTTAGAGAGAGAAATCACACATTATATTCTTGGGTTATTGTGATTGATTAATCCAAATTATAAACTCACAATAATAATTAGGAGCTTTGAAGAATCGTTCTTCAACATCGTTGATCAATCCGAAGACCTAGCAATCAAGTTCAAGAAGGCGTTCTTGAAATCTGTTCGTTGTGTGGATCACCGGTAGAGGGCGTTCATCTTAACGCTTAATCCAAGTTTTACATAACGATCTACAAGGGTTAGTTTCTTTCATCTTGTTATTATGAATTATTGTTCATAACGGATCTAGGCTATTGGGATTTATTCATGTCTATCTTCCACTGCGCATGATTGCACGAAACCCAACAGTTGGTCCTTTCTTCTTTTTCACTTCTTGAAAACCTGTAGATTTCTTAACAACTTTATTCAAGGTCTTCATATCAGGAACATCTTTTGAGTAGTCCTCATTGGAGTCATAATCATCAATTTCATCATCCTTTGCCACCAACCACACGAGTCCATCATCAGAATCTTCATTGCTCTCTTCTGAGTCTGTTTCAATCGAAGTGTTGCGCTCATTTGATGGAGATTCTTCCTTAGCAACCATTCCTTTGTGATGATTGAATTTATGAGTGTGGTTTCTCTTTTTCTGCATGTACTCGAATTGGGCAATTTGATGCAAAGTGTTCTGGTTTCCTGCAATTAAAACAAACAAGATCTTCTTTTCTTTTTGAATCACTGCTCCTTATGAACTTTGGAGGAGCTCTGCTTGTAGATCCTTGTGCTCTGCTGGTTGAGCCGGGTTTTGAGAATTTTCTGAACTTATGGAATCTCTTCACAAATAAAGCGAAGTGTTCATCGTCCATGTCCAATAGCTCATAAGTTGAGATTTTGGGATCTGTGCTTTTCTCAACGGGCGCTGACGCTTCCTCTCTATGCGCCACCATAGCAATGGATTTTTATTTTCCTTCAGTTTCACTTATACGCTGAAGTTTAAGCTCATAAACCTTACGATTTGCATAAAGGTTTCTTAGTGACCAAACATCCAAAGTTCCAGCGTCTTCAAGGGCGCTAGATTTATGGAGATATCTTGATCCAAAAGCGGCGAGAAAATTAACATTCAATTCTTTATTATAGAACTTCTTTCCAAGTGAAATACAAAGATAGATAATTTCACAATATCGTTCATAAGTCTATCTTAGAGTTTCACCGGGGAGTTGAGAGAAATTATTGAATCTCTTTTGAACTTCGTATCTCTTGTTCTCCTTGTAAATAGTGTCTCCTTTAATATGCTCTTCAATAGCATCCCATAGTTCATTGGCGGTAGCACAATGCATGACTTGTTGCTTCATAGCCGTTCTTAGAGTGCTTAGGAGAATGTTTCTTGCTTTCCCATCATTTGCAACTCTTCTCATTTCTTCTTCAGTCCATTCTTCCTTTGGTTTCTTAATAGAAGGTTAAGCAGCATTGGTGCGTGGATTTGGATTTGCCTTCATTGGGATGTAAGGTCCATAAACTACGGTGTCATGAAGCCTTTCATCGATTGAGCTGAGATGGGTCAGAATGCTGAATTTCCACACGTCGAAATGATCTTCATCAAAGACTGGAACATGAGTGTAGTTAGAAGTTGACCTAGGTTTTAAGTTTTCCCTATCGAATCGGCTCCCAAGCTGTTAAGCTTGAAAAAAAAATGTTTTATACAAGTGTTTGCTCTGATACCACTTGTTGGTCCCAAAAGGGCAACAAGGGTATGGAAAATGCTAGGGGGGGGGGGTTAATAGCGTTTTAAAATTCTTTTCAAACCCTTTTGCAAATTAATGGCAAATGCGCACAGCTCTTATTTGAACTAAGTATAGCGCGCAGCGAGAGTGTGAAATGCTCAGCGAAAACTTAAAGCAATCACTTATGTGCAGGTGTATGCGCAGAAGTGTAAAACGTACGCGCTAAGTTTGGCTTTAAGAGAGGCGCAAAATGGAACTAAGGCAGAAAGCACACAAACACAATTCAAACAGTGCAAGACAATCTACAAAGATCAAACAAAGAAATATATCAGAAAAGCTTAAATGTAGAATGAAAAGAACAATAACTAGACAAGCTATTTAGAGAGGTTCGATCGGGAAAAGATCTACGTCCTCTACCAAGATTGTTAGTCTTGAATTTCTAACGATGAGATTTATATTAGATTGAGGATCTTTTACAAGATTACAAGAATCAAAACTCAAATCTAAATCTATGCTTTAAAGAACAAATCTTAGACTAAACCGGTGTATCTCAAGAAGTATGATCGATGGGATCGGAACTTCAAGAGGTGTGTGTGTGTCAGAAATCTGGGCTCTATAAATCTATGAGATGGAGAGCACAAGATATTCTGGTGTTACAAGGCTTTAGGATCTGGGCTTGGTAATGTATGAAGGTATGAAGGTTGTTCTTGGGAATTCTGGAAATAAGCAAACAATCTTCAAATCTTCAAAGTTTGTCTCTGAAAGCAAAAACACAAGCAGATTGGAAATGAGGATGAGCAAGGCTATTTATAGTGGAGATTCAAAAAATAGCCGTTGGAGCTCTGAGTAAGGACGATGAGCTGGCACAATGTGATTGGTGCGCATGTGTCCTTTATAGCCGTTAGAGACAGAGCAAGAGGACAAGATTCAAACTTCTTCTAGAAGGATGACAGCTGTCTTCATTTTGAATTTTCAAACTGAGGCGCGTCACCATCTACGTGTATGCTGAGTGTGCTTGTTTTGTCGTATGCACACATCAGCACTTTGGCTCATTCCAAAAAGTGTAGCTTGACTTGATGCTTTCCAAGCTTCTAGAATATGAGGTCAGGAAATGAGAGAATTGACTAAGGAAAATCTGCGTCCGCATGGAAGCAATGCACATTGAGTTGTGCAGATGGGTGCTACGCATGGGAGTCATGCACATCACACTTAGACATTTGCACATGAGACCTCAAAATCAAAGTAAAAGCCCTAATCACTAAGCCTAGTCTATAAAGAGGACTTAGCTAAAAATTGAAGTTATAAAACTTATTACATAGGGTCCTAAAGTCTTTAAAATAAACTTTGGTGATGGTATCAATCAATTCTAACATAAATAGGAGGGTTAAGTGATAAGCATACCCAACAGTTACATTTAGTTATAATAAGTACTTCATCCTTCCCGGTTTAAGGTTCTTAGTTCGACTTTGCTCGCTTATTAAGGAAATCAAGGCAAAATTGAATCAAGAATAGTAGTGGGTGAAAGATATAATTGTCCATTCATAAAGCAAGTGAGTGAAAGTAGATGGGTATACCCATCTACTGATGGGTTTAGTTAAGATTACTATGACGACCGCCCCTTTGATCCTTATATTAGTTTAACTAGTGGACGGGTTTGTTTAAGATGAAACACTACGGATAAGCATATGTGACTAAGGTTTATAATTGATATGCGATTGCTTGAGATATTAGATTTATGTACAAGTGATGCAACAGGAAGATCCCAAGCAGCTCAAAGATGCACAGCTCGATCGAATCGGCACGGCCGTGCTCAATCCAACGCACGACCGTGCGCAAATGCGGCTGAAGGAAGGTGCCTCGCGACATAAATTGCACGACCGTGCCTCTTTCAAAGAACGATCGTGCCCGGCAGCAAGTCGGCTTTTGTGTTTTCCGTATTCTGCTATTCTTTCCAAGTTTTGAGATTATTATTCCTTTTTGATTTAGAATTCCAATTTAGAATAGGGTTTAATTATTGTTTTAGTTTAAATACTCTTTGTAGTATTTTATTTTGGACAAGTTAATTTTTATTAATTCAAGAATTGCTTTGCAATTATCTATCCATCTTTCACCTCCTTATTTCTTATTCAAGAATTTTATTGAAATTCTTCTTGGGAATTTTATTCCTTGCAGAATTTCATTGAAATTCTTCTTGGGAATTTTATTCCTTGTAGATTAATTGATTTCGATCAATTAATAGTTACTATTCTGCTGCGTCTTTACATCAGTTGGTATCAGAAAAGGACGATCCTTGGACGATGGTTAACGGTGTAGGAAACAACGAGGACACACAACCCTTTCTTACTGCTATTAACCGTATGTTGGAGCAACAAGCAGCACAACAACCGTGTCAAGATGAGTTTTTGGCGGCCCAAGCAGCGCAGCAAGCAGCACAACATGCGCAGCAAGCAACGTAATTTGCGGAGCTTATGGTAACCATTGGGCGTTTAACAGTTGGTGGTGGTTGTGATGTCAACCCCGGAAACCGAAACAGCGCGTGAGGAAAATCTCCGTCACGTTGATCCGTACCGTAGGGTAAATCGTAATAATCGTGAAGAGGGGGTCATGGATATTCCATCGTTTAACGGTGATTTATCGGTTGAAGATTTTATGGATTGGTTTGAAGAGGTCAAGAAATTCTTTGATTTAATGCAAGTTGAGGAAGAACGAAAGGTCCCTTACGTGGCATACAAATTACGGGGTGGAGCTTCTGCATGGTGGGGACAATTGTTAAGATTAAAAGCTCGTAGTAATGAACCACCTATTCGTACATGGAGAGACGTGAAACGGGAGTTGCGGGGTCGTTTCTTACCTGACGATTATGAGCACGTCCTCTACACCAAACTCCTTAATTGTAAGCAGGGCAGTCGTACAGTGGAGGAATATGTTCATCATTTTCTGGCCATATCTGCAAGGGTGGATTTGTACGAGACATAAGCACAACAGGTCTCCCGGTTTATTGGAGGTCTTCGTCTTGGTATCAAAAATCAAGTTGAATTATTTTCTTCGTTCATGATGACTGAAGTTATTTCTAGAGAAAAAAAGGTGGAGATTCAATTGGCCTCTTCTTTTTGTTCCCCTACAACTTTTAAAAAGTTTGGTGGCGCCTCTTCTTCTAGCACTAAGGACAAAATTTCGGTTGCTCATAATGATGGATATTCAGAGCAAACACCGGCTGCGGAGTCTAAGAATGATGGTGGACAACAACCTGTAGTAACAAGGACTCAACCGGTTCGTCGCAATAATAATGTTCCCAATCCTGCTAATACATATGCAAAGCCTCATGGGAATAAATGCTTTAAGTGTGGTCAACCGGGTCATATCTCTAGTAATTGTATTAGTGGTAAGGATAAGGGGTCCATATGGTGGAGCGTGATGCGTATCTTGAGGAGGAAGATGACGACGAGAAGGGTGAAGAGGTTTGCTATGACCCTAATCTTGACGACGAAGATGATGGTGATGACCATGTGTCATATGTGGTTCGTAAGTTTATGTTGACTACACCCATCGAAGAAGATAATCCTCAAAGGCACAATATTTTTTGCACCAAAGGAAAGGTACATAATTTTGCTTCTACAATTATTGTTGATAGTGGTAGTAGTGAAAATTTGGTGTCACGTGGGTTGGTCGATAAGTTGAAACTCGAGGTACGCAAACATCCTACTCCTTATTCTGTGGGGTGGATTAGTAATATCGGCAATATCAAAGTACATGAGCAATGTTCTATTCCTATTTCCATTGGTCGTTATAAAGATGAGGTCTTATGTGATATTGTTGATATGAATGCATGCCATGTTTTGTTGGGAAGACCTTCGCAATATGATTTTGGTGTTCTTTATGATGGGAAGGAGAATATCCTGAGTTTTAAAAAAAGATGGGGTTCTTTTTCGTTTATGCTCTTTGAAAGACAAAAATTTTACAAAACAAACGCCTCGCGAGAAGATTATTTCCTTGAGCACTGCAAAAGAAGCAACTGACAGGCCACTTAATCCTATTCAGGCTTCAGAGGAGACATATCTTATCTTTGACTTCAAAGTGAATATGATAGTTGACGACAACAACGATGATGTTATTTCTCTAATTAAAGATATTGTGCGTAGCCTTGATCAAAGGGACGATAGGGCGGTCGATCAACATAAGAAGGCTGCAACAAATGATATACACTTCTATCCGGTTGTCCGTCATGGTCATCTTTGTTCAAAGTATTTCTTCCGTCGGGTGAGGAAAATTTCTAATTTTTCATGGCCGTCACTGTAGACACCCCGCCTTGGACCTTTCATGCCCCGATTGGACCAAACGCGCGTGGGCCCAGCCTATTGGACCAAACGCGCGCGCACCCCATGACCATTACAGGAGGCGCCCGCGGGTAAAAAAGACAGAATGACAGAATGACCCTAAAAGTTAACTCTATTATGCAGTTTAGTCCAAAACTAATGGAATCAGTTAGGAACTTAACTAAAGTAACAGAAATCAACAAAAATAAGTTAAATAAAAAAATACTATGTATGCAATCGGGGTGAGAGGTCCAAGGCGGGGTGTCTACAGAGCCCCTCGGCGATGTGGATGGCAAAGAAAAACACGTCGACGAAAGAATAAAACATCCGCCGAAGACATCACCAAGAAAAATCAAAGACTCGATGAAAACAAGAACTTTGAAATTACAAGAGATAGAGGTGCGCTCCCTGTGTGAGCGACTTTTGCTGATAGAAGGGGCGCGTCGTCATGAAATCAGCCCACCATGGCCAATATTTAAAGTCTGTATAAAGGAATAAAGGGACTCGAGAGTCTGCTTGCTGGTAAAAGGAGTGCGGTGATAGAAATCGGCCCACCGTGGCCAATATTTAGAGTCTGTATAAGGGACTCAAGAGTCTGCCTGCTGATAAAAGAGTGCGGTGATAGAAATCGGCCCACCGTGGCCAATATTTAAAGTCCGTATAAGGGACTAGAGGGACTCGAGAGTCTGACTGCTGATAAAAGAGTGCGGTGATAGAAATCGGCCCACCGTGTCCAATATTTAAAGTTCGTATAAAGGACTAGAGGCACTCGAGAGTCTGCCTGCTGATAAAAGAGTGCGGTGATAGAAATTGGCCCACCGTGGCCAATATTTAGAGTTCGTATAAGGGACTAGAGGGACTCGAGAGTCTGCCTGCTGATGCGGTGATAGAAATCGGCCACCGTGACCAATATTTAGAGTCCGTATAAAGGACTAGAGGGAGAGCTGTGTACTTGTACCTGTTATGCGTGTGCCTTGCAGATATATTTGCTTGTGTGAGATGTGTGAAGTATGAAATTGTGCTTGTGGTGTGAAATGTGATTTGAAAAGCAGAGATTGTTTGAGAGAGAGATTTTGCAAAGATGGAGAAATTGCCTTTTGTTTGTGATGTGATTTGAAAGGAGATTTGATGGATGATGTTCATACCTTCACTAACCATGGCCGCTTGATTTGGGATGGATTTCTGATACCGTGGCTTTGATGAAGGATGTTGACACTTTTGATGAAGATGAGTTTCTTGTACTGTTGATTGAGTGTCGGTGAGATGACATTCTGGATGATGGGTTGGTCGTGCCAAAAGGCTGCCTACGTATCCCTTGAAGAGAATCAAACCAGCGTAGTTCAGGGATGATGGAGAATGCTGGGGAAGAAGCTAGGAGCAAAGTAAAATAAAAAACACATACTTTTACGCAAGTAAGAAAAAGAAAAAAAAAGAACAAAATCTTTTTTTCATTTTTTTTTAGTTCGTGGGTGAACCATTTTAACCATTGTGTGTTTGTAAAGTCAACCCAAGATCAAATCATGTTCAGTCGATGTCCGGATTGCCTCGCTTGAATTTTGTTGTCGCTGTTGTGCCCAACGAAGATTGATGTCTATCCCCAAGAGATTTGTCGATTGTGGGGCTTCAAAGACTTTCGATGCCGAGATACCAAGGGGTTGCTGATTGTAAAGGCCCTAGGATGCCTTTGATGCCAAACTTTGAGTGACTGGCATAGCCTCAAGATAAATCAGCTCTTCGCCTATTCGAGTAAATCGCCTTTTGTTGTTGGCATGAGTAAGCCCTAAGAGAAGATTATTGATACCAGGCTTCGAGAGATTGCTAAGCCCCAAATGTCATGTAGTTGTTGTTTGCGAGCTTGGAGATGGTGGATTGTGAAGACCTTTCGATGTAAAGCCCCAAATTATCTTGGAATCAGCTCGGCATTGAGAGCGGATGCACTATCGGGTAGAATTCTTGATAGAGATCTCCTTCTTGCTCTTACTGGGGAGATGAATGGCCTCATTGTGGTCGGTACCCAAATGCAGTAATGTCTTGTGGTGCCGTCGAGGTCGCGGATGATAAGGTCTTGGTGTGATAAGGTCCCAAATAGGTATGCTTGCTTAAGTTTTCTTGAGTTGAACTAAAGACGGATCTTTGGATACAACTAGTGCTTGAAGCTCAAAAGCCGCACTTTTTGCTTTTGATCTTGGAGAAGGGGGTGCTGAATTGCAAAAACATTGGGAATGGCCAAGGCATTTCCCGCTATAACCCTGTTTTGATAGAGTTTAGCATATTGAATATTTTTCCTTTTCTCTAAGACTTCCATTTAAATCTCATTGTAGGTCCTAACAAGAATCATCAAATTCATTCATAACATCGGAGCCCTTCGTTCAAACCATAAGACATTTGACGTGAATTGCTGAGAGACCCTTTGAAGGTTGCTTGGTTTCATGAAGACTATTCCCCACATTGAATCGCTTGGTTATCATTCCCCAAAAATATTGTTAATTGTGAAGCCCCAATATTGCCCTTTGTTCGGATTACTGTAATGCTGTAGCCCAAAAGATTGTAGATTGCGAAGCCCCTTGAGACCTTTGGTGCCAAAGTAATTGAGGATGCTTCCAATGTTGCACATGACTTTGCTAGGGCCACCGTTGGGGGAGGTGAAGTGAATTGTATTTTTTTTTGCTGAGGGAGCCTTTCAAACTTGAGTCTAGCCCCTAGTGTGCCACCATTGATTTCAAGTAGAGGAAGGCCTATCCTTGATTGGGGAACATGCATGAGCACATATGGTAAAAAGGCTTTTCATCATTCCTTTTGAGAGACTTTGAGGATAGTCTCACACATCTTTCTTGAGCGTAGCCCCTAGGGTTCAATAACTGTCAAATGGAGAAAAATAAGCTCTCGTTCTTGAGTCACATAGGCCCTAAGGCGTCATCATCTGTCGAGCAAGAGACTCATCCTCGTATGGGGGAACAAACATAAGAGGACATGGCAAGAGCTACTCTATTTCTCGGGAAGCCTTTCGACATACTGTAGGGGCATATGCTTAAGGAAGCTTTGAAAACTGAGTTACATGTTGTTGCTAGTCGCTGCCCAAACCAATCGAATCACTGGTGACTATTTGTGGAACCTCGTACCCCATATCAATCATGAGCTCATTCTCGGACGGGCCTTCTTTCACATGAGTCCAAAATACACATTGCAAGAACGACCTTTGATTGTGTCGTAGAGCTTTTTGCAATTCCGAAGTTTACTCGGTGGTGAACTGGCTTACTGAGGAGATTCAATGTAGAACTTGTGCAGTTGTCTTCTTTAGAGGCCGGGGATCTCCATTTGTCTTTCCTTTCTCTCTCTCACTCTCTCATTTTTTTTTTTATGACGCACCCTGTTTTTTGCCTAGACCGCCCTTTCAGGTTTTTAATCTAGCGGGCATCTCTTTTGCGTCTTCCTTTTGACTCGATTAATGAGGAAGTGTGCATTGACTCTAGCGGAGGATGAGAGACATGTGATTTTGCGGTAGAGACCTTTTGTCACTAATGATGAGTGACATTGACTTGACTAGGGAAGTGGTCCCTAGTATTGACTCCATGTATTTATATATTTTTGAACGACTCACGAAGGCAAGTAAGTCATTAAGCGAGAAGAGAAGGAAAGCCCCAATTTGATTGCAAGAAACTGGGAGCGTCGCTGAAAGATAAGAAGCCTTTAGACTCGACAAGGAACGTGAAATGATTTCAAATCTAGGAAAGTTGTTCAATCTTGAGGTGATTAATTCATTGGCAAATGAATCTTACAAAGATGTCTTGACAAGTTCGAGATGAAGGCCGATCACCATAACGCACTAGGGCTAAACATATCTTCTTTCTTGCATGAGACAGAACCCGAAGGTTGCCTACGTTCCTCCAGTGTAGAGGCTCAGGTCACCGTAGTTCTTGTGGATGCTCCTTTCGTCGTGATGGAATTGTTGCTTCGTCCTTCGTTGGTGGATGATGATGTTGATCTTGTACTTTTTTTTTTTATTAAGGGGGATTTTTTTATTTTTTTTTGTGCTCTAACTTTTGCCTAGGTTGTTTTGAAGATTTCAACCTAGCGAGTTTTTTTTTTTTTTTTTTAATCCCCCTTTGAAACATTGCTTGATTTTTCTCCATGGTTGTAGTTCCACCTTGCTTTGGCGGTTGATGTCTTGGATTTGTAGTTTGATGTTGTCGCCATCGTCACGATGTATATCCCCTATGCGTTCAAGTGATGGCCTTCGTTCTAAAACTTGTTTAGACATCTTTTCATCATTTTTCCAAGAATTAGATTGAACAACTTGGAAGAGTGTATGAGGACAAGAACGACTTTTTATTTGATAACTGACTCAAAATTTAACATGGGACGAGAGAAAACTTTAATGCACACATTAGAGAACTTTGACTCTTTTTTTTTAATCCTATTTCTAGGTAGAGAAAGAGAAACGGAGACTGTTGTCGTCGTCCTTGTTGTTGTAGTCCTCATTGTAACATGATCTCTTGTTGAAGCCCCATTTCAAAACCAAGCCTCCTCTTTGATGAGTTTCTCTTCACCCACGGTAAATTCACCATTGTCGATCAAATCTTGGATGATGTTTTGGAGAGCGAAGCACCCATTGGTAGTGTGGCCGCAATGCTTGTGGTAGTTGCACCATTTATCATGTGCATGATTTTTACGTATCCCATTCGGCTTGTATCCATCTAAAGGATTAACCTTTCCGTTTGCTACCAAGGCTTCAAATGCTTCGGCTTGGGTCATTCCTAGGAGAGGAGTGAAAAGTCGGTTGTTGGCGGCACTTTTGTGGCTTTTGAAGGACAGGACACTTGAGCATGCTTTATCATTGAACTTTGCCTTGTTGTCGGTGAGCTCTTGCAAACGGGCCTTGAGTTCGGAAACCTCTTCTTCGCAAATCCTTTTCTCATGGTAACAACGGGCCTTGAGTTCGGAAACTTCTTCCTCGTGAATTCTTTTCTCAAGAGCAAAATGGGCTTGCCACAAATCATCCTTGCGGCGGGCATCCTCGACAAGTCTATCCATTTGTCCCCCCATGGCTCTTATTATATTGAAAAGCCTTTAGTTGGACACGGAAAAATACCCACCATTGTTGTTGTTGCTGTTGGATGCCATTGGACCTATTGGAAGAACACAGTTGATCTTAGATTGGCCCACAAACACCTTTTGAGTAAAATTAATTCCACCCACAAACAAGATAAAAGACTCAACCACATAAAGAAAAAGACTATTTTTTTTTATTTATTTACAAAAGTCGGAAGGACGGAGTTCTTTTTGGAGTTTCTAGAAAAATTAGTGGAATCGTCACACTAGTATATAGGGTCCCATATACTCATCGGATTCCACCATGCTTGTGATACCTATATGTGACGGGATTAAACTAAATTAATGTCATAAAGCATACATACGGGGACGGAGTTTTATTTCGTCCATAATAAACACTTGTTTATTTTGAAAACGGCATGTATGATTTGATAACATTAGTTTAGGGAAATCTCGACACACGAAAACCGACTTGGTCACGGAGTGTTAGACCCTAACTAGAATTGTGTTGGCTTGTGCTCGGTCAAAGAGAGGCTTAAGGTCACCCCCGGCATGTAGTCGTGAACTACGCCACGGGTTGAGGTGTCACGACCCGAAATATAGGCTCTATTTTATTAAGTAATAAAGGATTTTTTTTTATTTAATTATTTGCTTATTTAATTATTTAAATTATTATTTATTAAATAATTATTTGTGCAATTTATGTGTTATAATATTTGTGCCTAGCATTTTATTTGGGTCCTTAGTGCTAGTGTAGTATTATTTGGTCTTGGTTGTAGAAGGAAGTAGTAGAGTTGTGTAGTTAGTGGGGGAGGGGGTCTAAGTGTAAGTTTTGAAATTATCATCCCCCTCTCTTCTCCCTCACCTCTCCCTCATTTCTTTCCCAGCACAATCTCCCTCTCTCTCTACATTTTGGGTAAGTTTTCTCCTCCCACTTCTCTCTACATTTCCATCATCTTCCTCTCATTATTTCTCATTTCTTAAAACATGAATCTTGTTTAGATCGTCGATAGGATCGTAGGAAGCCAAGAAATTTTGAGTTCCGGCAACTTTGAGAAAATCCGGGTAAGTTACTTTTCCCCCATTTTGATGCTAAAATGTTCATATCATGTTTATATAATGCTTGATGTGTTATATTTGAAGTTTGGTTGAGTTTAGAATTTATTTGGAATTTATTTGGGTTTTTGGTTAAAAATGGTGATTGTTATGAATGTTAGAAATTAATCTTGGTTTTGGTTGATAAATGGAGTTATTTAGGTCCCCTTTTTAGTTAGATGTTGTTTGGGTACTTTGGGATTCAAGTTGGGAGTGTGGATTGTGAGAAATTTGGTTTTGGGTAAGAAAATGGAAGAACCCATTTGGTTCTTGCCGTTTTCCGGCGACCTGGGTGCGTGGGCGACCGCCCATGGGTGGTTTGGGCGACCGCCCATGAGATCAGTTGATCCGGAGAATTTGAGTAAAAGTGAGTAGGCGACCGCCCACTTTTGGGTTGGGCGACCGCCCATGAAGTCAGTTGGTTTTGGGCTTGGGTGTGGGTTTTGGGCGACCGCCCGGACTGGCTATGGGCGACCGCCCATACCAGCTGTCCTGAATACCTTTGTTTTCGAATTGTTTTTGGTTCAAGCCCGATCTAGGCTCGAAGTATCACGCTAGTTGACTTAAGTTAATGTTGTGGGACACTTTAGTATTCGAGGATGATCCCTTTGTGATCGATTGTGTTATGGATCGAGTTCCTCAATGGTGGGGATGTATAAGGGTTGTTATATCAAGATTTAGGACAAAAGGAGTGAAATTCGGGTGTATTTTTGGGTCTGGGCGACCGCCCACTTAGTTTTGGGCGACCTCCCACTAAAACCGCCTCATTTAGCTTGGCAACAGCGTTCCGGGCGACCGCCCACTCCATTTCCGGGCGCCCGCCCACTTTTTCAAGAATTTAGGACGATCTTCCGGAGGCCATAACTTCTTCGTCCGGACTCCGTTTTAGGTGTGTAAACTATCGTTTCGAAGCTCTCTTCGAGTACTACAAGATGGGATAGGTTGTTCAGTTAATTTCTAAGTTTTATACTTCGGGATTTTATTGGGTGTTTGAGGTTAAGAATTGGTTCGTTGATGGACGGGTGTAAGACGTGAATTGGTGATTGGGTACCTACGGTGTTGACTAGCTTTAAGGTGTATTTATTCGGTCTTCCTATTTGGAATTCTAGGTGTAAATATAGGGAGTTAATAGTCCCAGTATATCTTTATGAGTAAATGTTTAGGGTCATTTTGGTAATAGTCAGTGTGCTATTTGTGAGCGACCGTTTGGGTTGTACTCTTTATGAGTAACTTGTGGGTATCATCTTTGGAATGTATCTGGTATGGTTCCTCTTTATGGAATGATCGGGTTCTAATAATCATTGTTGTTGTGCTCTTTATGAGAAACTCCGTTATCGTTGTTGTGCTCTTTTATGAGAAACTCGTTGTGTTTATTGTTGTTGAACTCTTCTTGAGAAATCGTTTGCATCTTTTTGGTGATTAATTGGTATGATTCCCTACTTTGGAATCAATGGTTGTTTATTGTGCTAGTATTTTATTACTTAGCCTTACTTGAAATTCCAGCTGGTATTTTGTGTGTGTTTGGGCGATGCGAAACATTATGATGGCACAGCCAAGTCCATTGTGATTGTTGACCATTGTTTTGCCCCCTTATTACCCTCCTCCAGATTGGCCTTGGATGTGAGAAGAGCTAGCTCCCTTGTGTGCATTTTAGCTTTACTTGGAGCATGACTTTGTGGCATGTCTCCCGTCCTTTGTGACACTTCTTTTGGTCCTTGATTCCGGTACCGGGGTTTTCTCTTCGAGCTTTCATGCTGCTATGAAGATGTTGATTGTTGATTATTGAAGCTGCGCAGCGACCTTTATTTGGTTCTTCCAGTTGGATGAAACCTTGGCTACGTATCCACTTATGAGTGTTTATTTCAGCTTTATGTGTTGCATGTTGAGCTGGTCGTTATTTCCAACCGGTATGGGACGGTTGGCGATAGGGAGCCTCTCATTTGTTGTTATATGTTTATTTATATGATTGATTACGTATGTCACTTATCCCGCTGCTATCTGTCTTATGTTAATTGCTATTATTCATTGCATACTAGCATGTCATGTAGTTGCATTAGTAACTTACTGAGATTTTATCTCACCCCGTTTATTTCCATCTTTGTTTTTCCTTAACCCCCCCCCCAGGAGGAAAAGGATTAGGATTCGCAGATCGAGGAGGACGTCGAGAGGATTGAGATTTTGGGGCAGGTTGTTGTGGATCGGTTTACATTATTTAAATGTATAACCTTTTGGGGATAGTTTTACCATCATTGTCGTCATTAAGAATTGTATATTTTATTCTTTTGGGTATAAGCTGTGGAGCTTATGTTAGATGTACCTTGTTGATTTAAACTTGGATTTGTAAAACCTTGTGTTATCATCTTTTAGTTCAAAATGGAATTTTTTTTAACTTCTATATTTTAGAGTTTTGGTTTTAAGTCGACGTCCAGCTCGCGATCTCGGGCCCGCGGGGTTCGGGGTCGCGACAGTTGGTATCAGAGCTATGGTTCGGCTCTAAGTATAAGTCTAGGTGGACTAGAATGACCTAGGAGGGTAGTTGTGTTCGGAGTGAGTAACGGTTGATGTTTTATGCAGGTATTTGTTCGAAATGTCTAGAAGAAGAATTGGTGAAGCTTCTAGTGGGACTCAGAATCTTAATGGTCTAAGGGAAGAAAACCGTGCAGTGTTTCAGGACAGGTTTGAAGTGGCCGTGAAAGCAATTCGTGACCAAGGGCCGAGAGAGGAACATGTAGCACCTCCGCGATATGGGTTGGAGCAATTCTTGAAGTTGAAACCAAGTGAGTACGACGGTGAGCCGGATGTGAAGAAAGACGAGCTATGGATAGAATCGATGGAGAAAATCTACGAGGTCCTGGGTTGCACTGATGAGGATAGGGTTCTGTTTTCAGCTTATAAGCTCGTGGGGACTGCGGAACATTGGTGGAAGGCACTGAAGACCAGTTGGGATGCGACTCTTGTACCATATCCTTGGGAGTGGTTCGTGAGGAAATTCAAGGATCATTTTATCTCTCTAGTGAATCAAAACCGGAAAGAGGTCGAGTTCCTCAGCTTGGAGCAAGGCGTGATGTCAGTAGCACAGTACTTAACTAAGTTCACAGAATTAGCCAGGTGTGGTGACTATCTGGTGCGGACCGAGGAGCAGAAAGCTATGAGATTCATCCGGGGTTTGAAGACTTCTATTCGGACTCAGCTTTTATCCCAAAGAATTCAACCTTTTCAGGATGCGGTGGATCGAGCCTACTTGATTGAGCAGGATATTGGGGAACACAAAAGGAAGACTGAGATGGTTAACCCGGGTAAGCCAGGAAGGCAGAATGAGTCACAACAGCAACATTCGGATAACAGAGGTAATTCTGGAGTGCAAACTCGATTCATAAAGCAACGTCAAGGGCAACCAACAGTAGGAAATCGAGGTTCTTATAAAGGGACACGAAATGGGAAAGTCTGCAGCTTCTGTCAGAGGATAGGACACTCAGAAGACAAGTGTTGGAAGAAGCAAGGAAAATGTGTGAAGTGTGGTCAGTTGGGACACTTTGTTAAAGATTGTCCGAGGTTTAGAGTTCAGTCATCGGGGACAGGGACTGGTATATCACAGGGTCAGAAGAGGGATGCTTCGGGGAAGCCCAAGGTTTCAGGTAGAGAATTGGCAATCAATCAGCACTCAACGGGTGATTCATCACTTTCAGGAGGTATTAATTTTATGTCGAGAGAGCGAGCGCGTGCATTTTAGGATCATCGCATTTATGTGTTTCTGTGCATTAGTTGCGTTTATTTCTCTTGAATCTTTGACTTATGTGTTGTCAGTGTCTACTCCTATGGAGGAGTTTAGGGTATCTGATGAAGTCTTATGTGCTTATGATGTGCTTAAGTATGGTTATGTCTTACCTGCTATTTAGCCATGTTGCTATTACAAGATTTTGATGTTACTATTGCGTTAGTCTATTGTGGTAGAGGGATTGTTATATTCTCCATTCCTAATTTCTTAAAACCGTTTGAGACCGTTCCCTGAGTAGAGTTATACCTATCTTTCCTTGATGGAAATCTGAGTATTTAGTTTCGGTCGATTTGTTGGGTGTATTTATCATTCGTAAGATTTTCATTTGCTTCCGATTAGTACCTAGTGTTTGAGGAGAAGCTTGGGTTAAATTGGGTTGTTGTGGTACAAGGTTGTAATGCTTATATTTAGATCAATATCCATATTGTATCGGTTGGGTTATAGAAGTTGAGAATTCAATGAGGATCTCTTAAGGAAAATTTTGGTCACTTTTAGTACATCTCCGTGAATGCATCGGAATGGATTAGTATGGAGAGGTGTACGATTTGTTACGGATGATGAGTTTGTTGTAGGAGTTATGGTCATTAATGGTGGTAAGCGTGTTAAGTTAGAAAGGACTAAGTACATTTTGGGAGAGTAATAATTTCTCGATTTATGTTAAAGGCATTTTGAAATTTTGGTTAGATAGTGGTTCTATGGTTCTAAATCCCTTCTTGCTGGCGTTCCCCGAATTGGATCAAGGGTATGTGAAGTAAGTTGATTATCAATACTTGGGGCATAATTAAGGAATATCATGAATTGGTATTGGGTCAGTTGGAACGTTGCTAGCTAGTTGGTTTATTATGACGGTAGCACTATTGAACCTAAGTATCATTAGGCTAATAAATGTATGCGTGAAAGACTAACTTGGGTTAGTTATTGAGGAATTTGAGATTCTCCAATTTTGATTGCGGATTTTGATTTGTAATGAAGATAATGACGGAATGATTCGGTTCGAGAGGTGGTGTTATCGTAAGCATTATTTAAGATTACCTTGTAGTGGGTTAGATTGGACAATTGAGGAAGTTGGGAAATGGCGGAACTATCGTATCCGTAACTATTTGGTCTTTCGGGTAAGTCTCGTTAAAATTCGGGTCGAATTTTCTTTAAGGGGGAGTGAATGTCACGACCCGAAATATAGGCTCTATTTTATTAAGTAATAAAGGATTTTTTTTTATTTAATTATTTGCTTATTTAATTATTTAAATTATTATTTATTAAATAATTATGTGTGCAATTTATGTGTTATAATATTTGTGCCTAGCATTTTATTTGGGTCCTTAGTGCTAGTGTAGTATTATTTGGTCTTGGTTGTAGAAGGAAGTAGTAGAGTTGTGTAGTTAGTGGGGGAGGGGGTCTAAGTGTAAGTTTTGAAATTATCATCCCCCTCTCTTCTCCCTCACCTCTCCCTCATTTCTTTCCCAGCACAATCTCCCTCTCTCTCTACATTTTGGGTAAGTTTTCTCCTCCCACTTCTCTCTACATTTCCATCATCTTCCTCTCATTATTTCTCATTTCTTAAAACATGAATCTTGTTTAGATCGTCGATAGGATCGTAGGAAGCCAAGAAATTTTGAGTTCCGGCAACTTTGAGAAAATCCGGGTAAGTTACTTTTCCCCCATTTTGATGCTAAAATGTTCATATCATGTTTATATAATGCTTGATGTGTTATATTTGAAGTTTGGTTGTGTTTAGAATTTATTTGGAATTTATTTGGGTTTTTGGTTAAAAATGGTGATTGTTATGAATGTTAGAAATTAATCTTGGTTTTGGTTGATAAATGGAGTTATTTAGGTCCCCTTTTTAGTTAGATGTTGTTTGGGTACTTTGGGATTCAAGTTGGGAGTGTGGATTGTGAGAAATTTGGTTTTGGGTAAGAAAATGGAAGAACCCATTTGGTTCTTGCCGTTTTCCGGCGACCTGGGTGCGTGGGCGACCGCCCATGGGTGGTTTGGGCGACCGCCCATGAGATCAGTTGATCCGGAGAATTTGAGTAAAAGTGAGTAGGCGACCGCCCACTTTTGGGTTGGGCGACCGCCCATGAAGTCAGTTGGTTTTGGGCTTGGGTGTGGGTTTTGGGCGACCGCCCGGACTGGCTATGGGCGACCGCCCATACCAGCTGTCCTGAATACCTTTGTTTTCGAATTGTTTTTGGTTCAAGCCCGATCTAGGCTCGAAGTATCACGCTAGTTGACTTAAGTTAATGTTGTGGGACACTTTAGTATTCGAGGATGATCCCTTTGTGATCGATTGTGTTATGGATCGAGTTCCTCAATGGTGGGGATGTATAAGGGTTGTTATATCAAGATTTAGGACAAAAGGAGTGAAATTCGGGTGTATTTTTGGGTCTGGGCGACCGCCCACTTAGTTTTGGGCGACCTCCCACTAAAACCGCCTCATTTAGCTTGGCAACAGCGTTCCGGGCGACCGCCCACTCCATTTCCGGGCGCCCGCCCACTTTTTCAAGAATTTAGGACGATCTTCCGGAGGCCATAACTTCTTCGTCCGGACTCCGTTTTAGGTGTGTAAACTATCGTTTCGAAGCTCTCTTCGAGTACTACAAGATGGGATAGGTTGTTCAGTTAATTTCTAAGTTTTATACTTCGGGATTTTATTGGGTGTTTGAGGTTAAGAATTGGTTCGTTGATGGACGGGTGTAAGACGTG
Organism: Campanula takesimana; assembly: GCA_026119855.1. Classification (NCBI taxonomy): domain Eukaryota; kingdom Viridiplantae; phylum Streptophyta; class Magnoliopsida; order Asterales; family Campanulaceae; genus Campanula; species Campanula takesimana. The sequence goes on from JAOWBW010000014.1 coordinate 2,914,181, forward strand.
AATTGGTGATTGGGTACCTACGGTGTTGACTAGCTTTAAGGTGTATTTATTCGGTCTTCCTATTTGGAATTCTAGGTGTAAATATAGGGAGTTAATAGTCCCAGTATATCTTTATGAGTAAATGTTTAGGGTCATTTTGGTAATAGTCAGTGTGCTATTTGTGAGCGACCGTTTGGGTTGTACTCTTTATGAGTAACTTGTGGGTATCATCTTTGGAATGTATCTGGTATGGTTCCTCTTTATGGAATGATCGGGTTCTAATAATCATTGTTGTTGTGCTCTTTATGAGAAACTCCGTTATCGTTGTTGTGCTCTTTTATGAGAAACTCGTTGTGTTTATTGTTGTTGAACTCTTCTTGAGAAATCGTTTGCATCTTTTTGGTGATTAATTGGTATGATTCCCTACTTTGGAATCAATGGTTGTTTATTGTGCTAGTATTTTATTACTTAGCCTTACTTGAAATTCCAGCTGGTATTTTGTGTGTGTTTGGGCGATGCGAAACATTATGATGGCACAGCCAAGTCCATTGTGATTGTTGACCATTGTTTTGCCCCCTTATTACCCTCCTCCAGATTGGCCTTGGATGTGAGAAGAGCTAGCTCCCTTGTGTGCATTTTAGCTTTACTTGGAGCATGACTTTGTGGCATGTCTCCCGTCCTTTGTGACACTTCTTTTGGTCCTTGATTCCGGTACCGGGGTTTTCTCTTCGAGCTTTCATGCTGCTATGAAGATGTTGATTGTTGATTATTGAAGCTGCGCAGCGACCTTTATTTGGTTCTTCCAGTTGGATGAAACCTTGGCTACGTATCCACTTATGAGTGTTTATTTCAGCTTTATGTGTTGCATGTTGAGCTGGTCGTTATTTCCAACCGGTATGGGACGGTTGGCGATAGGGAGCCTCTCATTTGTTGTTATATGTTTATTTATATGATTGATTACGTATGTCACTTATCCCGCTGCTATCTGTCTTATGTTAATTGCTATTATTCATTGCATACTAGCATGTCATGTAGTTGCATTAGTAACTTACTGAGATTTTATCTCACCCCGTTTATTTCCATCTTTGTTTTTCCTTAACCCCCCCCCAGGAGGAAAAGGATTAGGATTCGCAGATCGAGGAGGACGTCGAGAGGATTGAGATTTTGGGGCAGGTTGTTGTGGATCGGTTTACATTATTTAAATGTATAACCTTTTGGGGATAGTTTTACCATCATTGTCGTCATTAAGAATTGTATATTTTATTCTTTTGGGTATAAGCTGTGGAGCTTATGTTAGATGTACCTTGTTGATTTAAACTTGGATTTGTAAAACCTTGTGTTATCATCTTTTAGTTCAAAATGGAATTTTTTTTAACTTCTATATTTTAGAGTTTTGGTTTTAAGTCGACGTCCAGCTCGCGATCTCGGGCCCGCGGGGTTCGGGGTCGCGACATGAGGTTTACCGCTTCAAGAGAGTCAAGGTCGGGTAGAACTTGAAACTCTCTAGGACGGGCCTCGACAGGTTTGGGGTTATGAACTTGTGCGATTCGATAGTGAGCAATTCATAGGAATATGTGCATGTAGTGTGAGGTCAAACCAAGTGAAAAAATATATATTATTATTTTTTTTAAACAAAAGAAAAAAAAAACAAATAACCACATAATTTACAATTTTCGAATCACCCGTGTGACCGATAAAATAAACAGAAAATAAAAACTGTTCATGTGCAGGCCCGGTGCCCACACACTGTCAATACTGTTCTGTTTCTGTGCACTGTTCTGTTCTGGAAATGCGCCCAAAAGGGCGCGCATTAGGTTTCCTATGCGGAAGGCGCGCACGTTAGGCGGAGGCGGGCAGAGGCGCCCATTTCTTTGCAGAAACCTGCAAATTCATGGGTTCAAGGGACTGCCTTGACCCTTTATAATAAAAACTCCCCCTGCAATAATTGTTAGCACAGAAACATGAAATGGAAGGACAAGAAGGAAGGCGGGCGATTATGGTAATTGGGGTCGGACGCGCGCGCTTTAGGCCAAAAAGGCCAGAGGCGGGCGCTTCCAACCATTTTTACCAGAATGCCCAGAAAACAGAATAAAAGAACACCAAAAAATGAAAACGCAAGTTTAACCCTCTAAGTACTCCCCAGTGGAGTCGCCACTGTAGATACCCCGGGAAAACCACAACTTGGCTAGAGCGGTGAAAGGATCCTAGGATGTCTAACTTGTTTTAATTTGTAGAGTCGCCACCTATGTTATTGAGGGAACATAAGAAAAACTTAAAGAATAGCCTATTTTATGTTACGAAACCAAAGATTCGGAAGAGAAGGGTTCGGGGGTTAGGTGACGGAGTGGGAAGTACTTAAACACCCACTCCGCCCCGCTTACGCGGGTCTTGCTACTATTGGTATTCTAATGCTAAATGTCCTTATTTTATTAAATAGTGCTAACAATTTACAATGTAAAGAAAAGGGAAATTGCAAAGGGAAATAAAAGAGAATTTTTTTATTGATTAATTTATGCTAAAGATTATATTAAGAGAAGAAGAATAAATTAAACTAGAGTTTAGAATGTAGAGAGATAACCTTAACCAACTTTAATGTAATAAAGTGATTATCTGGTCATGTCCCATTTGATGGAGATTGCATACATTAAGAAGAATAAAATAAGAGAAGAAGAATAAAGTACCTTTAGAAAAGAAGAACTTCAAACTTTAACTTGGAGATGGAATTGTTGTAGAGAAATTGTTGTGCAACACTTTTGTGTAGTCTTTTTGTTGTCGAGAGAATCTTGTGTAGAGTTTAGGTGTGGAGAAAGTTGAAGTCCTAAAAGTCTAAGAACTTGTGTATAGTTTTTTTGTAGAGAAGATGAAGTTGGGTCATTTTCTAAGGTAGAAATGAGAGGTTTAAATAGGTGGAGAAAGGAGGGAAAGAAGTTTTTCTAACCAATAAGAAAGTAAAGAAAATAAAATAATAAATAGAAAATCAAATAAGAATGAAATAAAATATTTTGTTTTTATGGAGAATAGCTAGAATAAAGGATTGGGAGTTACAAAATAAAATGGGTTTAATGCTAGAATAAAACATGTGATGAAAAGGTTGTTTTTGACTCTAAAAATGGAGGGAAAATGTTGCAATCCGTAACAGTCAAAGTGGGAAGCGCGCGAGTCCGGCCTATTAAACCAAACGCGCGCGAGCCCCATGACCATTACGGGGGGCGCCCGCGGGTAAAAAAGACAGAATGACAGAATGACCCTAAAAGTTAACTCTGTTATGCAGTTTAGTCCAAAACTAACGGAATCAGTTAAGAACTTAACCGAAGTAACAAAAATCAACAAAAATAAGTTAAATAAAAAATACTACGTATGCAATCGGGGTGAGAGGTCCAAGGCGGGGTGTCTACAGCGTTAACTTTATAAATAAGGGGTCGGGTCCCCAATTGAACGTATCCACTCTAGACTTTTATATCCCTTCAATAGAGAGACTGACAATAGGAGTATACAGATCAATTGGAAGATCCATCCTAGGCTTGTTTAAGGCTTCCGCTCAATCCTTAACGGATTAATCAAGTTTTCCGTTAATTAAGGTACGCTTTCGCTTTTATAATTTTTTGTACTCATTGAATTGAATTGGATTGGAATAAGGAAATCTCCCAACACCACCCCCCACCCCATTTTTTTGCACTCATATTAACATTATTTTTGAACAGCTCACCCACCCCTCCCAGCTCATATCCCCCTCACCACCCCAAGCCCCACCCATCCCCGGTCCATACCCCCACCCACCCCCACCATACGTTAAACCTACCCCTTCCCCCTGTTAAGTTTTTTTTTTCTCGTATGAAAATAATTTTCGGAAAACATTATCCTTACATTTACCAAACAACCGAAAACATCTTTATGTCATATTGCGGGAAACATTTTCATTTTCTAGAGACACATTTTTAGGAAATCATTTTTCGGAAGTCGTTTTACGTGAAATAAACGGAGCCTGAACTGGTTTGTTGATTGAATCACAAACAGTTGAGGTCAAGGCCGTTGTGCCACAGGGTAACAGTAATTAAGCAGTCGCTGGAGCAGTTTCACTTCCCCCAAAACGTGGCTTTTCCAGTAGTACTAATCTCTCATCTCTGTGTGGTTGAGGGAAAACTCTCATCCATTGTCGTCTATTTTATAAAATGTAGTGAATAAGAAAATAAAATTCCCATTATTTAAAAAACAAATACTAGGATAAAAAATTCTTTCAATATTCACAGGCATCTTCACGTCCTATTTTGTTTAAAATATATCATCATTCACATATATGCACCATTCTTAAATATTTTCTACTAGCACTTTTCATCCAACCATTTCTGCATAACCTATATCTTCACTTCTATTTCTTCGACAAACTCAATTGTTCGAGCAAATGGAGCGGTCGAAGAAGCCTCATGTGTATGCATTCCTGTCCCAGCACAAGGACATATCAACCCCATGCTAAAGCTAGCTAAACTCCTCCATTTTCGTGGATTTCACATCACCTTTGTCCACACTGAAGTCAACTACGAGCGGGCAGTCAATTCGCAAAGAGGCTCAACTTCTCTCCAAGAATCACACGATTTTCACTTTGAGGCGATTTCAGATGGTTTACCTCCCGATAACAAAAGAGGGATTCTCGATCTTCCAGCATTGTGCCAGTCAGTGCCTATACACTCCTTGCCGTCTTTTAGAGAGCTTATTGTAAAGCTTAATAACTCCCCAAATAATACCAGTACTCCTCCGGTCAGTTGCATTATATCGGATGGACTTATGAACTTTACGTTGAAGGTATCTGAAGAATTTGGCATACCGGAGATGCTGTTTTTCACGCCTAGTGCTTGTGGGATGTTGGGTTATCTTCATTTTGGTGACCTGCTCCATAGAGGCTATTTTCCATTAAAAGGTACTCAGATTTACATTCTAACTAAAGATTATATTGCATATTGCCTGACTTATACATTCTAACTAAAGATTATATTGCATATTGCCTGACTTATCACTGTCTTGAAATGAATGTTTGTTTTTTAATCCTTATCAAGAATAAAAATGGACGAATATTTTTGGACATGTGTACGTAGTACTCCCTCAGTTCCATTTATATTGTCCACATTTAATTTATTTTTTTTCAACACAAGTGATCTTTGGCCAAATATTTATGTCAATCTAATCATCTTAATGAAATTCTTAAATTTGTAGTAATTGATAAATCATTTCGCTATTCATTATTAACAGTTTCTAAAATTTTAGTAAGATGATTAGATTGATCATTTTAATGTTTGGTCAAAGTTCACTCGTGTTGACTAAAAAATTTAAATGTGGACAATATAAATGGGAGGGAGGGATTATTAAGATAAGGATATACGTATATGTCTTTGATGTGTATTGGCCTTTCATCTCATAGACCAGCTAGCTAATGAAAAACAACAAAATTAATATACACACAAGCAAACAAAGATAGGATAAGCTGGTTATGCTTGTTTCAGTCTCTACCACTCATCTAGATATACACAAGTAGGGGTTCTGTATTAAGTTTTTTCTGGATAAGAGAACAAATAAATTAATATAATAAATTAAGGGGAGTAGATATTGCCACTACAATTTTTGATTATCCACTACATTTATTAAAGTTTTAATCAATGAATTAACAAATGGACACAATTGCCCTTAAATACATCTTCCTTTTAAATAAAAACATCATTCCAAAGTTATTATTTATTATATAATTCTTTGAATTTTCTTATGGTTTTCAAAATCATTTCATGAGCCATGATTTAGAAAATAAAATCTTCAGTTTTTGCACGATAGTACAAAATAAAAATATACAGATGTAACAAAGTACTTTTTTAGCTTTCATTTTTTTACCCGTTTTCCATTAAATAAACTAAAGAATGACACAAGTTCTAAGATTATAACATAATAAAAAAGTATTTTTTGGAAAAAAAATAATAAATATTATGCATCTTTAATAAAACATTCTATTTATTTAAGAAACTATGATTACTTCTTTCCAAAAAAAAAAAAAAGAAAAAAAAGAAACTATGATTACTCTTTCTTTTTTTTTTTTTTTTTTTTTATCACAAGTATATACTCTCTCCGTCCTAACTCTTTTTTTTTGTTGTCTAAACTCCCTACTTTTGTTAGACCAATTTCTATTGTTTTTGCAGTGATTTCTTAAGCATGAAAATCAAACAAAAAAATTTAAACCGAGACGGAGATAGTACTTTTAGAAAAATATAACTCAGGTGATATATTTATTTTTCAATGGTATATGATTTTTTTTTTTTTGGTGACTTTCTTTTAGCTACTTCTTTTTTATTACTGTACCTAAGAAATAATTTGTTTTCTTAATCATGCATCTTAATAGATTTTGAAAAACTGTAAATAAAATAAAATCCAAAGAGCTATAAATTAAATGATAACATTGGAAGTCTATTTTTAATTTAAATAAGATGAATTTAAGGGCAATTGTGTCACAATATTGATTGATGAATTAAAACTTTAATGCATGTAGTGGATAATCAAAAATTGTAGTGGCAATAGCTATCCCCTAAATTAAGTTACAATAAATAAAAATAAAGGGATTGCTTGCAACTCAATTCAATGTCACTGAAGTATCATTTGATTGACTAAATTTAGCTCCTTATAATTCATTTCGTTCGATCCATTTCATGTTTAGTGCAGATGAAAGCTCATTAAGTGATGGATATCTCGACACTGTGATTGACTGGATACCAGGAATGGAAGGGATTCGTCTAAAAGATCTTCCCACATTCATCCGAACAACGAATATCCACGACATAATGTTTAACTACCAATGGGAATCAATGAAGACTGCGGTGAAAACAAGAACCATAATCTTAAACACGTTCCATGAATTGGAAGACGATGTTTTACAAGCTATCAGAACAAAAATCCCAAACATCTATACTATCGGCCCCTTGCATATGCTCCATCAACGCCTCTGTGTAAATAATCTCGACTCCATTGAGTCAAACTTATGGCAATCAGATGACAAATGTTTAGAATGGTTGGACCAAAAAGACCCCGACTCGGTTGTTTATGTTAACTTTGGAAGCCTAGTTATAATGAGTGCTGAACAGTTAAGTGAATTTGCATGGGGACTTGCTAATGGCAAGTGTCCATTCTTGTGGGTGATTAGGCCTGATTTAGTTGAGGGTGCTTCTGAGGTTATATCAAAGGAGTTCATGGAGGAGGTTGGAGAGAGAGGGATGGTGATTGGTTGGTGTTCGCAAGAGAAAGTTCTTAGTCATCCGGCAGTTGGAGGGTTCTTAACGCATTGTGGGTGGAATTCAACGTTGGAAAGTATTTGTGCGGGTGTGCCTATGATTTGTTGGCCATTTTTCTCGGAACAACAAACGAATTGTTTTTACATTTGTTATAGATGGAGAGTTGGTATGGAGATTGGTAGCGATGTTAAGCGGGAGAAAGTTGAAGGGATTGTAACGGAGATGATGGTGGGAGAGAAGGGAAAGGAGATGAGAGAAAGGGTAAGGGACTGGAAAAAGACGGCGGAGCAAGTTATAAGTGTTGGTGGTTCCTCCTACGTTAGTTTTAATATGTTAGTGAAACATCTTAAGCAGGAAGAGGAAGAACAGCTGCCAAACAAACCCTAGTATTTGTATTCAAAATACTCATTGGTAGTAAAGAAGGGTGTAGTGTAGTGGCGAACGACAAGGTAGGGTAATGTACTACAGCGTTTGTTACAATTAATGCAACATACTATGATTTGACATCTTAATGAAATGTACTTTATCATTTTGTAACATACTAATGCAACGCACCCTAACGGCGTTAAAAAGATAACTGAAATGTCAACGGCATAAGTACAATTCTAACACCCATTAAATAAAATTAACATTTGTTCCTTATTTAATGAGTTTGGTTGTCTTCTTCCTTAACCCTCAAACTCTTCAACCACCCACCACAATCAGTCTCTCACTCTCCCACCTACCACCACAAACCCATCACTCCTCCACCCACCGCCAATACTTCTTTCAAAATGCCAAATTTCTGAGTTTTAAATTGATCTCCCCATAGCCTTCAATAAAAAAATAAAATAAAATAATAATGATCTCCTCACAAGCCCTAATTTTCGAATCTGAGTTTTTAAAATCGATACTGACGAAACCACCACATCTCCTCCATTGTTGTTGCCCATGAAATGTTATTTGAGTTTCTGGAACAGAGGATGATTTTCATCACCTCCGATTTTGACGAATGGTCGTCTGTGGCAGCACTTGCAATGGCGTTGAAATGAAATCCCTCCCATGGCCTGGACATGCAATTTTCGAATTTTAGGTTCAAAAGTGCCTTGGGTTTAAATTGATTTAGCTAGACTTCGGAAATTTAAATAGATTCGATTGAATTTAAGCTTGATTTCAGATTCGTGGGTTTGCATTTAGGGTTCGATTTTGGGTTCAAAATCTAACAAAAATCAGATTCGATTTTGGCTTCAAAGCTTCCAAAGTCCAGGTTTTCGATTCGATTCGACTTTGGGTTCGAACTTTGAATTTGATTTTTGATTTTCGGGCTTGATTTTGTGGGTTGGACAGGGGTTAATCCACCATATTATTTGTTTGAAATGATAAAGATGAAATGAGGTTGAAGAATGAAGATAAAAGGAATGTTACTTCATTAACGATTGTTAGTTTATTTAACGAATTTGTTCATTTCGTTAATAAAACTTAACGTCATCCAACATGGTTGCATTATTTGTAACCCGACATAAAAGTACGTTTCATTATGTTGTTAAAGAAGAGTAGGTTACCTTTTATGTAACCAAGAGTAGGGATGACCAAACACGGTTCCGGTTACGGTTCCGGTTCGGCTTTTATGTGAACCTTAACCGGCCCTTGGTTACACCGGTTCCGGTTGTCACAATACGGTTCCGGTTCGATTCCGGTCCGGTTCCGGTTCGGTTCCACGGTTCATTTTTTGATGGATTTTTAACGGTTAATTCTGATGAATGAAACTGTTAGAAATCTGTCAAAAACACATTTTTATTATTTTCATTCACTGATTTTGGCAAAAAAATCAGTCAAAACACAACTTTTCTTGTCAACTTTCCATTAGTAATGGTTAATTCTAATGAAACTGTTAGAAATCTAATGATTTTGATGGTTTTTTAACGGTTTTACTGACGGTTCAGACGGTTCCGGTTCGCGGTTTGGTTGGGCGGTTCGGAACCGCCGGTTCACGGTTTTTTGGGGGGTTGAACCTTAACCGGCCCTTATCCAAAACGGTTCCGGTTCCCACGGTTCCGGTTTTCGTGGCGGTTCATGGCGGTTACGGTTTTTTCGGTTCCGGTTCCGGGCCGGTTCGACGGTTCCGGTCCGGTTCCGGTCCGGTTTGGCCATCCCTAACCAAGAGTGTAGTATATTGCATTGGTTTATAATTATCTCGTAGTTGTAAGTGGAGATTTAGGGTGTATGCAGTTCAATTTTATAGCACTGGATTGCTTTGAACGGGTCAAATTTGTAATCAAAGGTGGGGATAGAGCGCCAATCGAATTGTTATAGAATTGTTATGTAGCTGGGTTAGCCGATCAGTGTAGTGTAATACTACATCGGTCTCAGCTCAGTTCATTTTTGATTTTTTTGTCAATTTAATTGAACTTTGACTTTAATTTTATAAAAATCTATACTCCCTCCATCACAGCACAAGTAGAACTAGAGGAGTGGGCACAGTAATTAAGAGAAAACTAGTGTATGTATGGTAGAAAATAAAAAGAGATAATGAGTGGGGGTAAATAGTAGTGTTGATTGAATAAAATCAGTGGTGTAAAATAAAGATAGACAATGAGTGGGGTTAAATGGTGGGGTTTTTTTTTTTTTTTTTTTTTTTTAAGAAACCAGGGCGGCACCTGAGGAGATTTTATTAATTATAAAATATAAGTACAAGAGGGGGACAACCACCCGACTCATTGTCGGATATGGAGCCGGACCTCGAAATCCAAAAAATAAACCAACTCCTCAAAAGGTAAAACCATCTAAAAAATAAAAGCCTGAAAAAATTAAACCAAAGAACAATTCTAATAAATTCAAATGAGCCCAATGATCCATCAAATGTCCAAGTCCAAAGCCTGAATAAGTTGATGTTGATAACCAATGAGGCCCAATCCACCAAATAGCCCAACTGAATCCAACCCAGAGGTGACCCATGCCAAGGCAACCCGCTCCAGAAAGAAAGATAGCGGACGTTCCATGCGCTGATGATCAGTCCGTGTGATACCCCATAGTCCGTGTCGGGAATCCGTGTGCTCTCCATACGTGCCCGTGTGGCCATGGAACACGCACCATCAGTACGTGTGAAAGGGGCGCATCCCACACGGGTACGTGTGACCCCCACACGGACCCGTCTGCCTTCCTTGCAAACGAAACGAGCCTGTATGCCTCCCCACATGGGTCCGTGTGCCTCTTTTGCAACCGAAACGAGTCCGTATGCCTTCCTTGCACTCAAGAAACTATTCCAAAGAACCAAACACCATAACTAAGCCGCAACAAACACCAACAACATCAAATAATTATCGACGCTCAACATAGTATCCACTTTCATCAAAACGTAACGCGTCCAAGACACTCCGAGGAAGCTCCCTTGACGATCCATATGTCCAAACCGTTTTATGAATATGAGCTTCAAAAGCCAATCTATCCGCAACCCCATTTGCTTGACGAAGAACATGACGTAACTCATACCCTCCAATCAAAAATTCACATTCCCGAAATTCATACGTGTATTGCCACGGACACTTATTTCGCCCTTTTAAAATATTCACAGCTACTAAGGAATCTGAGTTTACTTGAACAGAAAGTAAACCCCAAGAATGACATAAGCGCAGGCCATCACGTAAAGCAAAGATCTCCACCTTCATGTTGGTTCCATCTCTGTAGTAGTGTGAAAAGGCACAAACAAAAGCCCCCATACTATCCCTTATAATACCACCACCCGTGCACTGGCCGTTTATCGCGGAACCATCCGTATTCAAAGTAAAAACATGAGAACGCGAAGGCTCCCATCTCAACAGCCTCTGCCGCCTAAACTTATGCTCTGCCACTTTGAGGCCTAAGCTCTCCAACAAGACACGGTCATTCCCACGAGGAGCCCCTTTCGGGACTAGGAATGAGCACATCTCAATAAGAGAATTTTTAACCCCATCCATAATTTTGGCACTATTCATAACAGTTCCTTCGAAAATCGATTTACACCTTGCTTTCCAAATCTCCCAACAAGTAAAAAGCATAATACCCATACGAACTAAACAAACCTGTCGGCGCTTTGACTGTCCACCACACCAAACAGTCCACAAATGATGCAAATCAATATAATTATGAGTCAAAGGGAAAAGACTAACCCAATACCTCCAAACAGACTGCGCAATCGCCGACTGTAGAAGTAAATGATTAAGAGTCTCCCTATGACCACCTCCAGGATAACACACACATCGAGATGGAATATTGAAGCCCCTAGACTCCAGTTTTGCATCCACCGGAAGACCATTGAGCATAGCCCTCCACCAGAAACCACTGACCTTTGTAGGGATGTTGGGATGCCAAACCTTAGCACCCCATTCCACCAAAGGGCTGCGGACCAGAATATAATCCCACCATGCAGCTGTCTCAAAAGTTCCCGTTTTTGAAAGAGTGAAGACCGGACGATCCTCACTATGCTCATCAATATGCACCCTACGAACATTGGCATGTAGATCCTGCGGGATAAACAGAAGCATGTCCTCCAAAACCTGAATAACATCTCTCACTGTCAAAAGTTGATCTTCAGGAAGCGGACCCCCAAGCCGAACCCCACACCAATTATCAGTCCAAAATCTGATATCTCCTCTGCCAACAACCCAACGACTGCAATCATCCAACTGATGTAAATATGACGATGCAGCTTGCCACACATGCGAACTAGAGGCTGCAGGTTGATATTTATACTTGACACGGACCCATTGTGACCATAGGGAATTGCCTCTGGTGGCCACCCACGCCAACTTGGCTAACATAGCCTGATTCATATCCTCCACCCTCTGAATTCCCAAACCACCTTCTTGGATAGGTCTACAAACCACATCCCAAGAAACCCAATGAGCCCGTTTTTCACCTCCACTGCTCCATAAAAAGTTGGACATAATGCTTTCCAACTTACGAGTTACAACCTTAGGAACCTTGAGCACACCCAAAGAATAAATAGGAATGCTTGAAAGCACAGATTTGATGAGAGTTACCTTCCCACCAAATGTCAGAAGCCGTGCTTTCCAACCATCCACCCTTTTCATCATCTTTGCTTCTAGCTCCGCAAAGTGTACCCTCTTGACTCTACCTTTGAACAACGGGATCCCCAGATATTTGAGCGGAAACTGCTGGTGCGTGCAACCCGACCATCTTCAAATATTTTCTATCTCAAACTGTCGCCTTTTAGCACCCACATAAAAACCGCTCTTCTCCAAATTAATCAATTGACCCGAAGAGCTCTCATACATACTCAGAACCTCACGAAGACCCTCAATGGATCTCTGACGCCCATTACAAAACAAAAGCATGTCATCCGCATAAAGCAAATGGGTCAATGGAAAATTCCCCCTACCATGTTCAAACGGCCTAAACACCTCCTCCTGAACAGTTCTGTATAGTGCCCGGGACAGTATTTCCTGAGCAATAATGAATAACAATGGAGAGAGCGGATCTCCCTGTTTCACCCCACGAGTTGAGGGAAAATAACCATGAGAAACACCCCCCATACGAACAGAATACCAATTACCCCGCACTAACCTCGAAATCAGGTTGCAGCAGTTGGCATCAAACCCAAACGTCTCCAAAGCTCTAAATAAGAAATTCCACTCTAGTCGATCATACGCCTTAGACATATCCAGCTTGAAGAGAACATTCCCACCCACAACCTTCTGATCGATCCGATGCACCATCTCATGAGCCAAGGCAATATTTTCCTGAATACCACGACCCCTAATGAAACCCGTCTGTTCTGGAGAAATTAACTTAGGCAACACACTAGCCAGTCGTAAAGTTAAAATTTTAGAGATCACCTTGTTCATAAAGGTGGACAGGCTAATAGGCCTCAAATCCTTAAGCCCAGTCGGCTTATCAACCTTGGGTAAGAGCACCAACACATTAGACGACAAACCTTTGGGAAGTTCCTCACCTCAATAGAATGACCGAACCGCAGCAACAACATCAGTTTTAATAATTGACCAACATCCCCTAAAGAATTGACCAGTAAAACCGTCCGATCCCGGAGCACTGTCTACATTCAGAGATTTAATAGACTCCCAAACATCTGTCTCATCAGGAACTACAGTAAGCATCGCATTATCTGCAACTGTTACTCCTGCCACAATACCCTGAAATAACCTGTCATCAACCTCATGAGGACCAGAAGAAAAAATCTCCTCGAAATGTGCAGCTCCAAGCTCTCCCAATAAGTTCTCATTATCACACCAAGAAACATCCGGCAGCTGCAGCTTTAAGGAATTCTGCCTTCTCCGCTCTCTGATGGAAGCATGAATTGTCTCCGTCCTGAACCCATAATTGCCGTGACTGCTGCTGTTTCATGTCCACCTCCCATCTGCGAACCTGAACCAGTTCCTCATTTTTCTGCCTTTGTTCTGCAGCAACTAAATCATCCCAATTTTGCTGCAGTGAAAAGTCCAAACGGGTAAGATCATCCTGCAACTGATCGATCTTACGGTAAATATTACTGAAAACCTCCCAATTCCACTTTCTGAGTTCTCCACGCAACACATGAAGCTTCCGGTGCAGTCTCAATGGTGGGGTTAGTTGAATATAAATATATTAAAACATTTTTAGTTTGGGCAGTCTCAATTGTTTTGGGACGACCTAAAAGGGAAGAAGTCATATTTTTGATTGTTGGATATTATGCCCTAGGCCCTTGAGAAAGGCCTATGCGTTACATCATAGCTTCATTGTTATAGAGATAACAAACCCAATTATTATATCTTTTGCATGTTTATTATAATAATCATTGTCCCTAACACTTATGAAGGGCTAGCATGAGTTTAATGGATAATCATATGATGATTATGGTGCATAGGATGCGGATTAAACTTGTGGGTATTTGTTGGAGAACAAGGTACTGGATAGACCGGTTATGAGATTTATGTCATGGTCAAATGTCATAATTAAATCTTATAATAGTCATACCATTTGAATCCTTAGACCTGAGATTATCATGGTCTTCCACATAATGAACATTATGTTTGACGTACTCAAATGCTACCCTTAACCGGGTGGTTATAAAGGCTACGATTGACATAATCGGATTCTTGTAGGGAAGAATGATAAGTCAAGATGGGATTTGTCCCTCTCTCAAGAGAGATATCTGCTTGGCCACTCGATGAGTGAGATTGATGATAGTGTTGGTCATAACCAAATGAATTGATGTGCTCAATATCATTTGCTCATATCAATCTACTCGGGATCGAGAAAGCATTGGAAAACATAAGTTAACGTGGACCATGACTTATGTCCAATATGATGTCGCGTGACAAAGGGATTGTGATATGTTCTATAAGGTAACTTTGGACTTTCAAAGTTATAATAATTGGGTAGTCATAATGGCTTACTAGAGCCGGCTTATGACTTACGGGTTCTGATGGTTCAGACGCGTTGCCAAATTAGTATAATTCTATTGGGTCACACACATTAGAACTGATTGAAAAGGCTAAAAATCTTGGAATTAAAGGATTACGACCGTACGGCTTCATGAGTGGCGTTCGGCTACTGGTGAGCCGTACGCCCCCCGATAACTGGTCAGTTTTTTCTGATTTCGTGTGTGACAAGGAATCCCGATCCCAAACAGAATTAGGTCAAACCCTCATATAAATATATGCAGCCGGATTTGACAGCCTCAAATGTTTATTTTAGAAATCACAACACATTGTTTTAGAAACAATAAAATATAGAGAGGTAGGATTATTAGTTTTGAGATTTAGAGTCATCAAAACTCAATAATCAAAGAAACAAAATAATTCTTATGAAAAAATCGTTTCTTCATCAAACCGTGGATCTAACAATCAATCAAGAAGGTGTTCTTGAGTCCGTTCGACGTGTGGATACTGATAGAGGGTGTTTTCTTTAGCACCTTAAAGTCCGTGTTCATGGATTCGATCTTCAAGGGTATGTTTTCTTTCATCTTGTATTTAATTTAATCAACATGGACGGATCCATGGTCATGGGTGTTTGATCTTATGTTATTATTCCGCTGCGCATGATCCATGAAAACCCAACAGTGGTATCAGAGCCCCGTTCATCGTTGATTATTTTAATACATCATGTTTAAATTATTTAATTTGATTATATGATTTTGCATGATAATAAAGATGAATATGTGATTAGGTTTATGAGCATGAATATGGGGATTATGTAATTATTATGTTGATGTGATCTATATGAATAATTGCATGTTGGGGTTATCAATGACTAATTGGATTATGTGTATTGATAATTTAGATCTAATTTGTATATGTAATAAATTGTTTATTCATGATATTGATTAGATCTATTTAAATTCGTAATATGTAAATTCGTGTTAGTTCAATCTGATTACTGCATGAACACGATATTGAGATTGATCGAATTTTAGAAATTCTGGAAATCTGGACTAAGGCACTGTACTGCGCCATAGGCGGCGTACGCCTCCTGGTTAGCCGTTGTGAGAGCCTGCGCTCGAAACCTAATTCGCGCTCGTGTCCTCATAATGGTTACCCTCCTTAGGTTTTGAAAATAGAAGAGTCGCCACTTCATTTTATTTTAGTAAAATAGAGATAAAACATTTTTGTTTGAAAAAGAAGTAGGTTCGGGGGCTAAGTTACGAGAGGAGAAGGTGATTAGAAGCACTCCACTCGCCCTTTCGGTCTCTAGCATGCTTCCTCCTACTCTTCATTTTATGTTTTTTTAAATGCCTTGTTATGCCCTAATTTTGAGAAAAGATGTGTTTATATATACAAAAGATGCCTTCCTAGACCATGTCGGTTCATTTTGAGTCACAACCGGTAACCGGTGTGGATGGATTCCCGATTGGTTTTTGAAAATGGTTTTGAGTCATTTAAACAAAGAAAAAACATAATGGAGGGAAAGGGAATTATCTGATAAGCATAAAACGGATACTAAAGATCCGTCCCAATCCTCTCAGTAACTTACTCTCCAATCTTTCCTTATCTATATTACAATAGGAAACAAGAATAACCAATTCATAAAGAGTCGTCAAGATCATTCCTCAACCACCATAAAGAGTGGCTGAGATTAATTCTTTCAAATTTAACCCTAACTTCCTATGAAAAACTGCCTATTCCAATCCACGACTCTTTCCTCTCAGTAATCTAACTGCGATTTAGTTTTCCTCTTCTCTGCTTCTCCCTTTGATATCACACACGCTGAAGATGGGCCAGATCAAGTACTTTGATGAAAGGTATATTTTATCAATTTGATTTGTGTTTTGATTAATACTATCATCCAAATAACTGTTAATTGATTGAATATGTTTAATATTTGTGTGTATTGCAGAAAATCGAAATTTAGCAAAGGGTTTCCACTCTTCCATTGGCTGGGTATATAGTTCAGTTGGATCAATTGTAAATAGTTTGGTTGGTCTGCAGTCATATGACCCAAAAATACTTTTGGTCCTTCAGTTCATCTTGATACTTATATAATTGTCGCATTTGTCATTTTTTTTAATCAGATCTACAAAACGTAAGCATGTTAATAAATTATGTAATCCATGTTTCTTTATGAGAACTTGAGAAGCATCCTGGAGAGGACTGGTTGCTCAATTAGGTGATACTCCATTACTCCCTATGTCCTTTTTGATAGTCTCATTTTCCTTTTTGTTTTTCCCAAAAAATTAGTCTCATTTCAAAAACAAAGGCTTCAAATTGTTGTTTGCTGCAAAGTAATGTATTGGCATTGTAGTTCTTGGTTTATTTTTGTGGGGTCAGATTATTACTTTGAGATTGAATTTATGTTTATGGTGAAAGAAAATGTAAATAAAGTTAAATGTATGTGTATTTGATGATCTTGGGTTGATTGACTTTTGTAATTTGCATCATCATCTGACCATGTCCCAAACCTAATTAGAAACTTTTTCTTTACTACGTCACTTTTTTCTTTTCTTTTCTTTTTTTTGTTGGGGGGGGGGGGTGGGGAGGGATTATACTTTCCCGAATTCTACTAAACTGTGTGTGTAACCCGTTTTCATACTATCACTGTTTGGTACTGTCATTGTGTAGATACCCTGGGGGAACCACGGCTTGGCTAGAGCACGTGAATTACCTAGGATGTCTAATTGTGTTTTAGAGTCGCCACCCACGTTTTTGAGGAACGTAAGAAAACCTAATGTTTATGAGCCTAAGTTTGATTTACGAAAACAAAGATTCTTGGGATGAGGGGTTCGGGAGTTAGGTTACGAAATGGGAAGTACTTAAACACCCATTTCGCCCGAGCAAAGTCGGTCTTGTTTGTTCATAATTCACTTTAAAGATAAATTCGTTCTTCCTATTCGAATGATGATGAAAAGGGGGTTTAAAGTTTAAAATGTAGGGAGATGACTCCTAGGAAAATTCAATGTAATGAAAGGACCATTGGTGTCATGTCCCAATTGGTTTTTGGGGTGATTGCACATTTGTTTAAAGAAGAAGAAGAAGAAGAAGAAGAAGAAGAAGAAGAAGAAGAAGAAGAAGAAAAAGAAAGTTTAAGATATTTACCTATAATATCTTCCAAAGAGAACCTCTTGAAAAGCCTTGAATAAGAGGTTGAATACTTGGTTGGAAGAAGTCCCAAAGGAAAAGTCTAGAAAAGAAGTGAGAAAAAGGTCTAAAAGGAGTGATGTCCCATGTCCCCTCCAATGATGGATTGGAGGGGTTTTTATAGTTGAAAGAGGAGTGTTTTTGGAGCCAAACGGAGTCTCCAAGAAATCTTTCCCGGGTAAAATCATGTATAATGAGCAAGGGAGAGATTCTTGGGCAGAATCTGTAACTGACACACCCCAGAAGCGCGCGCATCCCACCTAGGCGGCGGAAGGCGCGCGCGTCTGGCCTCAAGGTGCGGAGGCGCGCGACTCTGAAAAGCAATTTTTGACAGAATGGACTAGAAAGTTAGAACTGTTATTCAGTTTAGTCCCGGGATTTAACGGAGTCCGTCTGGAACTTAACCAAAGTAACAGAAACTAACAGAAAAAACTTAAAAGAGGGAGAAACACAAAATCAAGTGTGCAATCGGGGTGAGCGGTCCAAGGCGGGGTGTCTACAGAGCCCCTCGGCGGCGTGGATTGCGAAGAAAACACGTCGATGAAAGACAGACATCCGCCTAGGACATCACCAAGAAAAAGAAAAGACTCGATAAAAGCAGGAATTTGAAATTGCAGGGGATAGAGGTGCGCTCCCTGTGTGAGCGGCTTTGAGAGATAGAGGTGCGCTCCCTGTGTGAGCGGTTTTGCCAATAGCGGGATCCGTTTGCTGAAGGCGGGATCTGTTTGCTGGAAGCGGGACCTGTTTACTGATAGCGAGATCCGTTTGCTGGAAGCGGGACCTGTTTGCTGATAGCGAGATCCGTTTGCTGGAAGCGGGACCTGTTTGTTGATAGTGAGGTCCGTTTGCTGAAGTGCGGGACCCAGAGGACCGTTTTCTGAAGTGCGGGACCCAGAGGACCGTTTGCTGAAGTACGGGACCCGAAGGACTGTTTGCTGAAGTGCGGGACCTAGAGGACCGTTTGCTGAAGTGCGGGACCCGGAGGACCGTTTGCTGAAGTACGAGACCTGGAGGACCGTTTGCTGAAGTGCGGGACCCAGAGGACCATTTGCTGAAGTGCGGGACCCAGAGGACCGTTTGCTGAAGTGCGGGACCTAGAGGACCGTTTGCTGAAGTGCGGGACCCGGAGGACCGTTTGCTGGAGTGCGGGACCCGGAGGACCGTTTACTTTGAATGGATGTAGATCTTGCTTGATGAGGAAACGGTGATTCTGTGGCTCACCCCAGACCAAGTTGTTGTCCTGAGTCATACTTTGATGTTGACTGTTTTGACTTTGACTTTTGATGGAGTGTGGGCACAGTTTACTGCGGAGTGCTTTGTGCTGGGGATGAATTGTAAAAACTGATTTTTGAGAGAATAACAGACACCCTACTTTGAGTGGGAGTTTTTATCTTATTTCAGTTTTTAGACATGGCTTAAGGGTGGACCAAATTAATGTGTGCCCAGCTGAGTGTTTGCTGTTGTCGTTTGAGTTTCTCTTGTTGCTGGGATTGATCTTTTCTGCAGGTTAAAGGCGTTGGAATGCCTGGGTTCTGTTCTGAACTGACAAAGGCTATTTCTGGAGCCTTTTTCTACCTGGAACGCGGGCGCTTCCTCTCTTGGAGACGGGACGTGCGCGCCTTGTAGACTGGTGTCGGGAGGCGCGTGCCTCTGGGAGGCGAAATTCAGGGCCTGATATTTGCTGACCAAAAGATCCCCCAACAACTATAATATTAGCTTCTGGTCGGTAATTCGATTCCAACAGCTTTCTTCTGCCATTTTTGAACACCATTTTATTACCCAATTTTGCTTATAACCTTCTTTCCCATGGCCTCTAACCTTTTTAGTCTTGGTGCCGAGGTTGTCAAGAGTTATGAGAAGGATTTATCGACATTCGTTTATTCTTTCAAGACCCATCCCAAGAATGCTTTCATCAAAGATTTCAGATTTCGAATTCTTTTTACTTTGCGAACATTGAAGCCGGATTGGGACTTGTTGAAGGCTGCTGCAGCCTTCTAGGATTGTGATAGCCATGCATTCAAATTTTCAGCCAATGAAATGGTGCCGACTGTCGATGATTTTGGGGCCATATTGGGTATGCCTTTGGCCGGTCGGATTGCCGTCCCTAAGTATCACCGTGGTGTTGTTGATTCTTGGGTTGATCTTCTGAATCTCCCTGTTGGAGAGGTGAAGAAGATGATGCACTGGACCGTTGTTGGCATAACTGAGCTTCCGATGTTTTTCAGTTTGCATTCGGAAGATGTCGTGGTTCAGTCCTTTAAGAGAAATGCCATGGCTGTCTGTCTTTTCAGTGAGGTTTTGTTTGTCACTCCTCTGGGTACTGTGGATGCGCAGTTGGCTGAAATCGTGCTGCAGGCGAAAGGACAGCGATTTAGCATAATTTCGCCCATTGTAGGAGAGACCTTGCATGGTTTGGACGAATTGCACCGTATGGGCGAGATGCGATGAGGAAGCCCCTTGCTTTTGACCATATGGCTTTGGGAGCATTTCAGGCTTTATGCGTCAGATGGCGACCTTTCTTCTTTTGCTGTTCATAGGCGACGGTTACTGATTAGGGATTTGACCGAAGAGGTTTGGAGGAGATTTTTTGCTTCTCGTCTTACAGCTGACGTTGAGTGGTGTCCTTGGGGTCTTCGCCATTTTGTGGAGTGGACCTCTGGTTTTCAGCATGTGGTTTTACCCGGGTTGAGAGATTCCTCGTTTTACCAACCCGAACGGGTTTTGAGACAATTTGGCCGTCAACAGATAATTCATTTTCCAAGGAATGGGAGGCTTCGTCCAGTTTCTTATATGGGTCCGAACTTTTCGAATGAGCTTCAGTCGGCTTTGGGAGATGATCGTAACCGTTGGGCTTCTGCTCCCTTGCATCGGGGTAGTATTTTTTTTCCCGAGAGTTACTTGGATCACTTGCTTGGTACCGTCTACTACGACATTACTTGGGTAGATGCTCTTTGGGATGAATTGCTAGGGAAGGACTTTGAGCCTAGAAATGCTTTGAGGTACAGGGAAGCTGCTGCCGATGTGAACAACATTCTAACTGACCCTTTCGGTACCCCTTTGGATGACTTTTATGCTCGGAGGTGCTCTGTTGCGCAGAAGATATCGGTCCGCATCAGTGTCCCTAGGCCTCCCAAGAAGAGTAGGATTGATGGTCGTTCGGGTGGTCCTTCAAAGGCCAAGAGAAAATTAGATTTTTCCTAGTACCCCACGAGATTGCAATTTAGAATAGACCACTTGTTTAGGATTTAATGTTTTAATGTCTTTTATTAGCTCAACATTTCCATTGTAATGATCAAAATAATTCAAGAAATGAATAAAAATTGCATCTTGTTAATTTGAAATGATTTGGGTATTTGTTTATATTTTAGACCGCACCCAAAGGTTGCCTACGTTCCTCAAGTGTAGAGGCTCAGGTCACCGTAGTTCAAACAAACGAAGACCATTTTTTTTTTGTGCACCCTGTTTTTTGCCTAGACCTCCCTTTCGGGTTTTCAATCTAGCGGGCTTCTTTTTTGCACGTGCTCTAATTTTTGCCTAGGCTTCCCTTGCGGGTTTTCAACCAAGCGAGCTTTTTTTTTTTTTTTTTGATGGTCTTCGTTTATTAGATGTAAAATCTCTTCAATTTGTCGAGGTTGACTTCCTTTGGCAGCTGATCTCCGTCTAAATCCACGAGTCGGACTGCACCGCCGCTTAGTAACTTCTTAACTACGTACGGACCGATCCATCGGGGTCCCCATTTTCCAAGGGGGTTCATGGCACTAGGAGGGTGTTGTCTTAGGACCAAATCTCCCACACTGATGTTTTGGGGCTTCACCTTTTTGTTGAAAGACCTAGCCATTCTTTGTTGATAGGCCCTCGTACGTTCGATTGCCCTTAGCCTCTTCTCGTCGCGTAGGGCTAGCTGTTCATATCGACTTTGCATCCAATCGACTTCATTGATAGAGGAGGACCCGTAGGGATGGGACTTCGAGCTCTATTGGGAGTACAGCTTCGGAACCATATACCAGGGCATAAAGAGTTTCTCCAGTCGCTGTCCGTATTGATGTGCGGTAGCCCCATAATGCTAGAGGTAGCTTTTCGGGCCAATCCCTTCCGGTAGAGGCCATTTTCTTCACAGTGGTCTTAATTGTCTTATTAGCTGCCTCGACCGCGCCGTTTGCTTGAGGGCGGTATGGAGATGACTTGTGCTTAGTAATCTTGTATTCTACCAAGAGCGCATCCATCTCTTTCTCAAAGTGAGAGCTGTTGTCTGAGATGATCTCATGAGGAACGCTGTACCGACACATAATGTGGGTTTTCACGAATTCGGCCACTTTCTTGGCGTTGAGAACTCGGTAAGCCTGTGCTTCGACCCATTGTGTAAAATAGTCCACGGCTACTAGGACGAAAGATTATCCGTTGCTGCCAGTAGGGTGAACTTTGCCGATGATGTCTATGCCCCAACAACAGAAAGGCCAAGGCGTGGTCATATTGTAAAGCTGAGAGGGTGGAGTGTCACGACCCGAAAACTAGGCTCTATTTTATTAGTAATAGATAATCATTATTTATTTAATTGCTTATTTATTGGTTTAAATTATTATTTATTTAAATATTTATGTGTGCACTTTATGTGTCATAATAAATTATGACTAGCATTTTATTTGGGTCATTTGTGCTAATGTAGAAGTGTTGAGTCTTAATAGTTAGTAGGGAGTGTAAGTATTTGTGTGTAGTGTAGTGGAGGGACCTGAGTGTAAGTTTTGGGAAATAATTCCCCTACACCCTCTCTTCTCCCTCACCTCTCCCTCACTTTCCAGCCATCTCCCTCTCTCTCTAGCAATGGGTAAGTTTCTCTCTCACTTCTCTCTACATTTCCATCATCTTCCTCTCATCTTCTCTCATTTCTTAAAACTTGAACATTTAGGATCGTAGGAAGCCAAAAAGATTTGAATTCCGTCAACTTTGGAAATTCCGAGTAAGTTGCTTTTCCCCCTATTTTATGCTAGAAATGCTACTCCATGTTCATTTAATGTTATGAATGTCATTTATTGCATCTTGGGTTGATTTGGGAGTGATTTGCATTTTGTTCATTTTTGTGAAATCTTGGGTATTTGAATCACCCTTGAGTGAGGTCTTTAGTTGATGTTGTTGGAGTTATTTTGGCTCAAAATGGTGTAGGTACCTTAGTTCCCTTCTTGGTAGTGTTAGAATTGGTAAAGAATTGGTGTGTATTGGATTTGGGGTCATTAATGGTGGAAACCCAGAACTTTTGGCCGGAAATCGCCCTTCCGGGCAAGGAGGCGCGCGCATCCCTCCCTTAGGAGGCGCGCGCACCCTTAGGCCATCCTTGAATCAAAACCTTCTGTCCTAATGAGGCGCATGCACCCCTTATATTGAAGCGCGCGCATCCTCTCCTCCTCCAAAATCTGATCTCCCTTCTGATCTAGGAGGCGCGCGCATCCCTCCCTTAGGAGGCGCGCGCACCCCCCTCCCCTGTTATGAATTTATTCCCCTTTTTGGTCCAATCTTTCGAGAGTCGTATTTGGTTCATGCGGACTCCGTTTTAGGCGTGTAAACTATCGTTTCGAAGCTCTCTTCGAGAACTACAAGATGGTATAGGTTGTTTAGTTAAGTTATAAGTTTTATACTTCGGGATTTTATTGGGTGTTTGGGCATCTTATGACGTGTTCGTGGTTGTTCCAATCGAATTGATTTTCGAGTAAGACTTGGTCTAGGTTTTAGGCGATGTCCCATAGTACCTAGAGGGTTGTGGTTGAACACCAAAGTGTAGGGTTTAGTCCGGTTGTGATCGTGTTCTAAAGATTTAACCTTTTTGATTCGTTTGGGGGTTTGGGTTTGGTTCGTTAAGGACGAAGGTAAAGCGTGTATTGGCAATTGGGTACTTACGGTTTGATTAACCTTAAAGTGTATTCATTCTGATTCCTACTTTGGAATTTCAGGTGTGATGAGATGGTTGAGTTCATAGTCCTAGTACATCTTTATGAGTAAACGTTTAGGATAATTTTGGGTTATAGTCGTTGTACTATTTGTGAGCGACCGTTTGGGTTGTGTTCTTTATGATTAACTCGTGGGTATCATCTTTGGAATGTATCTGGTATGGTTTCTCTTTATGAAATTACGGTATTCTAATAATCATTGTTGTTGTGCTCTTTATGAGAAATTCCGTTTATCGTTGTTGTGCTCTTTTATGAGAAACTTCTTGTGTTCGTTGTTGTTGAACTCTTCATGAGTAATCGTTTGCATCTTTATGGTGATTAATTGGTGTGGTTCCCTACTTTGGAACCTTAAGTTGTTATTCATGCTAAAATATTATTACTTAGCATTTAATTAGGAGCCCAGCTGGCATATTTGTTGCATCGGGCGATGGGAAAGATTATAATGGCAAAGCCAAGTCCATTATAATGTTGACCATTGTTTTGCCCCCTTCTTTACCCCTTCTCCAGATTGGCCTTGGAAAGGATAAGTCAGCGTTCCTTTGTGAATGCATCTGGCTAACGGGCATGACTTTGTGTCATGGTCCTTGTCCCTTGTGACACTTTTATGGTTATTGGTTCCGGTACCGGGGTTTTCTCTTCGAGCTTTCATGCTGCTATGAAGATGTTGATTGTTGATTATTGAAGCTGCGCAGCGATCCTTTATTTGAATGTTCCGGTTTGGAAAACCTTGGCTATGTATCCACTTATGAGTGTTTATTTCAGCTTTATGTGTTGCATGATGAGCTGGTCGCTATTTCCAACCGGTATGGGACGGTTGGCGATAGGGAGCCTCTCATTTGTTGTTATATGTTTATTTATATGATTGATTATGGGATGTTACTGTTTGACAGCATGTCACTTCTTATTCCGCTGCTATCTGTCATATGTTAATTGCTATTGGTTATTGCATCATAGCATGGCATGTAGTTGCATTAGTAACTTACTGAGATTTTATCTCACCCCGTTTATTTCCATCTTTGTTTTTCCTTAACCCCCCCCCCCCGAGGAGGAAAAGGATTAGGATTCGCGGATCGAGGAGGACGTCGAGAGGATTGAGATATTGGGGCAGGTTGTTATGGATCGGTTTACATTATTTAAATGTATAACCTTTTGGGGATAGTGTCACCATT
Source organism: Campanula takesimana (assembly GCA_026119855.1). Classification (NCBI taxonomy): domain Eukaryota; kingdom Viridiplantae; phylum Streptophyta; class Magnoliopsida; order Asterales; family Campanulaceae; genus Campanula; species Campanula takesimana. Next base: position 2,939,068 of record JAOWBW010000014.1, read on the forward strand.
ATTGACGTCATTAAGAATTGTATATTTATTCTTTTGAGTATAAGCTGTGGAGCTTATGTTGGTTGTACATTGTTGATTTAAACTTGGATTTGTAAAGCCTTGTGTTATCATCTTTTGGTTCAAAATGAAATTTTTAACTTCTATAATTTAGAGTTTTGGTTTTAAGTCGACGTCCAGCTCGCGATCTCGGGCCGCGGGGTTCGGGGTCGCGACAGTTGGTATCAGAGCTATGGTTTGGCTCTAAGTATAAGTCTAGGTGGATTAGTATGACCTAGGTGGGTAGTTGTGTTCGGAGTGAGTAACGATGAGTATTTTATGCAGGTATTTGTTTGTGATGGCTAGAAGAAGAATTGGTGAAGCTTCTGGTGGGACTCAGAACCTTAATGGTCTAAGGGAAGAAAACCGTGCAGTGTTTCAGGACAGGTTTGAAATGGCCGTGAAAGCAATTCGTGACCAAGGGCCGAGAGAGGAACATGTAGCACCTCCGCGATATGGGTTGGAGCAATTCTTGAAGTTGAAACCAAGTGAGTACGACGGTGAGCCTGATGTGAAGAAGGCCGAGCTATGGATAGAATCAATGGAGAAAATCTACGAGGTCTTTGGTTGCACTGACGAGGATAGGGTTCTGTTTTCAGCTTATAAGCTCGTGGGGACTGCGGAACATTGGTGGAAGGCACTGAAGACCAGTTGGGATGCGACTCTTGTACCATATCCTTGGGAGTGGTTCGTGAAGAAATTCAAGGATCATTTTATCTTTTTAGTGAATCAAAACCGGAAAGAGATCGAGTTCCTCAGCTTGGAGCAAGGCATGATATCAGTAGCACAGTACTCAGCTAAGTTCACAGAATTAGCCAGGTGTTGTGAATACCTTGTGCGGACCGAGGAGCAGAAAGCGATGAGATTGGTCAGGGGTTTGAAGACATCCATCCGGACTCAGCTTATAGCACAGCGGATTCAGACTCATCGGGATACGGTGGATCGAGCCTACTTAATTGAGCAGGACATTGGGGAACACAGAAGGAAGACTGAGATGGTTAACCCGGGTAAGCCAGGAGGGCAGAGTAAGTCACAACAGCAACATTCGGATAACAGAGGTAATTTTGGAGTGCAAACTCGATTCAGAAGGCAACTTCAAGGACAACCAACAGTAGGAAATCAAGGTTCTAACAAGGGTACACGAAATGGGAAAGTCTGGAGTTACTGTCAGAGGAAAGGACACTCAGAAGACAAGTGTTGGAAGAAGCAAGGAAAATGTGTGAAGTGTGGTCAGTTGGGACACTTTGTTAAAGATTGTCCGAGGTTTAGAGTTCAGTCATCGGGGACAGGAACTGGAAAATCACAGGGTCAGAAGAGGGATGCTTCGGGGAAGCCCAAGATTTCGGGTAGAGTATTTGCAATCAATCAGCACTCAGCGGGTGATTCATCAGTTTCAGAAGGTATTATTTTGCGTCGAGAGAGCGAGCGCGTGCATTTTAGGATCATTGCATTCACATGTTTCTGTGCATTTAGTTGCATTTATTTCTTTTGAGTCTTTGACTTATGTGTTGTCAGTGTCTACTCCTATGGAGGAGTGTAGGATGTCTGATGGAGTCTTATGTGCTCATGTTGTGCTTAAAGGTAGATATAACTTACCTGCTAAATTGGTCATATTGCTATTATAAGATTTTTTATGTCATTTTGAGAAGGGAAATGTCATGCTTTAGTCGATGGTTGTAGGGAAATTGTTACATCCTCTCTTCCCTTTTGCCTAAAATTGTTTTGAGACTGTTCATTTGGGTAGAGTTATACCTATCTTTCCTTAATTAAAATCCGAGTATTTAGTTTCGGTGAATTGTTGGGCGTATTTATCGTTTGTGAAAACTTCTATTTTGTTTCTGAATAGTACCTAGTAATTGGGGAGAACCTTGGGTTAAATTGAGTTGTTATAGTACAAGGTTGTAGTGCTAATATTTAGATCAATGTCCTTATGGCATCGGTTGGGTTATAAGAGTTGAGGATTTAAATTGAGGATTCAATGAGGATCTCTTGAGGAAAATTTTGGTCACTTTTAGTACATCTCCGTGAATGCATCGGAATGGGTTAGTATGGAGAGGTATACGATTTGTTATGGATGATGAGTTTGTTGTAGGAGTTCCGATCATTAATGGTGGTAAGCGTGTTAAGTTAGAAAGGACTAAGTACATTTCGGGGGAGTAATAATTTCTCAATCTATGTTAAAGGCATTTTGAAATTTTGGTTAGATAGTGGTTCTATGGTTCTAAATCCCTTCTTGGTGGCGTTACCGAATTGGATCAAGGGTGTGTGAAGAAAGTTGAGTATCAATACTTGGGCATAATTAAAGAATATTGTGATTTAGTAATGGAGCTATTGGAATGAGGCTAGCTAATTGGTTTATGATTTTGATAGTACCATTGAGCTTAAGTATCATTAAGTTAATAAAGGTATGCGTGAGAAACTAACTGGGGTTAGCTATTGAATTTAGAGTTCGTTGATTTCCTTTGGGTATATGAGCACGTATTATAACTTAAAAGGGAGCTAGAGGAAATCCCTTGAAGATAAAATTTAGACCATTTTCGGACTATTGGGTATTCGTAATTATTTTAGGCTTTCAAGGATTGGAGTGTTATGACGATGATATTATGATGTAGGTTTAAGTGAGCATTTTGTATTTATATTACACCTCTAATTTAAAGTGCTACCTAGAGCGAGAGCACTATAATGGGAATCTTTAGAGATATAGCCTTTGGTGAATATTATGGGGATGGAAAATTTCTTTAGCTTTTCATATTTTAAAAGCTAATTAAGCTCGAGATGGAATGTTTGGAATTTCTGGGGAATAATACTAAGTATGCGATTTACAAATGGAAGTACCTTTGCAGTGTAGTTAAGGTTATGAATAAGGCGAGCTTGAGATATCTCGAGAATTATGTGTGGGAATAATTTGGATTCTTCGATTTTGAGCACAGATTTTGATTAGTAATGAAGTTAATGATGGAATGATTCGGTTCGAGAGGTGGTGTTATCCTAAGCATTATTTAAGGTTACCTTGTAGTGGGTTAGGTTGGACAATTGAGGAATTTGAGAAATGGCGGAACTATCGTATGAGTGGGTACCTGATCATTCGGGTAAGTCTCGTTAAAATTCGGGTCGAATTTTCTTTAAGGGGGAGTGAATGTCACGACCCGAAAACTAGGCTCTATTTTATTAGTAATAGATAATCATTATTTATTTAATTGCTTATTTATTGGTTTAAATTATTATTTATTTAAATATTTATGTGTGCACTTTATGTGTCATAATAAATTATGACTAGCATTTTATTTGGGTCATTTGTGCTAATGTAGAAGTGTTGAGTCTTAATAGTTAGTAGGGAGTGTAAGTATTTGTGTGTAGTGTAGTGGAGGGACCTGAGTGTAAGTTTTGGGAAATAATTCCCCTACACCCTCTCTTCTCCCTCACCTCTCCCTCACTTTCCAGCCATCTCCCTCTCTCTCTAGCAATGGGTAAGTTTCTCTCTCACTTCTCTCTACATTTCCATCATCTTCCTCTCATCTTCTCTCATTTCTTAAAACTTGAACATTGTTTAGATCGTCGATAGGATCGTAGGAAGCCAAAAAGATTTGAATTCCGTCAATTGGAAATTCCGAGTAAGTTGCTTTTCCCCCTATTTTATGCTAGAAATGCTACTCCATGTTCATTTAATGTTATGAATGTCATTTATTGCATCTTGGGTTGATTTGGGAGTGATTTGCATTTTGTTCATTTTTGTGAAATCTTGGGTATTTGAATCACCCTTGAGTGAGGTCTTTAGTTGATGTTGTTGGAGTTATTTTGGCTCAAAATGGTGTAGGTACCTTAGTTCCCTTCTTGGTAGTGTTAGAATTGGTAAAGAATTGGTGTGTATTGGATTTGGGGTCATTAATGGTGGAAACCCAGAACTTTTGGCCAGAAATCGCCCTTCCGGGCAAGGAGGCGCGCGCATCCCTCCCTTAGGAGGCGCGCGCACCCTTAGGCCATCCTTGAATCAAAACCTTCTGTCCTAATGAGGCGCACGCACCCCTTATATTGAAGCGCGCGCATCCTCTCCTCCTCCAAAATCTGATGCGCGCGCATCCCTCCCTTAGGAGGCGCGCGCACCCCCCTCCCCTGTTATGAATTTATTCCCCTTTTTGGTCCAATCTTTCGAGAGTCGTATTTGGTTCATGCGGACTCCGTTTTAGGCGTGTAAACTATCGTTTCGAAGCTCTCTTCGAGAACTACAAGATGGTATAGGTTGTTTAGTTAAGTTATAAGTTTTATACTTCGGGATTTTATTGGGTGTTTGGGCATCTTATGACGTGTTCGTGGTTGTTCCAATCGAATTGATTTTCGAGTAAGACTTGGTCTAGGTTTTAGGCGATGTCCCATAGTACCTAGAGGGTTGTGGTTGAACACCAAAGTGTAGGGTTTAGTCTGGTCGTGATCGTGTTCTAAAGATTTAACCTTTTTGATTCGTTTGGGGGTTTGGGTTTGGTTCGTTAAGGACGAAGGTAAAGCGTGTATTGGCAATTGGGTACTTACGGTTTGATTAACCTTAAAGTGTATTCATTCTGATTCCTACTTTGGAATTTCAGGTGTGATGAGATGGTTGAGTTCATAGTCCTAGTACATCTTTATGAGTAAACGTTTAGGATAATTTTGGGTTATAGTCGTTGTACTATTTGTGAGCGACCGTTTGGGTTGTGTTCTTTATGATTAACTCGTGGGTATCATCTTTGGAATGTATCTGGTATGGTTTCTCTTTATGAAATTACGGTATTCTAATAATCATTGTTGTTGTGCTCTTTATGAGAAATTCCGTTTATCGTTGTTGTGCTCTTTTATGAGAAACTTCTTGTGTTCGTTGTTGTTGAACTCTTCATGAGTAATCGTTTGCATCTTTATGGTGATTAATTGGTGTGGTTCCCTACTTTGGAACCTTAAGTTGTTATTCATGCTAAAATATTATTACTTAGCATTTAATTAGGAGCCCAGCTGGCATATTTGTTGCATCGGGCGATGGGAAAGATTATAATGGCAAAGCCAAGTCCATTATAATGTTGACCATTGTTTTGCCCCCTTCTTTACCCCTTCTCCAGATTGGCCTTGGAAAGGATAAGTCAGCGTTCCTTTGTGAATGCATCTGGCTAACGGGCATGACTTTGTGTCATGGTCCTTGTCCCTTGTGACACTTTTATGGTTATTGGTTCCGGTACCGGGGTTTTCTCTTCGAGCTTTCATGCTGCTATGAAGATGTTGATTGTTGATTATTGAAGCTGCGCAGCGATCCTTTATTTGGATGTTCCGGTTTGGAAAACCTTGGCTATGTATCCACTTATGAGTGTTTATTTCAGCTTTATGTGTTGCATGATGAGCTGGTCGCTATTTCCAACCGGTATGGGACGGTTGGCGATAAGGAGCCTCTCATTTGTTGTTATATGTTTATTTATATGATTGATTATGGGATGTTACTGTTTGACAGCATGTCACTTCTTATTCCGCTGCTATCTGTCATATGTTAATTGCTATTGGTTATTGCATCATAGCATGGCATGTAGTTGCATTAGTAACTTACTGAGATTTTATCTCACCCCATTTATTTCCATCTTTGTTTTTCCTTAACCCCCCCAGGAGGAAAAGGATTAGGATTCGCGGATCGAGGAGGACGTCGAGAGGATTGAGATATTGGGGCAGGTTGTTATGGATCGGTTTACATTATTTAAATGTATAACCTTTTGGGGATAGTGTCACCATTATTGACGTCATTAAGAATTGTATATTTATTCTTTTGAGTATAAGCTGTGGAGCTTATGTTGGTTGTACATTGTTGATTTAAACTTGGATTTGTAAAGCCTTGTGTTATCATCTTTTGGTTCAAAATGAAATTTTTAACTTCTATAATTTGGAGTTTTGGTTTTAAGTCGACGTCCAGCTCGCGATCTCGGGCCGCGGGGTTCGGGGTCGCGACATGGAGCGTGTTGTAGATTGGCATGGAATTGGCATTTGGCGCACCTCTTGACTTTCTCGATGCAGTCCCTTTCCATGGTACTCCAATAATAACCCATGCGGAGTATTTTCTTGGTTAACTTAAACCCGTTCATGTGGGGCCCACATTCACCTTCGTGGATCTCATGCATTATTTCTTGAGCTTCGGTCTCATTTGCGCATATGAGATTGATCCCTTCGTGGTGCCTTTTGTAGACTCGGTCCCCAATCAGTACATATCGGGAGTTTGCTTGGACCTCGTTGATCTCGATACTCATGCAGTATGCCGGACTGTTCCTTCGGGAAATTTTGAAGGGCTTCACCATTTTACCCTCAGGTATTTCGACCAGTGCAGCAATGGTGGCTAGTGCATCAGCAAAACGGTTTTTGTCCCTTGGTAGGTAGTTGAAGGTGATTTCTTGAAACTATTCAACCAACTCCTCGAGATGTTGACCATACCGTTGCAGAGTCGAGTCTTGAATCTTCCACTTTCCAGATGTCTGATTGATGATGAGCAAGGAATCACCGAATACTTCTAAACTTGTGACATTTCTCTCGAGGGCTGCTTCGAACCCCGCTATGCATGCTTCGTACTCAGCGATGTTGTTGGTGGCTTCAAATTCGAGGCGGATAGCGATTGGAGTATACATGTCCTTTGGGTCAACAAGTAACATCCCTATGCCATATCCATGCTTATTGGCTGCGCCATCGAAAAAAAGTTGCCACTTATTTTCTTCTGTTGTAGCACAAATCAAATGCTCGTCGGGGAACTGTACATCTTCCCCTTCACTTCGTCACACGGAAATTCAGCAAGCTGATCACTGAACACATTCCCCCTGATGGATTTGAGTGTGACGTAAGTGATATCGTAGCCGGCGAGCATGAAATACCATTTGGCTATTCTTGTTGACATGAAAGGCTTCTCGAAGATGTAGCGGAGCGGGTCCACTTTTGCTACCAACTTGATTGGGAAGGCCTCAATATAATGGTTGAGCTTTTGAGTAACCCAAACCAATGCAGCACAAGACTTCTCTAAGACAGAGTAGTTCTTTTCAGCTCCTTGAAACCGGCGGCTGATGAAGTAGATATCATTCTATTTTGTGGAGTCTCGCTGTTCTTGTGCTAACATAGCCCCTAGGGCTTCATCATTGACAGTGAGATAGAGCAAGAGAGGCTTATCTTTGTGCGGTGGAACCAAAACTGGAGGGCATGTCAAGTAATGCTTCACTTGATCGAAGGCTTCTTGGCAAGCATCGGTCCATTCTAGAGCCACATTCTTCTTGAGTAGCTTGAAGATCGATTCACACATGGAAATGAGTTGATGCACAAACCGACTGATGTATTGAAGTCTGCCCATGAAACCTTTGATTTATTTCTGCGTCTTTGGAGGAGGCATGTCGCGCCCCAGACCCGTGGTCCTACTTGGCCCCACGCTCGGGACACGATTGGAAGACGTTATAAAACCTTTTAGAATTTTTTTTCGAAATATACTTTTAGAAAGTGGAATAAAACACACTTGAAGTTCAAAGACTTCACTTAACTTGAAACAAACTTTTACAAACACTTTCACAGCGAAAGTACATAGCCCGAAGGCTTACAAACTTTTAAACAAATGTACATACATCAACTTTTACCAAAATAGATGTAACCATAAGAAGTATGGGTACTCTACCCAAAGGGTTTACATTTACATAATGTAACCTTCAACAAAACAAGTCCCAACTCTTACCAAACCAACGTCCTCCCGTGCCGAGTGTCCTATCCCCTGGACCCGCTTTTATCTAAAACAGTAAACAAATAAGGGTGAGAATAAATCTCAGTAAGCTACTAAAATGCAACTACGTTACATGCTGATATGATGATCATAAAGAAACAATATCAACAAGTAAGCATATAGCATATAACATCAACTCATATATCACTTATATCACATTGCCCACACTCCGGTGGATACCAAGCCAAGGTTTAACCAATAACCATAACCGATGAGAATACCATCTGAGAACCCATCAAAGAAAACCATCTGAGCAGCATAAATAGCTGAAGCCGTCGGGATCCCGAAAACCAAATCATAACCAATAGAACCAAGTAACCAGAGAGGGAAATATGACACAAAGTCATAACCCAAATACTCACCAAAGGGAGCAATTCATCCCATCCAAGGCCAATCTGGACTGGGGAAACTAGAAGGCACAGTGGATACCTTATAATGAACTTGGCTTGTGTGCCACTATAATTCTCCCACCGCCTGACTCACAAGCTCCAATGGAAAACCTTATAGTGAGCTTACCTGTACCACTATAATTCTTCCATTGGCTGACTCCACAACAAGACCAGCTGGACTTTTAACAAGAAGCACAGTAATGAATACTTGCTAAACAAAACCCGGGGCATTTAATCCAAGAAGGAATTAAGCCAAATACATCACAAGATGCACACAAAAGATTTCTCATAAAGAGTCCATAATAAGGACATTTAGTTACAACCCAATCTTTTTCATCAACGACATAAAAGTCATACGCATTCATGTTTAAGTCATAAGCCACCCCAAGGATCACAAAACACTTGTCCTCTTATACCCCATATAACACAAACTATCAAACCTTGGAAACAGGGGGGGTGCGCACGCCTCACCCCATTGGGTGCGCGCGCTTCCAAGGACCAGAACCTCACTATTTTTGGTTCACTTAAGGGTGCGCGCGCCTCACCCAAAAGGATGCGCACGCCTCCTTCTCCAGTCAATTTTTGCCTAGGTTGGTAACAATGGGTGCGTGCGCCTCCTTATATAGGGTGCGCGCGCCTCCTCCTATTTTGGGCCAAATCCCAGATTCTTCCTTAGTTCAATTTTTACTCCTTCCGTCCCACAAGCGTAACATATATACTACACAATTTAGTACACAACATTAGCAACTCTCATTATAGTTACAACTTGAGTTCATAAACATTCACAATACCCAGCTAAACCAAATTCATATACTCCCTTTGTCCCAAAATTACAAGTATAGCAAATATTACCCAAATCACAAAATTAACAAGTAGGAGTATCATATATAGCATATGTGACTATTTTAACATTTAAAGGGGAATTAGTAACTTACCTAGTTCCGGAAAAAGTATCGCTGAAATAAGTTTTGTTCGGCTAGAAATGACCTACTCGACGCCCTGATCATTTTTATATAATTAGTTTTTAAAACGGGTAAGTAAATAAAAAAAATTAAATCGAAATGGGTCGAACTTACCTTTTTCTCCTAACCCTAACTGATACGTAGAAGGTTGCAGAAGAAAGTTTTGCACAGAGAAAGAAGAAGAAAGCAAGTTTCCTTAAATATCTTTAACCCTTTTTTGCATTTTGATCACCCAACTTTCCAAGTTAACACTTTAACCCCTAAACTTATAATTTCAACAAGGACCCTAAAGTTTCAACTTAATCATTTAACTCCTTTAACCATTATTATTACTAACTAAGTAGATAACACAAATAATCAAGTATGATATGCAAATCATAAAATATGATGCAACACATAAAATGCACATATAAGTCAAATAAAAATCCCCAAAAATATAAAATAAATAGGGACGGGTTTTGGGGTCGCTACAATCACTCCCCCTTAAAAAAAAAATTCATCCCGAATTTTAGGGTTACTTACCGAGGCCCTCAAACAACCAAGGGTACTTCCTCTCGATCTCTTCCCGAAGTTCCCAAGTCGATTCCTCCACATTGTGATTCCTCCACACAACTCGAACAAGAGGGATACTTTTGTTTCTCAATTCTTGCACCTTCGAATCAATGACTTGGACCGGATGTTCCTCATAAGACATACTCGGCTCAATATCCTCGGGTACCTCAGATAGAACATGAGAAGAATCATACACATACTTCCGAAGCATAGAAATATGAAACACATTGTGAATCTTATCAAGAGAAGGAGGTAATGCAAGACGATAAGTCCGATCCCCCACTCTTCCAAGAATCTCAAAGGGACCAATAAACCTCGGAGCAAGCTTGCCTTTCTTCCCATATCTTCGAATACCAACCTTAGGGGAAACCTTCAAAAACACAAAGTCACCTTTTTCGAACTCAAGGTCTCGCCTCCGATGATCAGCGTAGCTTTTCTGTCTACTCTGGGCAGTACTCAAACGATCTCGAATAAGTTTAACCTTCTCAACTGAATCATTAACCATCTGAACACCCCAAATCTTGGCTTCTCCCACTTCATCCCAACAGATAGGAGACCGACATTTCCTTCCATACAAGGCTTCATAAGGAGCCATCCCAATACTGGACTGAAAACTGTTATTATAAGCAAACTCTACGAGAGGCAAATGAATATCCCACGAATCTGAAAAATCAACTGAGAAAGCCCTCAACATATCCTCAAGAATCTGGATAGTTCTCTCGGACTGGCCATCTGTTTGAGGATGAAAAGCTGTACTAAATCTCAACTCTGAACCCAAAGCCTTCTGAAACGCTTGCCAAAACCGAGATGTGAATCTAGGGTCACGATCAGATACAATGCTCACTGGAACTCCATGTAACCTCACGATCTCATTAATGTACAAAGTTGCAAGATTTTCCATAGAATAACCGATCTCACTAGGTAGAAAATGAGAAGACTTTGTCAATCTATCAACAATCACCCAAACCGCATCAAACCTTCTTCGAGTACGAGGTAACCCTGTCACAAAATCCATGGTAACATGTTCCCACTTCCATTCCGGAATCTCCAACGGTTGAAGCAATCCTGCAGGCCTTTGATGTTTAGCTTTAACTTGTTGACATGTTAAGCACTTGGATACATAATCCGCTATCTCTCTCTTCATATTATTCCACCAAAAGTGTTGCTTCAAATTCTGATACATTTTAGTACTCCCGGGATGAATAGTATACCTTGATTTATGGCCTTCATCAAGAACTTGGTGTTTAATCCCATCAACATTAGGCACAGACAACCGACCTCTGAAAGTCAATACCCCTTCAGGACTGAGGGAGAAATCCTCAAATTTACCATCTTTGATTTTATCCATAATCTTTACCAATTCCGGGTCATCCTTCTGAGCTTCCTTTATTTGTTGAACTAAAGTTGGAAATACTCGAATGTTCGCAAAAATAGCTCCATGCTTTGATTCATAAGGACTCCAATCTCGAGCATCCTCCAACATCTTCCATTCCCGCACCATCAATGAAGCTACATAAGACTTCCAGCTAATAGCATCAGCTACCACATTTGCCTTGCCCGGATGATAAGAAATTGTACAATCATAATCCTTCAATAGCTCCATCCATCTTCGTTGTCTATTATTCAACTCTTTCTGGGAGAAAAGATACTTCAAACTCTGATGATCTGTGAAAATCTCAAACTTTGCTCCATAAAGATAATGTTTCCACTTGTGCAATGCAAAGACAATAGCTGCAAGCTCCATGTCATGGGTAGGATAATTCTGCTCACTAGGAGTCAACTTCCTCGAAGAATATGCAATCACCCTTCCATTCTGCATTAATACACACCCGAGGCCTTCTTTAGAAGCATCACTATAGATTACCAAATCATCATTACCATTAGGTAGGGCAAGAATAGGAGCTGTAGTCAATCTCTTCTTCAATTCTTCAAAACTAGCTTGGCATTTTTCATCCCACACATAAGGAATATTCTTTCGAGTCAACTGAGTCAAGGGAGTTGCAATCTTAGAAAACCCTCAATGAACCTTCTGTAGTACCCAGCTAACCCCAAGAAACTTCGAATTTCTGTAACTGATTCTGGCCTCCTCCAATTCACAATAGCCTCAACTTTGGATGGATCAACTGATATACCTTTATTGGAGATCACGTGCCCAAGAAAAGATACTTCATTGAGCCAAAAAGCACACTTACTGAATTTAGCAAACAACTGCTTCTCACGAAGAATAGATAAAACCATTCGTAAATGTTGCTCATGCTCCTCCCGGGACTTGGAATAAACCAGAATATCATCAATAAATACAACCACGAAGGTATCAAGATAAGGTTTAAAGACTCTGTTCATCATATCCATAAAAACAGCCAGAGCATTAGTCAACCCGAAAGGCATAACAAGAAACTCATAATGGCCATATCTACTACGAAAAGCAGTTTTAGAAATGTCTTCAGAACGGATTTTCAACTGATGGTACCCACTCCTCAAGTCAAGTTTTGAAAAGACAACTGACTCTTGAAGTTGATAAAATAAATCATCAATATGAGGAAGCGGATATTTATTCTTTATAGTTACCTGATTCAGCTTTCTGTAGTCAATACACAGCCTCAAGGACCCATCTTTCTTTTTAACAAACAATACTGGAGCTCCCCACGGGGATACACTAGGACGAATGAATCCTCGATCAAGTAACTCTTGCAGCTGAACCTTCAACTCTTTCAATTCAGCTGGGGCCATTCTGTAAGGTGCCTCAGATATAGGAGCCGTACCTGGAAGTAAGTCAATACAGAACTCTATTTCCAGGTCAGGAGGCATAGCATACTCAGAAGAAAATACATCTGAAAATTCTTTAACAATAGGCACATCCTCAATATCAGGAACCCTTTTAGTAGTATCCAAAACACTAGCCAAATACCCCGCACAACCACGGTTCAACAACTTTCTAGCCTTCATATAAGAAATAATTCTAATCTCTCTACCCAAGGAACAGTTTCAAAAGAAAATTTAGGAACATTTGGGATAGAAAATGTAACCACCTTATTAGCACAATCAACAGACGCATGATATTTACCCAACCAATCCATACCCAAGATAACATCAAAATCTTGTAATGGTAAGATAACTAAATCAGCAGGTAAAACATGCTCACGTATATGCACATCACAAGAATGCAACACCTCATTGGTCACCAAACACTCCCCTATAGGAGTTGACACCTCTAACACATAAGGTAGAGATTCAGAAGACAAATGCAATCGAGAAGCAAAATGCACAGACACATAAGAATGCGATGAGCCAGGGTCTATAAGTGTACGTGCCCTCAAACTAGACACAGAAATAATACCTCCTATCACATTAGAGGACTCTGAAGCCTGTTGCTGAGAAATAGCAAAAACACAACCCTGAACCTTAGGCTTGCCTGAGGAATCCCTCTTTTGACCCTGAGAGGACCCAACCACACTTCCCGATGCTTGCATCCTATACTTAGGGCAATCCCTCTGAAAATGCCCTAACTGACCACAGTTCAAACACTTGCCCTGCTTCTTCCAACATCTCTCTTCTGAATATCCTTCTTTCTGACAATAATTACAAACTCCTCTACTCTGACTCCCTGAAGTATTACTTTGATTTCTGTTACCTGACTGTCTTTGAGAAGACCCTTTAAATTGTGAAGATCCACCTTGATTTCCTCTACTCTCACCACGTTGTGGTTGCCTAACTTGCTTTCCAGCGCGTAACAATTCCATTTTCCTTTTATGTTCCTCAATGTCATGCTCCACCTGGTAAGCTCGATCCACTGCATCCTAAAAATCTTGCAACTTATGGGATACTATCTGAGTTCTAATCACGGTTTTCAAACCTTTCACAAACCTCGAAGCCTTCCTCTCCTCAGTTGCCACTAGGTGAGTACAATACCTGTACAACTCTAAAAATTTAGCTGAATATTGAGCAATTGACATAGAACCTTGCTCCAAGTTAAGAAATTCCATCTCCTTCCTGTCTTGATCTACTCGAGGAATGAAGTGTTCTTTGAACTTTCCCAGAAAATTCTCCCAAGTATAAGGTACATAAGTCTCATCCCATTTTGTTTTCAAAGCTTTCCACCAATGCTCAGCCCCTCCATTCAGTTTATAGGTAGCAAACCTGACTTGATCTTCCTCCGAACATCTCAAAGCATCAAAGATCTTTTCCATCGATTCAATCCACCTTTCAGTTTTAGATACATCGGGCTCTCCATCATACTCCATAGGCTTCATTTTCAGAAACTGTTCTAGGCCATATCTTGGTGGAACATGTTCCCTTTCTTGCCTCTGATCACTTAAAGTTTTCATCGCTGCTTCAAACATTCCCTGAAACATAATTCGAGCCTCTTCTCTGGCATCCCCTTGCCCCGAAGAGCCGGCCTGATCTCCGTCAGTTTCACCCATTTTTAATGAATACCTGCATCAAACACTCAACGTTACTCACTCTATACTCTACTACCCTCCTAGGTCATTTAGTCATTCTAGACCATCTACAACCTAGCTCTGATACCAACTGTCGCGCCCCAGACCCGTGGTCCTACTTGGCCCCACGCTCGGGACACGATTGGAAGACGTTATAAAACCTTTTAGAATTTTTTTTCGAAATATACTTTTAGAAAGTGGAATAAAACACACTTGAAGTTCAAAGACTTCACTTAACTTGAAACAAACACTTACAAACACTTTCACAGCGAAAGTACTTAGCCCGAAGGCTTACAAACTTTTAAACAAATGTACATACATCAACTTTTACCAAAATAGATGTAACCATAAGAAGTATGGGTACTCTACCCAAAGGGTTTACATTTACATAATGTAACCTTCAACAAAACAAGTCCCAACTCTTATCAAACCAACGTCCTCCCGTGCCGAGTGTCCTATCCCTGGACCCGCTTTTATCTAAAACAGTAAACAAATAAGGGTGAGAATAAATCTCAGTAAGCTACTAAAATGCAACTACGTTACATGCTGATATGATGATCATAAAGAAACAATATCAACAAGTAAGCATATAGCATATAACATCAACTCATATATCACTTATATCACATTGCCCACACTCCCGTGGATACCAAGCCAAGGTTTAACCAATAACCATAACCGATGAGAATACCATCTGAGAACCCATCAAAGAAAACCATCTGAGCAGCATAAATAGCTGAAGCCGTCGGGATCCCGAAAACCAAATCATAACCAATAGAACCAAGTAACCAGAGAGGGAAATATAACACAAAGTCATAACCCAAATACTCACCAAAGGGAGCAATTCATCCCATCCAAGGCCAATCTGGACTGGGGAAACTAGAAGGCACAGTGGACACTTTATAGTGAACTTGGCTTGTGTGCCACTATAATTCTCCCACCGCCTGACTCACAAGCTCCAATGGAAAACCTTATAGTGAACTTACCTGTACCACTATAATTCTTCCATTGGCTGACTCCACAACAAGACCAGCTGGACTTTTAACAAGAAGCACAGTAATGAATACTTGCTAAACAAAACCCGGGGCATTTAATCCAAGAAGGAATTAAGCCAAATACATCACAAGATGCACACAAAAGATTTCTCATAAAGAGTCCATAATAAGGACATTTAGTTACAACCCAATCTTTTTCATCAACGACATAAAAGTCATACGCATTCATGTTTAAGTAATAAGCCACCCCAAGGATCACAAAACACTTGTCCTCTTATACCCCATATAACACAAACTATCAAACCTTGGAAACAGGGGGGGTGCGCACGCCTCACCCCATTGGGTGCGCGCGCTTCCAAGGACCAGAACCTCACTATTTTTGGTTCACTTAAGGGTGCGCGCGCCTCACCCAAAAGGATGCGCACGCCTCCTTCTCCAGTCAATTTTTGCCTAGGTTGGTAACAATGGGTGCGTGCGCCTCCTTATATAGGGTGCGCGCGCCTCCTCCTATTTTGGGCCAAATCCCAGATTCTTCCTTAGTTCAATTTTTACTCCTTCCGTCCCACAAGCGTAACATATATACTACACAATTTAGTACACAATATTAGCAACTCTCATTATAGTTACAACTTGAGTTCATAAACATTCACAATACCCAGCTAAACCAAATTCATATACTCCCTTTGTCCCAAAATTACAAGTATAGCAAATATTACCCAAATCACAAAATTAACAAGTAGGAGTATCATATATAGCATATGTGACTATTTTAACATTTAAAGGGGAATTAGTAACTTACCTAGTTCCGGAAAAAGTATCGCTGAAATAAGTTTTGTTCGGCTAGAAATGACCTACTCGACGCCCTGATCATTTTTATATAATTAGTTTTTAAAACGGGTAAGTAAATAAAAAAAATTAAATCGAAATGGGTCGAACTTACCTTTTTCTCCTAACCCTAACTGATACGTAGAAGGTTGCAGAAGAAAGTTTTGCACAGAGAAAGAAGGAGAAAGCAAGTTTCCTTAAATATCTTTAACCCTTTTTTGCATTTTGATCACCCAACTTTCCAAGTTAACACTTTAACCCCTAAACTTATAATTTCAACAAGGACCCTAAAGTTTCAACTTAATCATTTAACTCCTTTAACCATTATTATTACTAACTAAGTAGATAACACAAATAATCAAGTATGATATGCAAATCATAAAATATGATGCAACACATAAAATGCACATATAAGTCAAATAAAAATCCCCAAAAATATAAAATAAATAGGGACGGGTTTTGGGGTCGCTACAAGGCATGTCAATGATTGCCTTGATCTTGGAGGGATCGGCTTCAATTCCCCTCTCAGTGACCATGTAACAGAGAACCTTTCCTCTGACGACCCCAAAAGTGCACTTTGCGGGATTGAGTCTCATGTTGTGTTGCCGAAGTCTTTCAAAGAACTTGCGAAGATCGATCAAATGTTGACCGTTGGTTCCCTTCGAATGGATGATCATGTCGTCTACATAGACCTCGATGTCTTTATGAATCATGTCATGGAATAGATCCGTAACAGCCCTCTGGTAGGTAGCCCTAGCATTCCTTAGTCCGAATGGCATGACTGTGTAGCAGAAAGTGCCCTACGGTGTTGTGAAAGCTGTCTTGTGTTGGTCCTCTTCGGACATGAGAATCTGATTATAACCAACAAAACCGTCCACAAATAAGCGGACTTCATAGTTGGCAGTTGAATCGACGAGTATGTCGATGTTTGGTAGTGGAAAATCATTTTTCGGGGAAGCTTTGTTCAAATACCGGAAGTCCACACAAACCCGAACCTTGTCGTTTGCCTTTCTGACTGTCACAATGTTGGCTAGCCAAGTCGGATACTCAATGACTTTGATGAAACCCACACTGAGGAGCTTTTCAATCTCTTCTTTGACATGTAGAGACCATTCTGGCTTGATCTTTCTGAGCTTCTGCTTTACTGGCTTGGCGTCCTCTCTGATCGGAATTCTGTGCTCCGGGACCTTTCTGTCAAAACCCGGTATGTCTCTGTACGACCATCCGAATACATCCACAAACTCTTTGAGCAGTGCAGTCAATCTGTCTCTGTCTTCCCCCTTGAAGAAGCTGCCAATCTTCGTTTCTTTCGGCTCTTCGTCGGTACCCAGATTAACAACATACAATTCCTCATCAGCCCCTAGACCATTTTCACCACGACAACGAATGTGTTGAGCTAGTTCATTTAGGTATGTTATGTTTTCGTGGTCTATTTCATCATAATTTGAATCGTTATTAACTTGTTCATTAAGTTCGTTATTAGTTAATTCATCATTTATGATGTTTGCAATCTCGAGGTACTCAAAAATATCAAATTTTTCATTAGCAAAGAAAGGAAACACACGATCGGCTATTGCCTCCACATCCTCTTGGGTGAGGGCATTAGAGACACTCTTGGACTCTAAAGTAAGTGTGAGCAGCTCTTCCTTTGTTGCTGTACGGGGTATGCAACCCATTTCTCGGATCAAGAAATCCTCAGATACTATGGGCCCCTTTGTTGAATACCAGTTGTTGATTGGCTCGGAGCTTGGCGGGATCTCACTGATGGTTTCCTTTCTGACGACGGTGTCGTAGATGGCGTTGACTTGACAATCGTCCATGATGGCAAATTCTTCGAACATGGAGGCTAGATCAGATTACATGGCAAATTCCCCAGCAGAGTCGCCACTGTAGATACCCCGCGGAACCACGGCTTGGCTAGAGCGGTGAATTAACCTAGGATGTCTACTTGATTTTAAGAGTCGCCACCCGAGTTTTAGAGGAACGCGAGAAAACCTAAGAAAATAGCCTTTTATTTATTGATTACGAAACCAAAGATTCAAGGAAAATGGGTTCGGGGGTTAGGTGACGGAGTGGGAAGTACTTAAACACCCACTCCGCCCCGCTTACGCGGGTCTTGCTACTCTTGGTGTTCTTATATTTACATGTCCTTTAATTTAATGATAAGAGAAATGTGCTAACAATTATAATGAAAAGAAAGGGGAAATTTATAGAGGAAAAATAAAGGAGAATTGCTTATTTATTGATTTATGCTAAAGATTACATGTCGAATTATTGTTAGATAATTACATTAAGAAATGAGAATGTAAATTAAAGTGGAATTAAAATGTTGGGATGTCACCTTGACCAAACTTCAATAGTGAAGTGGTCTTTTGGTTGTATCCCTTTTTATGGAGATTGCATACACATTAGAGATGAAGAAAGTAATTTAAAAGGTTTTTTTGTTTCAGAAGTGACAAAGAGAGAATATAAGATAAAACAAGAATTTAGAGGAAGAAAATGGACATTGTACCTTGTGCTTGCAAGAGGAAGGACCAAACTTTGTGTATAATGACTACCTTTGAAAATGGACTTTTGTGTGTTTAGAGTGTTTTTGACTCAAGAATTCTTCCTCCACGGTGATCTCTACCTCGGACTCTATAGTCACTTTCTTGCCCACCACTCTCGGGGTGACATTGGAGTAGGCTCCCTTTCTTGTGTTGGTATTTCACAATCAGTGAAGTTCTCTAGACCGGGCTTTCTGACGCTTTGTTATTAACCCATGGTATGTACGGAACATCTTCCCCTTGGCGAAAAAAATAACCGTTTAGTGTGTTGCGGTAAGGCCTCAAGTTAGGGATTTCATATTGTCGACCTTCTTTGCGAGCTCGGGTCTTTTGACTCTTGACTGCTTGCTCGTACTTTAAGGAATCTTCGGTAGGCTCGTACCCCAAACCAAACTTGTTCTTGACAAAAGGAACTTCTACGGGGTGCAATATCCCTTGTTGATGCTTCCCTAAGCCTAGACCGGGAAAGTGATTCATGTTCCTCATCATGCGGAGGATTTTAGGATTGCCGAGGGTCCATTGTCTGTTTCCCCCTTCTTTGTCGATGGTGTTGACGCCGGAGAGAGTGGCATCTTCTATCCCGTGTTGAACTTGGTGAACGGGTTGTCCCCCATTTCTGTGGATGGTGACATTCTCGGCCATGACGGTGACTATCTCGTCCCTATTTCTGATCTTGACACATTGATGGAGAGTGGAAGGGACAACATTAGAACTGTGGATCCAAGGTCGGCCCAGAAGTAAGTTGAATGAAGCAGGGACATCAAGTACTTGGAATGGGACGGACATGATCATGCTTCCAAATTCGATATCAACTTCTAACATTCCCATGACTGTACGGGCAGTGCTATCGTACCCTCTAATGACTTGTGCGGAGGGTTGTAAATCGGAGCGTTTGAGCCCCAGTATGCCCATGACTCGGGTAGGCATTAAGTTGAGTGCAAAACCACCGTCTATTAGGACTCTTGAAATGGGTCTCCCCCTTACCCTTACTTTGAGGTAGATGGCTTCATTGTGTTCGGACCCGAATGGCGGGAGGTCTATGTCGGCAAAAGTGATGACATTGCCGAAGTGTATGTGACCTATCATTGCTGTGAGGTCCTCAGGAGTCATGTCAGGAGAGACTGATGTGTCATCCAAGTTCTTGATGATGATGTCTCGGTGTTTCTTTGATGATGCAATAAGGTCCCAGATGGATATGTTGGCTTGCGTCTTCTTGAGATGTGTTAACAAAGGATCTTCGGGTACGTCGCGTGCTTGCGATCTTTGAGAAGAGGTGTTGGTTGCTGCGGTATTGGGAGGGATTGTGCTCGTTGTTACTCGGCCACTGCGAGTGATCACGTTCACGGTCCCGTGTAGCTTCTTCTTCCTATTCTCTAAGACTTCCCTCATAATCTCATCATAAGTCAAAACATAACAAGAATTATCAAGTTTATTCATATCATCGGAGCCCTCATTCACAATTGGGATCGAATGAGTGGTTCCTCCTACCTCTATTACATTTACACCACCCTCATTAGGGATTATGAATTCCTTCTTGTCTATGAGGTCTTGGATGGTGTTGCGGATGGAGAAGCAATCCTCGGTGAGGTGGCCGGTGCATTGATGGTAGTCACACCATTTGTTGGGCATGATTGGGATGGAGCGGTTGTGGTTGCTTGTACCCTTGAAGAGGGGTGATTTTTCCCTTAGCCTTTAGAGCTTCATAGGCCTCGGTAATGGTCATGCCATTGAGAGGAGTGTATACGCGGTCGTTTTGGAACCGCTTGCCTTGTGGTGGAGGGACCTTCTTGAAATTCCCCTTGTCGGTAGTAACGGCATTGACAGAAGCCTCATTGTTTGAACTAGAGGTGGCCTTGTATCGGTAAGTAGGAGTGGTCTTCTTAATCTCCTTGAGCAAGTCATCCATGCGTACCCTCGCCTCATACATTTGGGAGAAGTCAGAGTAGCAAGCCCCACTTAGGTGGGTGCGAAGATCAATCTTGAGACACTTGAGAAAGATGTCCATTTGCTCTTTTGTGTTTGGCCTCTCAACAATTTCAGAGAGCTTGTCATTCCATCTCCTTGTGAAGTTAATGAAGGACTCGTTGTCTCTTTGAGTGGTGTTCTCGAGCTCTTTCCTTGTGGGCCGGTGAGTGGTGTTACCTTGATATTGATTTTTGAAGGCAAGCATAGCGGCATCCCAATCAAGATGGACAGTGAGCGGGAGAGTTGCATACCAATCCTTTGCCGTCCCCTCGAGGGTGAGAGGAAAGCATTGAGCCATAACTTTTGGGGAGACCTTCTTCGGAACCATAGCCCAAATGTAAGTCTCGATATGAGCCATCGGGCATGATTTTCCCTTAAACTTGCTAATGTCGGGCATCTTGAATTTGTCGGGGAGAGCGGCCATCGTGCTCATGAGGATGGATGACTGATAAAGGCTTGTGTTGGAGCCTTTTCCCATGTTGAGGCCGTCGAATTTCTGATCAATGTAGGCCATGATGGAATCGACTATTTTGGGGTCGTTGTTGTCGGTGCTTGGTCCCCCCACTTTTTTGGTACGGGCACTGACATATGGGCTTTCAAACAAACCCTCGGTCCACTCGGATTCTTCATTGTCATTAACCACCTTGTTCTTGGAGAGCTTGAGGAGCTTGGCTTTCAATTGGTCAACCTCGGCCTCGTGGGCCTCCCTTTGATTGTCAACATGAGTTTGCCACAAGGCTTCTTTGGTTTGAGCCTCTTGGTTAAGGGTAGAGACTTGTTGTTGGAGTGCTTGAACCATGGTAGAAAGTTGTTCGAGAGTCATGGCGTTGTTTGTGCTGGAGTCGCCGGCCATTGATGATGTAAAAGCTGTTGGAGTGATCGGTTCACGGACAAGCCTGTTGGATGAATCCCTGTAGATGCGGAGAGTACCAATCGGACCTATAATTGGAGAAGTAGCCCTTGTCAGTCTCGGTTCACACTTTCGGTCCATGAAGAGGTTGAGAACACACAGTTGGGCACACGACTCGAACCACATAAGAAAAATACTCTTTTTTTTATTTATTTTATAAGTCGGAGGGAATGGGTCCCTTTTGGGGTTTCTAAGAAGATAATGGAATCGTCACACTAGTATATAGACCATCTCGCGGTCCCATATACTCATCAGATTCCATCGCGTTTGTGAATCCTACATGTGTTGGGATTAAACTAAATTAATGTAGTAAAGCATACATGCGGGGACATATTTTTTATTTTCGTCCAAAATAACCACTTTTGGGGACGGAATTTTATTGCGCCCGTTTCAACAAGTTGGCATGTATGATTTGAAAACATTAGTTTAGGGAAATCTTGGTACATGGAAACCGACTTGGTCACGGAGTGTTAGACCCTAACTAGAATCGTGTGGTTTGTGCTCGGCTAAATAGAGGCTTAAAGGTCACCCCCGGCATGTAGTCATGAACTACGCCACAAGCTGAGGTTTACCGCTTCGAAAGAGCCAAGGTCGAGTAGAGCTTGAAACTTTCTAGGACGGGCCTCGACAGGTTTGGGGTTGGACTTGTGCGACTCGATAGTGAACAGTTAATAGGAATAATGTGCACGTAGTGTGAGGTCTATCACGTGACAATTTTTTTTTTTTTTTTTGAAAAGAAAAGATAAAAAACACATAAGCACGTAAATTACAACTCCTGAATCACCCGTGTGACCGGTAAATAAAACACAAAATTAAACAGTCCAAGGGTTCAATTCTGTTCTGATACAGGCAACTGTGCCCACACCCCACTGTTCTGTTCAGTCACTGAAACCTGTTCTTGCCCTGGAAATTGGCCCAGAAGCGTGCGCCTCGGGCTGTTGTTGTGGGAAGCGCGCGCCTAGTGCATTGTATCTGGGAGGCGCCCGCTTCTGAGCTAAGCTGTCAGATTATCAGAAACTTATGGACTCGGGGGGATTGCCCTGGTCCTGATTGTGTGATGGAACCCCTGCAGTATTTGTTAGCACAAAATAATAGGAAGAATAGGAAGAACACATGGAAGGCGGGCGATTCTAGAATTTGACGCGGGACGCGCGCGCTTTGGACCATGAAGGTCCGAGGCACGCGCTTCCCATGTCAATTTCCAGAATGCCCAGAAAAGTGAATTATGAACAGAAACACAAGTTTAACCCTCAAGCAGTCCCCAGCAGAGTCGCCACTGTAGATACCCCGGGGGAACCACGGCTTGGCTAGAGCGCGTGAATTACCTAGGATGTCTAATTGTGTTTTAGAGTCGGCACCCACGTTTTTTAGGAACGTAAGAAAACCTAATGTTTATGAGCCTAAGTTTTATTTACGAAAACAGAGATTCTTTGGGATGAGGGGTTCGGGGGTTAGGTTACGAAATGGGAAGTACTTAAACACCCATTTCGCCCGAGCAAAGTCAGTCTTGTTTGTTCATAATTCACTTTAAAGATAAATGCGTTCTTCCTATTCGAATGATGATGAAAAGGGGGTTTAAAGTTTAAAATGTAGGGAGATGACTCCTAGGTCAATTCAATGTAATGAAAGGACCATTGGTGTCATGTTCCAATTGGTTTTGGGAGTGATTGCACATTTGTTTAAAGAAGAAGAAAAGAAGAAGAAGAAGAAGAAGAAGAAGAAGAAGAAGAAGAAGAAGAAGAAGAAGAAGAAGAAGAAGAAGAAGAAGAAAGTTTAAGACATTTACCTATAGTATCTTCCAAAGAGAACCTCTTGAAAAGCCTTGAAGAAGAGGTTGAATACTTGGTTGGAAGAAGTCCCAAAGGAAAAGTCTAGAAAAGAAGTGAGAAAAAAGTCTAAAAGGAGTGATGTCCCAGGTCCCCTCCAATGATGGATTGGAGGGGTTTTTATAGTTGAAAGTGGACTGTTTTTGGAGCCAAACGGAGTCTCCAAGAAATCTTTCCCGGGCAAAATCATGTATAATGAGCAAGGGTGAGATTCTTGGGCAGAATCTGTAACTGACACACCCCAGAAGCGCGCGCATCCCACCTAGGCGGCGGAAGGCACGCGCGTCTGGCCTCAAGGGGCGGAGGCGCGGGACTCTGAAAAACAATTTTTGACAGAATGGACTAGAAAGTTAGAACTATTATTCAGTTTAGTCCCGGGACTTAACGGAGTCCGTCTGGAACTTAACCAAAGTAACAGAAACTAACAGAAAACACTTAAAAGAGGGAGAAACACAAAATCAAGTGTGCAATCGGGGTGAGCGGTCCAAGGCGTGGTGTCTACACATTGTTATTGTATTGTCCCCATGCCATTGGCACGGGCACGAGTACTAGTGTACATACAATCACAATAGTATTAGGAGATTTTCATATCATGTAAATATAGGTAGAAAATATTCCTTGTATTTATCTATTCATTGTACCTTGTATATAAACTCTACAATGGGAATAATAAAATCATTCTTTGCAAACCTTCTTTATGGTATATAGAGCATAATTGTTCCTCTCCTCCTCTCAAACACCGACTCCTGCAAAACCCTAGCAAAAATAGCAGCCGCTGCCACCTCCTTCCCAAACTCGGCAGACCCAGCCAACCCAATCCTCATCGTCAACCTGTCAAACTGCCGCACCCTCACACCCCTCACCGCTCTTACTTGGGCCTCCCAAGTAACCTCTATTCTCTTCGGTCTTGACCTCCTTAAGTTCGTCGATGGCACCCACCCTCCTCCCGATGATACCATCAAATCTGACAACGGCGACAAATCTGATAAAACCAATCCCGCTGCCATCACATGGCACCGACAAGACCGGCTCATCCTTGGAGCCTTACTAGGAACCCTTGATCCCTCCTTTGCTCCCCTCGTTCACCAAGCAAAAACATCTCACGAAGCTTGGTCCGTTCTTAAAACCACTTATGCTAACCCTTCTCGCGGCCACATCCTTCAAGTGAAAGACCAACTTGACTCTCTCACCAAACAAACCCAAACTATCTCTGAATACATGTATTCTGTCAAAACCTGCACCGACAAACTTGCCCTACTTGGAAAACCCATGGACCCCAAGGATGTTATAGCCAAAATCTTCAAAGGCCTTGACTACAACACCTACAAACCAGCTATTGACTCAACCCATGCCCATGACACCCCTATTACCTTCGAATCCCTACATGAAAAATTGATCAACCATGAACTCACCCTCAAACAACACCCCACACCATCCCCTCTTCCCGCCTCTGCCCACACCATCCAATACCAACCTAATTCCACCCGTCCCACCCCTCGGCCAACCAACACCCCTGCCCTCCTCCCCACCCCTCCCCTTCAAACCCTACTACCTTCAAAGGAAAGTGTCAGTACTGCCGTCAAATAGGACATGTTATTTCCCAGTGCACTCCCTTCAAACAAGCCTACCCATCCGTTGTTTCCTCCCCACCCCCTAATCGGTCAAACTGCCCCTACCCAAGCACCACCAACAACCGCCAACCACAAGCCCACACCGCCATAGCACCCACAGTTAACCCACCCGCTTCTTGGCTCATGGAGAGTGGTTCCACGCATCACATCACTAACAATCTCAACAATCTCTCGCTTCACCGCCCTTATGATGGAAGTGATGAAGTTGTTATCGGTGACGGTTCCTCCCTCCCTATTGCCAATATAGGTTCGTTTACTATTCCCTCATCTTCTTCATCTCTTTATTTTAACAATGTTCTTCATGTTCCTCGTATCTCGAAAAATATTCTTTCTATTTCCTAATTTTGTAAAGATAATGATGCTCTTGTTGAATTCTCACATTCTTCCTTTCTTATCAAGGCTCAGTTGACCAACCACATCCTACTCCCTGGAACAATTGATCGTGGAGTCTACCTTTTGCATCCGTCCTCCCCTCAAGCACATCCCAGCACCTCCATATCTCTTCCCTCTTGGCACCACCGACTTGGCCATCCAGCAGCACCAATAATTTCATTTTTACAGAAACAATTAAATTTATCTATTACGTCTAGTCGTTTTTCAAGTTGTACTGCTTGCAATATTAATAAGATTTATAAACTCCCCTTTTCTGTTTCATCTCTCACTTCTAATGCACCCCTTGATATCATTTTTTCTGATGTTTGGACCTCCCCTGTTTTATCATATGATAATTTCAAGTACTATGTAATCTTTGTCGATCACTTTACAAAATACACCTGGCTCTACCCCCTCAAACATAAATCTGACACCTTCGCCACCTTTAGTCGTTTTAAAGCGCTCGTTGAAAATTTCTTTCAAAAAGACATCATTCAATTCTACTCCGACAATGGGGGCGAATACAAAAACCTCACTCCGTTTCTTCTACAATCTCGCATATCTCATATCACCTCTCCCCCACATACTCCTAAACATAATGGTTTTTCTGAAAGGAGGCACCGTCACATTGTTGAAAGCGGACTAGCCCTACTCTCTCATGACAACCTTCCCCTCACTTTTTGGCCACACGCCTTCTCCACAGCTACCTATCTCATAAACCTCCTCCCTACCTCCACTCTCTCCAATGACTCTCCCTTCCTCCATATCTTTACACAACCTCCAAACTACAACAAACTCCGTAGCTTCAGTTGCCTATGTTACTCGTGGCTCCGTCCCTACACCAAACACAAGCTTGAACCCAAATCTATCTCTTGCATTTTTGTAGGCTACTCCCCCTCTCAAAGTGCCTACTATTGCCTGGAACCCAACACTCTCCGTATATACACCTCTCGCCACGTCAAATTCTTTGAGAATGAATTCCCCTATCTATCTCTCACAAACATTACATCCTCTCCGATATCTCTCACCCCTGACCAATGGTCTCCTCTCACTATCCCTCTCCTACTGCCCACACCATCTGCAATACCCACCCCACCTCCTGCCCCTAATCCCGCCACTGACCATAACCCACCTTCCCCAACTACCACCTCTATGCCCACCGACACCCCCTACCAGCCTCTCCCCAAAACCCCACCTCAGACCCATTACCATCCCATTCACCCGAACCCTCCCCCCTTACAACATCTCCCTACCATTCTCCTCCTCCTACCCGTACCATAGTCACTCGCCTCACCAACAACATCACCAAACCCAACCCCAAATATGCCCATCTTTCCACTCTCCCTTCCCCTACTAGCCTTCCCACCACCACCAAACAGGCCATCTCCTCTACCCAATGGTGTGCCGCCATGCAAGATGAATACACAGCTCTCACTCGAAATAAAACCTGGACTCTTGTTCCGTCTACTGACGATCATAATGTTGTTGGTTGTAAATGGGTTTTTCGGATCAAATACAACCCAGATAACACCATTCAAAAGTATAAAGCCCGTCTCGTTGCCAAAGGCTTTCACCAACAACCTGGCATCGACTACTCCGACACCTTCAGTCTGGTAGTCAAACCAGTTACCATCTGTAGATACCCTAGGAAAACACGACTTGGCTAGAGTGGTGAATTATCCTAGGATGTCTAATTGTGTTTTAGAGTTGCCACCCACGTTTTTGAGGAACGTAAGAAAACCTAATTTTTATGAGCCTAAGTTTGATTTACGAAAACAGAGATTCTTTGGGATGAAGGGTTCGGGGGTTAGGTTACGAAATGGGAAGTACTTAAACACCCATTTCGCCCGAGCAATGTCGGTCTTGTTTGTCCATAATCCACTTTAAAGATAAATGTGTTCTTCCTATTTGAATAATGATAAAAAAGGGTTTTAAAAGGGGTTTTATTGTTTAGAATGTAGGGAGATAACTCCTAGGCCAATTCAATGTAATGAAAGAACCATTGGTGTCATGTCCCAAGTGGTTTTGGGTGATTGAACATTGATTGAAAAAAGAAGAAGAAGAAGAAGAAGAAGAAGAAGAAGAAGAAGAAGAAGAAGAAGAAGAACAAGGAGAAGAAGAAGAAGAAGAATATTAAGACATAAAGTAGAAGAGAATTGTACCTATAATAATCTTCAAAGACAACTCCTTGAGAAGGTGTAGAACACTTGTGAAAGAATGTCTTGTTGTGATGCTAAAGCTTAATGAAAGATTTTAGAATTCAAGGTTCAAGGTCCAAGGTGTAACGCCCATCCTTAATCTCGTTAAATATTTGACTTATTTGTTAAATTTTTGACTTGTTTGTTAAATTCTTGGCTAGCATATTTATATGCTATTTTATTTGAGTTAATTATTTAACTACTTTAGAAAATTAAGGTGGTTAAATGTCAAAGTTAAAAGTTTAGGGGCCTTTTTGTCAAAGTTAGAACTTGAGGGGCCAAATTGCAATTCTTGGAATCTTGCAAGTATATCTTGTTGTTGCTTTCACTGAGAAAGCAAATTCTCAGTTCTTCTCATTCTTTCTCTCTGTTTCATATTAGGGAGTTCAATTTTACCCTATTCTCGACTCCTCGAGCTTAATTATCCCTCTGTTCGTGATTCCGGTCCCGGATAAATATTCGTGGCGTTGAATAGAGCGTTCCAGACCGATCAGAAATTTATTTGGGTAACTTTGATTTCAGACTAGGTAAGCTATTAGCTTCCCCTTACTTGTAATAACATGTATATATGTTATTCCCGCTACTTGTTCTTGTTAAAATTGTGTTTTGAGCAATTTTTGTGATACTTGTAATTTTGGGACGAAGGGAGTATAAAATACACTGCGTATGAAGAAACTTGAAAAATAGTGTTTTAAACTTGATTACCCTCCTGGGTTTGTTAAGTGGATTAATAGGAAAAATTATATTCCTATTCGTGAGACGGTAAAATAGTAACTTGATTTTTAATATTATTAGAAAAATCGTACCATTATTTGTGGTACAGGGAAATGAATGGAAGTATCCCTAGATGGGTGTTTTAGTATAAAATAAAATTGTACTTATACTTTTGGGGACGGTGAAATATTGAAATGGAATAAAAGGAAATTGTCCTATTATTTATGGGACGGTAAAAGAAATGAATTGGGCTTGAAATAGGAGTTCTAAACTTGTTAGTATACTCCTGAGAATGTTAGGAGTGTTAGTTAAATGTTACTCCTACGTGTGGGACGGAGAATTAATGAAACTTGAATTCAGGGGAAAAGGGCCAAAATTTGTACCGCACGGTCGTGCGCCTTTATTTGGCCCGGTCGTGCCAAATATCACCTTTAGGCAAATTTCCTCGACAGTGTTAGCACGGTCGTGCGACTTTTATGGGCACGGTCGTGCCAAAAATGAGTTTTGTGTGAAAATCCCTCGGTAGTGTTAGCACGGTCGTGCGCCTTTTATGGGCACGGTCGTGCCGAAAATGAAGTTTGTGTAAAAACCTCTCGACCTTGATAGCACGGTCGTGCCATTTTTGCACGCGCGGTCGTGCCAAGTGGAAATCCTGATTTTCCTTCTTGACTTGTTTCCTCCATAACTTTCTATAGGAAAGTCGGAATCAAGATCCGAAAGAAGCTGAATAACCTAGACTTAGAGGGCTATTCAAAGAATAAATTAATGGGGTTTTAAAGTGATTGTCTAGAGCACCTAGATAGGTGTTTTAGGACATTGAACTTGAGTATAAGAGTATGAATGCTCTTATGTGTCTGGGAAATCAACGTCTTGTGTACCTTAGGGGTATAAACAATGTTTTGAACTTGAACATCCTAAGAATAGGGTTGAGAATTGGTAAGAGTAAAGTGTATAACTCTTATACATGATTGAATGTCCAAAGATTGGAATAAAACTTGAAGTATAAGACAATAAAATCTTGTACATGACTTGAACATCCAAAGAAAAGGGATTTAAACATGAATATAAGATTAATAAATTTTGTATATGCCTTGACACCAATTTATGGGTAAGGTGTAAACTCGAAAGTGCTCAGAACAAGCCTTAACGTGAATAAGAAATATTCTTGACTTGTATGTGCAATCATCGCACATAGTTACTTGATAACAATGTAGCTTCTTGATTACCTGAAGCTTGTTTCCCATTGAGCTAGTCCACGAATCTTGGATTAGTCTCCCCTCTCGTAGCTAAATTTTGTGTACCTAAAGGACACCAACTAATGCCTTGAACTTGAATATCCTAGGAATAGGACCGTGAACTTGATTGGGAGATGTATAGCTCATCTTCTTACTTAAAACGTGAATATAAGATGAGTAAATCTTGTACTTGTCTTAAATAACCAAAGAGTTGGATTGATAACTTAAGTATAAGTTAATTAACTCTTGTACATGTTTAACCATCCAAGAAAATGGATTGAGAACTTGGATACAAGATAATAAAATCTTGTAAAAGTCTTGACTGTCTTGATTGTCTTGAAAGTCTTGAATGTCTTGAAACCATTACATGAATATGGTAATAACTTGAAAGAGTCTTGATGTGTATATGCAAATCTTGCATATATTTACTTGATATAATGTGGCTTCTTGATTGATTGGTACATGGTATGAATAACCAACGAATTGGGTTATGGAACTAGATAGAGAATGATTAACTCTACTACATACTTGAACTTGATACGTGTATATTGGAAGTGCTATAAATAAGCACTAAAGTGTAATTGATTTAGTTTTTAATCGTGTATATACTCAATGAAGTATATAAAATATAAAGAAGATATCTTGTCTTGAAATGGTTCCTAAAGAAAATAGGGACTAGTGTAATATGAAGATAATTCATATAATCGTGAATATTACGATTTAAGTAATAAGAATAACTACAGAACATAATATGTGTTAGAAAATGTATTCGATTACTAACGATACATATACGTGAGATATGACAGTGATTAGGTATGATGTGATCTATTCTACTACGTGTTTAGAGTCTAAGGTATTGGGCTCTATTTGATAGTAAGGGTATAGTGATAGACACTTTAATGTGTTAAACGTGATATGAATATGTACGTGCAAACTTGGCCTGTGACAAGTGATATACCCTACTACATGACTGAAGTCTGTTATAAATGGACTCTTACTTGGATTGATCGTGTTACATGGACACTTATGTGCCATAGTTAAACTTGATTGGTATTTGCAATAATTGAGTACGTGTACTTATATTCTCGTGAGCACATGATACATAGTTACATGGTGCATATTCTCGTGAGCACATGATACATAGTTACATGGTGCATATTCTCGTGAGCACATGATACATGATTACATGGTGCATAAAGAGTAGTCCACTAATAAGGGACTGAGTTCTGTTCTGTAGTTCAAGTAAACATCTACTTGTGCATTCTTGGTGAGTCCAGCTGGTTCTCCTTGCTTGTTCGAAAATATATAGGTTCACGCTTGTCGCGAGAGCTGGGGTTTAAGTGACAATCGGGTCCCTATGTATTTCCGTCCGACCCCTTACTACCGGCCATAGTAAGGGCATAGCTTCCTTAGTTGGAGCAATAAGCCTGACCTAAGTGAATGCTAATTCCCGTCTTGTTCACCACGTGGATTTTGTATCTTGTGGATGACACTGGTTACCAGGTCTTCTTATATACTGCACAGCAGTTCTTGTTCCTGTTCGTGGTTGTCCTCAGCTAGAAAAGCATCGACAACAAATGGTATTCTTGGGAGAAATAAGGAAGGATTCAGGTACAATGCGTGATAGGCCTATGTGCATATTGGTGAGCTGGTTTAGCCTCTCGCACTACTTGACTACTTGTTACCTGATCATTTCTTGAGCCTGATTACTTGTTGAGTGGGCTTAGCCTCTCTTATACTTGTTACTTGATGATACTTGATATATGTTTAGTTGAGTATCTACTTGTATTGCATGATAACATGACATATAATTGCATGTTAATAGCTTACTGAGATTTATCTCACCCTTTATTTGTTTAATTGTTTCCCCCCCCAGGAAAGCAGGGGATAGTACGTAGTGAGGCTCGACTTAGCTGGGAATTTACTCAGCAGGATATTCTTGTTCGAAGTTAGTGTCCTTTTATATTTTGGTAAGGACGATCTTGTATGAGTTAATTAAACTCTGGGCTTGTATTGGGGTAGTATTTGTTGTCCCTAGACAGTTCTTGTTTCTAGCTTATTTGCTAGGCATGTCTTCCGCTGTATGTAACCATTTTGGTTTTAATTTTCTTGGTCTAGAACTCGTGTGAGCTATCTTAGCTCCCTACTCTTGAGTATATATATCATGTCAGTTTTGTTTTTAGCAGGTATTATTCCTGTTTTCCGTTAGTTTCTTGTTTCTTGTTAGTTACGCGCACCAGGTTCGAGGTTCTATTAGGGAATCCCGGGACTTGGGGCGTGTCACAAGGTCCCCTCCAATGATGGATTAGAGGGGTTTTTATAGTTGAAAATGTGTGTTTTTTTGGAGCCGAATGGAGTCTCCAAGAAATCTTTCCCGGGCAAAATCATGTATAATGAGCAAGGGAGAGATTCTTGGGCAGAATCTGTAACTGACACACCCCAGAAGCGCGCGCATCCCACCTAGGCGGTGGAAGGCGCGCGCGTCTGGCCTCAAGGGGCGGAGGCGCGCGGCTCTGAAAGGAAAATTTTGACAGAATGGACTAGAAAGTTAGAACTGTTATTCAGTTTAGTCCTTGGACTTAACGGAGCCCGTCTGGATCTTAACAAAAGTAACAGAAACTAACAAAAACACATAAAAGAGGGAGAAACACAAAATCAAGTGTGCAATCGGGGTGAGCGGTCCAAGGTGGGGTGTCTACAAACCCACTCGGTGGCGTGGATTGCGAAGCAAACGCGTCAACGAAAGAAAGACATCCGCCTAGGACATTACCAAGAAAAGAAAAGACTCGATAAAAGCAGGAATTTGAAATTGCAAAGGATAGAGGTGCGCTCCCTGTGTGAGCGGCTTGGTTGATAATAGAAGGTTCGGTGGCATGAAGCGGCCCACCGTGGCCGACAGCGGGACCTGGGGGTCCATTTGCTGGAAGTGAGACCTGTTTGCTGGTGGCGAGATCCGTTTGCTGGAAGCGGGATCCGTTTGCTGGTAGCAAGATCCGTTTGCTGGAAGCGGGACCTGTTTGCTGGTGGCGAGATCCGTTTGCTGG
The DNA here is from genome assembly GCA_026119855.1 of Campanula takesimana. Lineage (NCBI taxonomy): Eukaryota > Viridiplantae > Streptophyta > Magnoliopsida > Asterales > Campanulaceae > Campanula > Campanula takesimana. The sequence goes on from JAOWBW010000014.1 coordinate 2,971,448, forward strand.
AAGCGGGATCCAAATGACCGTTTGCTTGAATACGGGACCCGGAGGACCGTTTGCTCGAATAGCGGGTACCGAGGGACCGTCTACTTGCATGCGAGTACCGAGGGACCGTCTGCTTGAATGCGGGACCCAGAGGACAGTCTGCTTGAATAGCGGGTACCGAGGGACCGTCTGCTTGAATACAGGACCCAGAGGACCGTCTGCTGGAATAGCGGGTACTGAGGGACCGTCTGGTCGAATGTGGGACCCAGAGGACCGTCTGTTGGAATGGATGTAGATTTTACTTGATGAGGAGGTGGTGATTTTATGACTCACCCAGGACCACGTTGTTGCCGTGAGTCGCATTTTGATGTTGACTGTTTGACTTTGACTTTTGGTGGGGTGCGGGCACAGTTGACTGCGGAGTGCTTTCTGCTGGGGATGAATTGTCAAAACTAATCTTTGATGGTGTCCGTTACGAAGTTCTGTGAGCTTGGAACTCGCGAGGGGACATTAATGTAGTGCATTGATCCTTCCATGGGAAGTTGCATTTGAAACTGTCAGAGAGTAGAAGGCGCGCGCTTCCTCTTGTTGATGCGGGAGGCGCGCGCGGCTGAGGAGTATGGTTGGAGGCGTGCGCATCTCGTTTAAGTTCAGCATATATATACAAAAACCGCTCATTCTGTTCGGCCAAGTTCAAAAATTTCTCAAAACCCTCCCAATTCTGAATCGAAATTTCACAGAGGAATCGTCCCAAAACACTTCCTTTGTTGATTAGGAGTGATTTTGTTGCAAAAACATGTCAAGTCAGCGTCAATCTCCGCCGTTAGAGATGCCCGAGGGCGAGGAGCCCGAAATTGGTGTTGAAGCTATGGACCCAAGCTTGCTTACTTTCCGATCTCATACCCACATTTCTCACTTTGTGACTTCGGGTTTGGTAAGAATGCTTCGTCTTCTTTGTCGATTTTGGATTTCATGATGTTCCATTTTACCCAAAATATTGTTGCAGCAACTTTGTTTATCGTCCATTGCATGTTGTTTATGTTGGTAGTGGTGCCCTAGGCACGTTTAATAAACGTTGTAATTGTTATCATTTATTTCATATCAATAAAAGAGATGTTTTGATTATTATTGTTGTTCATGTTTACTTATAATAATCCTCGTCCCTAGTACTTATTAAGCACTAGTATAAAGGCTAAATGATCATGAGATGATCATGTTAGATTTATGGGTACTTGTTTGGAACAAGGTACTGGACATGACCCGCTGTATGAGATTTATGTCATGGTCTATGTCATACATATATCTCATATTAGTTATGTCATTTGAATCCTTAGACATGAAGTTATTATAGTCTTCCACTTGATGAACATTGTGTTTGACATATTCAAACGCTACCTTAACACGGTAGTTATAAAGGGTATGATTGGCATAATCGGATTCCCGTTGGGAAGAATAATAAGCTAAATGGATTTGTCCCTCCACTGAGAGATGTCAAGCTTGGACCCCTCGAATGAATGATGTTGATGAAATGTTCGGCCGAACTCAAATGGATTGATTAGATCAATAGCATCTGAATTATCAACATATTCGGGATCGAGAAAGTATTGAACAAAACAAGTTGACTGTTTGACCATGACTTGTGTTCAATGACATCGTGGACAAAAGGATTGTGACATATTCTAAAGGAATGCGAACTTGTATCTAGTTATACTATTTGGGTAGGTATGACGGTTTGCTAGAACCTAATCATATCTTATGGGATCATGTTTGAGCCCATTGCCAACTTAGTATAATCCTAGAGGGTCACACACAATAGAACGAATCTTAAATAAGAGGACTATATTTGGAATTTAGGGTCGAAGGACCTCAAGGGAATTTCTGGAATTATTCTGGGCCTCCTGGTCAACCAAGCGGGCGCTTGGGTTGAACCAGGCGGGCACCTGAATAAGCCGGAAAAGGCCTTGACCTTCTGCCCAAATGAGCGGGCCCTCGGGGGGTACCAGGCGGGCGCCCGGTATGCCGACTGGAAATTTCCTAATTCGATTAGGAAATGTTTTTGGCACAAGATTCCTATTTGGAATAGGTCTTAATTGTGTATAAAAACCCCAATTCGGCCAGACCATATTTACTAGTGCTTTTGTGAGTCTCAAAGAGTTTGAGAGAGATTTTATTTTGTTCTAAGATATCATTGATTGAGGAACAAAATAATTCACAAAATAAATTCCATATAGTTCTTTATTGTATTGTGAAAATGTGTTTCATAATATTGGTCTAGAAACCAAGATCAAAGAAGCTCTTTTGATATTCGTTCGAAGTGTGGATACCGCTAGAGGGTGAAAATCATCATCTTCAAAGTTCGTGTTCAAGCTTTGTGATCGTGATCAAGTCTTCAAGTTTCTCCACCAAGACCGAAGAAAACTTTGATAGTCATCAAGGGTTAGTTTTTCCTTTATTCGTTATGTTGTATTTGATTTAATCATATGAGCGGATCCATGGCTTTGGGTTTCTTAAAATTTTAATTGCTATATTCCGCTGCGCATGTTACTTGGAAACCCAACAGTGGTATCAGAGCCCCGTTCATGTTGATTAATTCAATACTTGGATCATGTTATGTGTATATAAATTGTTTATGTGCCTTGCATGATATGAATATTGGAATATATGATGCTTATGTGTTTTGTGATTTTATGTGGTTTATTGTTTTGCAACTTTAATCGCACGATTCAATCGCAATAAAAATTATGGTGGATTCTGAATTATTTCGATTATTGATTTTTGATTGGATCAAAGTTTTAATAATCAGGGAAAAATAATTTTGAGACAAAATTTTCGAACTTTAAAATTCTATACTATTCTGGCCATTCAGGCGCGCGCTTGGTCATAACCAGGCGGGCGCTCGCTCGGCAGAATATGTTCTGATTTTGGATAAAATCTGAATATGGAATTTTCGACAAATTCGACAAAACCAGTAACAGAACCAGTCCAGACTTGCTGATCTGGAATGGGTTTTGGGTAGTTGGTTTGTGTGTGGATTTTGGGGGTTTGATTTTCCTATTTGTTTTAGTCTTGTGATTCCTAGTTTGGTTCAAGTTTTGGATGGCTAATCTGCGTTCATCGAGATTGTGTTTCCCAAAATTGATCGCAATCAAAGTTTCAAAGATAAAACGAAGTTAGAATTATGAAGAGTTCATAATTGCTAAAATTGAGAAACAAAGGTTCTTGATTCAATGATTGGAGATCCATGTGGAATTGTGAATGCAATTGGCCTACGTTCATCGAGACCATCTATTGCTTAGTTTCGGCCACATGGACTACTTTCTTGGTTTCTTGAATTAGTGCGGGATTGTGGTTGCCTTATGGCTTAGTTCGACCGCACGTCTTGTTGTCTTGATTTGGAGATAATAACCGAAGTTGAAATAGTCTAATCCTCATAATTATAGAGAAACTAATGACACATAAATATCATGCTTAAATTAATGGAGATTAATTTAGTGACTAAACTTGATGTGTAACATGTTTATATTATGTGCTCATAAATGTGTTATATGCTATATGTGATGAACCTTCAAAGAAAGTTTTAAGTCCTTCTTTGCCATGCCATGATTAAAACACTTGTTTATATATGGGTGATTTTGATGTGGGTTCGCCTCCGCGAAGTGCATTGATTTTATTCATATATGAGCAAGATGAGGTTCATTAATTTAATGTGGTCTTGCCTCCGCAAGGTGCATTAAATTGAATGGTTCCTATGCGTTTAAAATGGTTGGACTTAATTAGGAGTCAAAACAGTTTTGGGCCTAGGCAAAAGATGAGATTAAACATGCTTTTTGAAATTGGATTTCTCAAAGAATCTCATAAAAGGATCTAAGAATCATATGGGATATGATTGACATGATTGTCTACCTAATTAATTTAGTTTTGAGCGGTCCGCCTCCGTGGACTCAAAAGTTAAATTAAAGTTGGATCTTAGCCCAATTAAATTATATTATACATTGGATGTATATGAAGGTTATATAATTTAGTGGGAGTATTTTGTTTGAAAAATACATTATTTATCTCTTTAATGAAAATCGGTACTTATTAAATTTTGGAAATTTTGCATATTTGTAGATAATGACTAATAACACTCAATCAATGTCGTTGCGATCGATCCTTGAGAAGGATAAGCTCGAAGAGAATGGTACTAACTTTATGGATTGGATCCGTAGCATAAGAATCGTTCTTAGGCAAGAAGATAAGTTGTACATTCTCGATGGGCCTCTCCCTGCTGAACCACCGCCTACTGCCCCTAGGGTAGAAAGGGACAATTACAAGAAACATCGTAATGATTCTAGAGATTTAAGTTGTCTCATGCTTGCTGCTATGTGTTCAAAACTCCAACAAAGTTTGGAACATTTGGAAGCCTATGAGATAGGCGTGGAGTTGAGAACCATGTTTCAAGAGCAAGCTAGGCAAGAGAGGTACAAGACCATTGTTGCATTCACTACTAGTAAAATGAATGAAGGGCAACAAGTGAGTCCTCACTTTCTTAAAATGAAAGGTTATGTAGAGCACCTTGAGAAACTTGGATATCCAATCCCATTGGAGCTAGCCACGGATCTCATTCTTAATTCATTGCCTAAAAGTTATAATCAGTTTGTGATGAATTATAACATGCATGGAATGGATAAGAATCTCTCTGAGTTGCATGGGATGCTCAAAACTGCAGAGATGAAAATTGTGGAGAAAGGTTCTCCCGTGCTCTTGGTTCATGATGGGAAGAAGGCTAGTGCCAAAGGAAAGGGTAAGAAAGTTGTCAAACCCAAAATAAGCAAGGCAAAGGTTGCCAAGGCTTCTGAGGCAAAACCCGATTCACAAAAGGATGCAATCTGTTTCCATTGTCAAGAAATTGGTCATTGGAAACGTAATTGCAAGGCTTTCTTGGAAGAGCAAAAGAAGAAGAAGGGCAGCAAGGCTGCGTCGACTTCAGGTATCTATATGATAGATATTCTCCTTTCTACCACTGATTCTTGGGTATTGGATACCGGATGTGGTTCTCACATTTGTCTAAATGTGCAGGGACTAAAGAATAGGAGACTGCTTAAAGAAGGTGAAGTAGATCTACGCGTGGGGAATGGAGCAAGAGTTGTTGCATTAGCCGTAGGGACTTATGAAGTCACTTTACCTTCCGGATTAATTCTTGTTTTGAACAATTGTTATTATGTTCCGGATTTAAGCAGAAATATTATTTCAATTTCTTGTTTGGATAATGAAGGTTTTAAGTTTCTTATTGAGAATAAGAAATTTTCTATTTATTTAAATGATGTGCTTTATGGTATTGCTAATTCATTTAATGGCCTTTATATCTTGGATGTCAAGAATGAAAATAATGACAATGTCTATCATGTAAACAAGAAATCTAAACCTAATGATGTAAATCATACTTATTTGTGGCATTGCCGCCTCGGTCATATTAATGAGAAGCGTATCTCAAAACTCCATGGGGACGGACTTTTAGGTTCATGTGACCTCGAGTCATATAATACTTGTGAGTCGTGTCTTCTTGGAAAAATGACTAAGACACCTTTTACCAAGTTGGGTGAAAGGGCAAGCGACTTATTGGGGTTGATACATTCCGATGTATGCGGACCATTAAGTAGCAATGCTAGGGGAGGATTTCAATACTTCATAACCTTCACTGATGATTATAGTAGATTTGGGTATGTTTACCTAATGAAACATAAAAGTGAAGCATTTGAGATATTTAGAATATTTCAAAATGAAGTAGAAAAACAACTTGGCAAAAGTATAAAGGCATTTCGATCAGATCGAGGTGGTGAATACTTAAGTCAAGAATTTGATGATCATCTAAAGAATTGTGGAATAGTTTCACAATTGACTCCACCCGGAACACCACAATGGAATGGTTTGTCCGAGAGGAGGAATCGGACTTTGTTAGACATGGTTCGATCAATGATGAGTCAAGTTGATCTTCCAATATCCTTTTGGGGTTACGCCCTAGAAACCGCTGCTTTCACACTAAATCGTGTTCCAACTAAATCGGTTCAAAAGACTCCATATGAGATGTGGAGCGGAAAGAAGCATTGTCTGTCTTTCATGAAGATTTGGGGTTGCGAAGCTTTTGTCAAAAGACTTGTCTCAGACAAACTTGCACACAAATCTGATAAATGTATTTTCGTGGGATATCCTAAGGAAACTAGAGGATATTACTTTTACAACCGTGAGGACAACAAAGTGTTTGTTGCCCGAAATGGTGTCTTTCTAGAGAAAGAGTTTCTCTCCAAAGAAATCAGTGTGAGTAAAATAAATCTTGAAGAAATTCGAGACCCAGAAAATAACATTGAACCAATAGTGGAACAAGAACAAGAACCACAAGGAGTTGTGGAACCTGTTCAAAATACACAAGCAACTCGCAGATCTAGTAGGTTACGATCCGAGCCCGAGAGATATGGATTTCTCGTAACGGATAGTAATGAGGTAGAAATCATTGAGAATGATGAACCGTCAACCTACCAAGAGGCGATGTCTTCTCCTGATTCGGACAAGTGGCTTGAAGCCATGGAATCCGAATTGCAATCCATGCAAGACAATCAAGTTTGGAATTTGATTGATGCGCCCGAAGGTGTAAAAACCATAGGATGCAAATGGGTCTTCAAGAAGAAGACTGGCATGGATGGGAAGGTGCATACTTACAAAGCTAGGCTTGTAGCGAAGGGTTATAGGCAAGTTCATGGTATTGACTATGATGAGACCTTTTCACCCGTAGCAATGATCAAGTCTATAAGAATTTTGCTTGCCATTGCCGCATATCATGACTATGAAATATGGCAGATGGACGTCAAAACCGCTTTCCTAAATGGAAAACTCCAAGAGGATGTGTATATGACACAACCAGAAGGTTTTGAACAAGATTCTAAAGTATGAAAATTGCAGAGATCTATCTATGGATTGAAGCAAGCTTCAAGGAGTTGGAATCTCCGTTTTGATGAATCGGTCAAAGAGTTTGGTTTCATCAAAAACGAGGATGAGACTTGTGTATACAAGAAGATTAGTGGGAGCATAGTGCTATTCCTTATTTTATATGTGGATGACATATTGCTCATTGGAAACGACATTCCTACACTTCAGTCTGTGAAGACTTGGTTAGGAAAGTGCTTCGCAATGAAAGATATGGGTGAAGCCGCATATATTCTTGGCATTAAGATCTATAGAGATAGATCAAGGAGGCTACTTGGTTTAAGCCAAAGTACATACATTGACAAGGTCATTAGAAGATTTCGTATGGAAAATTCTAAGAGAGGCACCTTGCCCGTGCTACATGGAGTTTCTCTAAGCAAGACTCAATGTCCTAAGACAAACGATGAGCGTGAGAAAATGAATGATGTTCCATATGCTTCGGCAATTGGGTCCATCATGTATGCCATGATTTGTACTAGACCGGATGTATCTTATGCTTTGAGCATGACAAGTAGATACCAATCCGACCCTGGCGAAAATCACTGGATAGCTGTAAAAGTGATTCTTAAGTACTTGAGAAGAACTAAAGACTCGTTTTTGGTCTATGGAGGAATGGAAGATGATCTCGTTGTAAATGCTTACACGGATGCAAGCTTCCAAACCGACAAAGATGATAGCCGATCGCAATCGGGTTTTGTGTTTATGTTAAATGGTGGAGCTGTAAGCTGGAAGAGTTCCAAGCAAAGTACAACCGCTGATTCTACAACAGAAGCTGAGTATATTGCTGCATCGGATGCTGCAAAGGAAGCTGTTTGGATTAAGAAGTTCATAACCGAACTTAAAGTGGTTCCTAGTATTGCTAGTCCAATAGACCTTTATTGCGATAATAATGGTGCTATTGCTCAAGCAAAGGAACCAAGAGCACATCAGAAATCCAAACACATACTTAGGCGTTTTCATATCATTCGAGAGATCGTTGATAGGGGGAGACGTAAATATATGCAGAGTACCTACTGATGACAATGTTGCGGACCCGCTAACAAAGGGACTTCCACAAGCTAAACATGATGGTCAGCGTCAATCTCCGCCGTTATGCCCGAGCGAGGAGAAAATTGGAGCAAGCTATGGCCAAGACTAAGACACCTACATGACGCGTGTGTTTTGGTAAGAATGCTTCGCTTCTTTGTCGATTTTGGATTTCATGATGTTCCATTTTACCCAAAATATTGTTGCAGCAACTTTGTTTATCGTCCATTGCATGTTGTTTATGTTGGTAGTGGTGCCCTAGGCACGTTTAATAAACGTTGTAATTGTTATCATTTATTTCATATCAATAAAGAGATGTTTTGATTATTATTGTTGTTCATGTTTACTTATAATAATCCTCGTCCCTAGTACTTATTAAGCACTAGTATAAAGGCTAAATGATCATGAGATGATCATGTTAGATTTATGGGTACTTGTTTGGAACAAGGTACTGGACATGACCCGCTGTATGAGATTTATGTCATGGTCTATGTCATACATATATCTCATATTAGTTATGTCATTTGAATCCTTAGACATGAAGTTATTATAGTCTTCCACTTGATGAACATTGTGTTTGACATATTCAAACGCTACCTTAACACGGTAGTTATAAAGGTATGATTGGCATAATCGGATTCCCGTTGGGAAGAATAATAAGCTAAATGGATTTGTCCCTCCACGGAGAGATGTCAAGCTTGGGCCCCTCGAAGGAATGATGTTGATGAAATGTTCGGCCGAACTCAAATGGATTGATTAGATCAATAGCATCTGAATTATCAACATATTCGGGATCGAGAAAGTATTGAACAAAACAAGTTGACTGTTTGACCATGACTTGTGTTCAATGACATCGTGGACAAAAGGATTGTGACATATTCTAAAGGAATGCGAACTTGTATCTAGTTATACTATTTGGGTAGGTATGACGGTTTGCTAGAACCTAATCATATCTTATGGGATCATGTTTGAGCCCATTGCCAACTTAGTATAATCCTAGAGGGTCACACACAATAGAACGAATCTTAAATAAGAGGACTATATTGGAATTTAGGGTCGAAGGACCTCAAGGGAATTTCTAGAATTATTCTGGGCCTCCTGGTCAACCAAGCGGGCGCTTGGGTTGAACCAGGCGGGCGCCTGAATAAGCCGGAAAAGGGCTTGACCTTCTGCCCAAATGAGCGGGCCCTCGGGGGGTACCATGCGGGCGCCCGGTATGCTGACTGGAAATTTCCTAATTCGATTAGGAAAGGTTTTTGGCACAAGATTCATATTTGGAATAGGTCTTAATTGTGTATAAAAACCCCAATTCGGCCAGACCATATTTACTAGTGCTTTTGTGAGTCTCAAAGAGTTTGAGAGAGATTTTATTTTGTTCTAAGATATCATTGATTGAGGAACAAAATAATTCACAAAATAAATTCCATATAGTTCTTTATTATATTGTGAAAGTGTGTTTCATAATATTGGTCTAGCAACCAAGATCAAAGAAGCTCTTTTGATATTCGTTCGAAGTGTGGATACCGCTAGAGGGTGAAAATCATCATCTTCAAAGTTCGTGTTCAAGCTTTGTGATCGTGATCAAGTCTTCAAGTTTCTCCACCAAGACCGAAGAAAACTTTGATAGTCATCAAGGGTTAGTTTTTCCTTTATTCATTATGTTGTATTTGATTTAATCATATGAGCGGATCCATGGCTTTGGGTTTCTTAAAATTTTAATTGCTATATTCCGCTGCGCATGTTACTTGGAAACCCAACAGTGGTATCAGAGCCCCGTTCATGTTGATTAATTCAATACTTGGATCATGTTATGTGTATATAAATTGTTTATGTGCCTTGCATGATATGAATATTGGAATAACTGGTCCCTTGTTCTCAGAGAGTGGCTCATCGGACTCCTGATGAGCTGTTGGCTCTGGTTGATTGCCGTTTTGTTGCGAAGAACTATCGGGTGACTTGGGGAAGCATTCGCCGTTATTTTAACATCCTCTTGGCCGAGTCTCGGGGTGTGACTGCTGATAGGTTCGATGCTGTGGCCCGTTGATTTATCTGGTATTTGTTGTCCCATACTTTTTTTGCCAATGGAGGGTCTTCAGCCTCTCTGGCTTTGTTGGATCTTTTGTTGGACCTGGATGATATTGGCCGGTATAACTGGGGTGCTGCGGGTCTGGCCACTTGTTATTATGGCATGGATTTGACCAGTCGTTCGACTGGAAGCTCGGTTACGGGCTTTAGCTTGTTATGGGAGGTATACCACTTTCTGTACCTTTTACACTTTTCTTGTCTTGGTTATAACTGCTTTTGTTGACTGTCATTAACTTTGTTTCTTCTTTTTGTCTACAGCTCTAGGCCTTTGCTGTCCTTAATCTGAGGGACTTCAAGATTGATAAGGAAGGCCAGCCCCAGTATCCTGACTGTGCACGGTGGTCGTACAAGAAGAGGAATGTGAAGACTGGTACGAACCCCATCAGTCTTACCTCGGCCCGGCGGCATTTGGACACTTTGAGGCCTGAGTCTATTGTCTTTTCCCTGTACCCGTGGAGGTTGGTTCAGCACTTGTTTGAGCATACTCTGATTCCTACCCGTTCCTGACTTTTGATGAGTTCGGTGGAGTGCATGGCTCTGTATTTGGGAGACAGAGTGTTCTGGCAGCATGGCATCCAGATGACGGATTTTTACAACCCCCCTCGTCCTGCAGTTCCAGATGTTCCTCCCTTCTGTCCTCGTAATTGGAGGTCACTTTCAGAGGCAGACCGTGCGGCATACATGGCAGGGATTGATGTTGTCCCCTACATTCACCTGGATCAGGATTATGGCCTTTTTAGGGAGAACAATCTGATGCAGGGTTTTATGTTTGCTGACCCGAGGAGAGCACAGGCTGCTCCCACGACCTCCGCTCGGTTTTATGCCACTGGTGCCAGGTATTTATTTGATCCTCCTTTGCCTCCTCCGTACTATACTTATTCAAACTTTGGGGTTTTTGATGAGCAGAGGGAGATTATTCCTGAGGACATGTCACCGGAGAGAGAGACTCCTGCTCAGGCTGTTGTGGTATACTTTTCTGACTGTCTTTGCATTTCTCAGTTCCAGCCTTGCTTTCTGTTCCTTGTATTGATGCAATTTTCTTTTCTGTCCTCCGTTGTAACAAGTACCTGTAGCTACTTATTGGCACTTGGGCAGACAGAACAAAGGGATGAGGAGGAAACTGCGTCAGCTGGAGGAGAGGGTGCTAGGGCTGTGCAGGGACATTGCTGCTATGACTAGAGATGCTGCTGGTGCTGTCTCTGGTGCCGCGAGAGGAGCTTCCCGAGGTGCTAGGGGCATGGGATGAGGCTACAGGGACGCCGCACTGGATATTGATGAGGTCATCTCTTCGGCAAGGCAGTCACTGAGCAGGAGTCTGAGCCGAGGAGGTAGCCAGAGTAGGGGCGGTGCCTAGGGATGACCAAACTGGCCCGGAACCAGACCGGAATCAGAAAACCGAACCGGATTAGCCCGGAACCGGAGCGAACCGACTAGTTAACCGGAACCGGAGTAATCGTAACCGGTGTAACCAAGGGCCGGTTAAGGTTCACATAAATGGCGAACCGGAACCGGACCGGCGTTTCCATTAAAAAAATAAAAATCCCTTGTTTTTCAATAAATTTCAACATGTTTATTCATTATTGTATGATGAATAAAAAAATCCCTTGTTTTTCAATAAATTTTAACCTGTTTATTCATTATTGTATTATAAAAAAATAAAAAAATAAAAAAAAATATAGTGTGGAACCGAACTAGAACCGGATTGTGATGACCAGAACCGGAACCGGTGTAACCAAGGTCCGGTTAAGGTTCACATAAATGGCGAACCGGAACCGGCGTTTTCGAACCGGAACCGGCGTTGGTCATCCCTCGGTGCCAGTCAGAGCAGGGGCGGTGCTAGTTTATCAGGGAGAGCTGCCAAGAGGACCCGGCATGATATTGTGGTGGAGACATCTGAGGAAGAAGAATCCGCTGATGATGGTGATGATGATGATGAGGAGACTGAGAGCGGCAGTGGGGGTGGGCACAGTGCTGCCGATAATGATGATTCTGAGTAGTATTCTGGGGAGGATGAGAGACTGAAAACACTTTTATTTACATGTAATAAATATTTAGTACGTATTTACAATCCTAGCTATTTACTACGCTTTTTTAGTTATCTATCCAGACTCGGTCCTAAGTGTCGACTCTTTACAAACAAGTGTGTGCCCAAAGTGTGTTTGCTGTTGTCGTTTGAGCTTCTTTTGTTGCTGTGATTGATCTTTTCTGCAGGTTGAAGGTGTTGGAACGCCTGGGTTCTGTTCTGAACTGACAAAGGCTATTTCTGTTTCTGTCTGCTGTCAAAGGCGCGTGCGCCTGGATTTGGGCATGGGAGGCGCGCACGTCTTGCATCGCTTGTCGGAGGCGCGCGCTTCTGGCTTGCTGAATTCCAGCCCCTTTATTTTCTGAGCAGAGCACTCCAACAGCTACAAATTTAAACCATTTTCAACTAGAATGGTCACACAGCAATATTCTGCATCTTTTCCCTTCCTCTATACCTCAAAATTCTTGTAGCGATGGCCCCGATGACCTTCACTTTTGAAGTCAAAGTTTCCGTCCCTGAAGGCGATAAGTCCACCCCCATTGCCCCAATTGTGAAGGCACGTCCTAGTGTCTTTGACCGTTTGGGAAGGCCAAATAAGGGTGTTGTTGCCGTTGATTCCGTGAAGCCGGTGGTCCATGTGAGGGATTATAGGCCCCGTTATTTGCCTAAGAAGAAGAAGGGTAAGGGAAATTCTTCTCATGTGTGGAAGCGTCCCATGGTTGTTCCCGCTAAGGTTCCGCTTGACAAAGGTAAAGGGAAGGCCGTTGATGAAGCTCCATCCCGTCCTAGTGTCTTCTCTCGTCTTGGTGGTCTCAAGAATGTTTCGCCCCCATCCAAGAAGACTAAAGGCCACATCAAGAAGCAATGGGTTCCCAAGTCTAAGAAAGATTAGATTTTCTTTTGTACCTCGAGATTGCAATTAAAATAGACCACTTTGTTAGGATTTAATGAATTATGTCTTTTAATAGCTCAACATTTTCATTGTATTGATCAAAATAATTCAGTGAATGAATAAAAATTGCATCTCGTTAATTTGAAATGATTTGGGGTATTTGTTATGATTTAGACCGCACCCGAGGGTTGCCTACGTTCCTCCAGTGTAGAGGCTCAGGTCTCCGTAGTTCGAACAAACAAAGACCATTTTTTTTTTGTGTGCACCTTGTTTTTTGCCTAGACCGCCCTTTCGGGTTTTCAATCTAGCGGGCTTCGTTTTTGCACGTGCTCTAATTTTTACCTAGGCCACCCTTGCGGTTTTCAACCTAGCGAGATTTTTTCTTTTTTTTAATGGTCTTCGTTTATTAAGCGTAGAATCTCTTCAACTTGTCGAGGTTGACTTCCTTCGGCAGCTGATCTCCATCTAAATCCACGAGTCGGACTGCACCGCCGCTTAGTATCTTCTTGACCACGTACGGACCGATCCATCGGGGTCCCCATTTTTTAAGGGGGTTCATGGCATTAGGAGGATGTTGCCTTAGGACCAAATCTCCCACATTGATGTTTCGAGGCTTCACCTTTTTGTTTAAATCCCTTGCTATTCTTTGTTGATAGGCTCTCATACGTTCGAGTGCCCTTAGTCTTTTCTCATCGAGTAGAGCTAGCTGTTCATATCGACTTTGCATCCAATCGATTTCATTGACTTGGTTCTCGAGGAGGACCCGTATGGATGGGACTTCGAGCTCTATTGGGAGTACAGCTTCGGAACCATACACCAGTGCATAAGGAGTTTCTCCAGTTGCTGTCCGTATTGACGTGCGGTAGCCCCACAATGCTAGAGGTAGCTTTTCGGGTCAATCTCTTCCGGTGGAGGCCATTTTCTTCACAATGGTCTCGATTGTCTTATTAGCTGCTTCGACCGCGCCGTTTGCTTGAGGGAGGTATGGAGATGACTTGTGCTTAGTAATCTTGTATTCTACCAAGAGCGCGTCCATCTCTTTCTCAAAGTGAGAACTGTTGTCTGAGATGATTTCATGAGGAACGCCGTACTGGCATATGATGTGGGTCTTCACCAAAATGTGCCCATCACTCAAGTTCCCCCTGTCCCACCGGGTGTCGCTTCCATGTACCCACCGGGGTTCAATCTATATGACATGGTCCCAAACAGTCAAGCACCCTTGGCCCCATCTACTGCCGGCTTGCCGCCTCCGGCCCTGCCAACCATCTCTAGAGAAGTGCCTTACCCACTCTACTACCCGATGGCCCAAACATCCAAAACTACCCCACCATATATCCCAACAAGCAACCTGGCGCCAGGGTATGTCTACACCCACTTGCCACCTACAAATCCTCCTCCGATAGTCCCCTCCACCACTTCACCTCCCAACGCAGTGCCATTGACAAGTAAAATCATGGGATCCGTCAACTCCAACCCCCATGTGGACCCTCAAGTGGGATGGATAGTTGAGAAGGTGAAACAAATGGAGGAAAGGTTCGAGGGAATGAACGAGAAGAAGTTCACCTCGGGAGTCACGGACCCCGATAAGGTCGTCCCCCTCCCTCATCGATTCAAAATGCCGGAAATTGACAAATTTGATGGGACCGCCTGTCCCCAGACTCACCTCAACGCCTACACCTTGGCGATGAGGGAGAAGGGTTACACCGTGCAGTAAATGGCTGATCACTTTCAGTTGTCCTTAAGGGGAAATGCACTCAAATGGTTCTTCAACTTAAAGGATGAGTCTCGAACCACATGGGACCGGATTAAGGAAGCATTCCTCACTAAGTACCGTTCTAACTTGGAGTGGGAAACCAATCGCACCGATTTTCAAAGCACACTGCAAAAGACCGAAGAGCCGATCAGTGAGTTTTACAAAAGATGGAACTACAAATTGGGAGAAATTTACAATCCTCCCACCGAGGATGAACAGTTGGATATATTTCAGTCATGCCTGAAACCCCAACTTCGAGCTTTGATCAGCCATCACTTCTACCCCAATCTCCGAGCCATGGTAACCGCTGGATCCAAATTTGAGAAGGATCTCAATGAGCAGTCTCTGGCCCAAAATAGCGGAAACTCCTATAGGTACCGCCCTCCGACCACCGGTAAAGGGAAAGAAACCCTGGGAACGGTTAACATCATCCAAGAAGGAAGCTCAAGGCAAGCCTCTCAAAAGGGTGGGACTGCAGAAAGGCGTCAGTATGTAAGGTTTGAGGATTTCGGAATGCCTATGAGTAAGGTGTTCGAAGGGTTAGTCAAGCAAGGCCTTGCAAAACCTTTGGTCAACTATCAGCCAAGGAATCCCGAGAAACCCCTTGACCAAAACAAAAGATGCGCCTTCCACAATTATCATGGCCACGATACCGATGATTGCTCCATGATAAAACGCATCATCCTCGACCTCATTGTCAAAGGGAAACTTGAACACCCCCGTGGCCCGAGAGTGATTAATAACCCTTTCCCCAACAACCAAGGCATTAATATGATTGAGTTCGAGGAGCCTACACATGTGAACCTTTTGGAATTCAATGTCCCAATGGCTCAGATTGGGGAAGAATGGAAGGAAGCTTTATGGGCATGTGTGCAAGAGGGAGATATGAGATGCCCATCCGACTTTATGATCACCAATGTGATGAGTGCAAGGGTACCCCACCAAAACGCCGATGAATTGGTCGTAATAACACTCACCGAACATGATTTAACGTTTGAACAATGCATGGAGGAGATGGAAAAGTCAATTAAGAGTACATTGGACAGCGAAAGCCAAGGCTCGAATGGGGATATCCTTTCCCATGATGATTGCTTCCATATCATTGAGGCATGTAGTTCATCTACGGGCAAGAGGACAATTAAACGAAACGGGTCCGAGGTCGCAAAGATCCCAGAAATGATTGACTATGAAGGGTATCTCACCCAAATGAAAGAAGCCGTTCATTCTCTACCTCACAAGGAGCTCCGGATCCTATGTGAAAGTGACGATGATGAAGTATCCTCAAATATGGCTCCTTGTGTTTTCTCCCCGAAATTGGAAGAAGAGGAATTTCCGGCCTTGGATGATTTCTTAGCTTTGCCACCACTATCTCCGCCACCGCCGCTGTTTGACGGATCAGCGTTCCCGGATAATTATTGTTACATGCTCACCCTGGAAAAGCTCTGTGAAACTGTGGGAGCCGGGAAGAGCCAGAACCACCACCCTATCTCCCTAGGAGAAATTTGTGGGTCAACATCCACCCCAAAACGAATGGTCACGGTAAATGAGTTAAGGAGGGAGGCATGGCCGTATGGTACCCAAAACCCTCCGCCTATCAGAGATAAGATGATAAAAGTCAATGACTCCTTGGAAGTAAGTGTATTAACTCGATCAGGGCAAGTTCACACGGAGTACCCTAAGAAACCTCCACCACCGGAACACCGAGCGCCTCCCCTTCTTGTTGACGAGGCGAAATCCCCAGGTTCCGGAGAAGAGGATCCCATCTTAGCCCAACTTAAGAGGACACAAGCTAACATATCTTTGTGGTCCCTCCTTACTTCCTCTTACCCTCATAAGCTCAAGTTGGAGGAATGCTTGGCCCATACTATGGTACCCACCACAGCTACCCCCGAGGAAGCAGTACAAATGATCAGAAGTGTTCAGTACGGAAATATCATCACATTCACAGATTTGGATTTGCCGAAGTTTGGGGCTAGCCATAACGAGGCCCTTTACATCACGGTACAATTGGATGATCGCCGCCTCCCTCGGGTTCTGGTCCATAACGGCTCCGCCATGAATGTCCTCCCCGCTAAGATGATGGACCTACTTGGCCTTGAGACCACCGACCTAAAGCCTTCTGTGATCACTGTCAAGGCTTATGATTCTACGGCCCTCGCAGTCTTATGGGTGGCTACTTTGAACCTTTGGTTTGGGAAACAAATGATGCCGACCGACTTCCAAGTGCTTGACATCCCCATATCCTTCATTGCCTTATTGGGACGCCCGTGGCTCCACAAAGTCAACGGGGTCGCCTCCACTCTCCATCAATGTGTGAAATACGTGCAAGGGGGTAACTTGACAACTATTTATGGGGACAGTGTGACCACAGAAGGAACCAACACCAATGGGATTCCTGTGTTAGAAATTAAGCATGAGGGAAGCGGCATGGTTTTGACCGGCTTCACAGAAGTACCACCCAAAACCCACATTTGTTGTGTAGATCTCACGCTCACCAAGGATAAGATTCCTCCTGCGATGAGAATGATGCGTCTGATGCGCTACCTCCTAGGGCTCGGACTAGGAAGGAAGCTCTAAGGGACTCACAAGATTGTTGAGATCAAAGAGCAAAACACGCTTCATGGCTTAGGATACAAACCCACCCCCGGAGACCTCAGGATGGATAAGGAAATGGCTCGGAAGAAAAGACAAGCCAGGGCTCAAGGGATTCCGTTTAAAACCCCTAACCTTCATACTTATACCTTTGATATGAGCCGTTACTTTTTGAAGGGGGGAGTTCAAGTCGAACCCCCAGAGCCAAGAGAGCCGATGATGACCAATTGGGATAAGTTGCAAGAGGATCTCAAAAGGTTCCGAGGGATGGTGGCAAACCCCATGAGGAGGGCATTTCTGGATACGCCCAAGATAAAATATCCTACCAATACTACTATCAGCCACGAATACATCTTCAAGGGGGTGCCCGAAATGGTAAAAGAGTTTGAAACCTTGTCTGTGACTGGAGCTAGCAAGGAAAGGGGATCCGTCTGGGGAAAAAATGGCGGATACAAGTTTGAGGAGGTAGTTCCTAAGGGCGCCGCCAAGGATGCTATGGGCAATGAGTGGAACGGTGTGGTAATGCAAAGAATGTTCGGAGAATACTTGGTTGTACCTGACCTAATTGACTTCGAAAAGGAAATGATTGCCGTGATTGAAGATGGACCTCTTGCAACCTTTGACCCACACACTCTTGCAAAGCCAACGGACATGCCTCTGAAAAATTGGGTAACCTTCTCTGGACCGGTGGCGAGCAAAGAAGAAATGACCGCGAAACTTGGACTGGTCCCTCGTCTCCTAGAGTCAAATGTCATAGGATCCAATGTAGTTGAGTCTCCCCAATCTATTGTCTTTGAATTCGAGTCTGTCTCCTCCGAGGGCCTCACGCCCGAGGATTATGAACTTGTAGCCAACGTTGTATTCCCGTTTGCATTGAATGAAATGATAGACCTTTCCGAGTATCCCCTCATTGCCAACTTATTAGATGATAAATTAACTAATAATCTGAAAATGGTTAATAATGAATCACCTAATAATGCAGATGCACTAAACCATCCAAACATTAAACAGTTATCAAAGCAGGTTGTTGATCAAGAGGAAAACCGTGCCCAAGCTGCCGAAGAGGTTTTGACTAAGGTGAATTTGGGAACCGAAAATGAGCCGAAGGAGACACAGATTGGGGAATACTTTAAAGGGGCCGAAAGGGAAGCTTTGGTTGAGCTACTCAAAGAGTATGTAGATGATTTTGCATGGTCTTATAAGGATATGCCAGGGTTGGATGCTTCGATCGTGGAACACAGAATCCCCGTGGACCCCGAGGTGAAACCCGTTAAGCAAAAACTTTGGCGGATCAAACCAGAATGGTCCCTGCAGGTCAAAGAAGAGATTGAGAAGTTGCTTCGGGTTGGATTTATAAGAGTGATAGAATACCCCTCATGGCTCTCCAACATAGTAACGGTCACAAAGGCCAACGAAAAGGTTCGATGCTGCGTCGACTTTAGGGATCTCAACAAAGTGAGTCCCAAAGATGACTTTCCCCTCCCAAGCATCGACATGCTTGTGGATACAACCTCTAGATTTGAGGTTAAGTCTTTTGTGGATGGCTTCTCCGGATATAACCAGATTAAGATGGCAGAGGAGGACCAGGAAAAAACTACCTTCACCACCCCATGGGGAACCTTTTGCTATACCGTGATGCCTTTCGGGTTGCGAAACGCTGGGGCTACCTACCAAAGAGCTGCGACCGCACTCTTCCACGACATGATCCATAAGGAAATAGAAGTGTATGTCGATGACATGATCGTGCATTCTAAGGGCTCTGACGGGAAACATTTGATAGACTTGAGAAAGTTCTTTGACAGGCTTAGGAAGCACTCCATGAGACTTAATCCGGCCAAGTGCACTTTTGGGGTTTCTCGTGGCAAGGTTTTGGGATACATGGTCACCGAACGGGGCATCGAAATTGATCCTCAAAAGGTTAAGGCAATTGTGGAAATGAGGCCGCCTCACACCCAAACAGAGGTAAAAGCCTTCATGGGAAAGTTGCAATACATCAGCCGCTTCATAAACCAACTCACTCCCATTTGTGAGCCCATCTTCAAACTGGTAAGAAAGAATGCCGAGGTCAAATGGAACGGGGAGTGCCAAAAAGCCTTCGACAAGATTACGGCTCACAAGATTAAACCCTTCCTTTGACTGCCAAATGGTCCTTCTTCTTAGTCGAGTACGATATCAGTTATGTGTCGAGAAAGGCAGTCAAAGGAAGGGTTTTGGCAGAACACTTGGCAGATTTCCCTAGTAATGAAAAAAGGGGGCCCGAACCAAAATTCCCAGATGAAGGAATCTTTACCCTCGAGGGAGGAAATAGGTGGCAATTGTTCTTCGACGGAGCTGCCAATAAAAGAGGAAATGGTGTAGGATTTCTCTTGGTGAACCCAAAAGATGAGCACACCCCCATCGCCATCAAATTGAACTTTGATGTCACCAACAATGCCACAGAATATGAGGCATGCACAGCCGGTTTGGAGGCAGCCTTGGAAAGGAATGTTAAGGAGCTGGAAGTATACGGCGATTCAGCCTTGATTATCAACCAAGTCTTGAACAAATGGAAAACACTGGATCCCGGTTTGCGAAAATATCATGCCTATATGGAAGAGCTCATAGCACAATTCCAAGAGGTCAGCTTCCATTACCTGCCGAGGGACCGGAACCGTTTCGCCGACGCCCTAGCAACTTTGGCTTCATTAGTGGAAATCCCCGAGGGAAAATTGATAAAACCATTCCGGGTCGGGAGAAAGGAAAGCCCAGCATACTGCTTCGAAATCGGAGCAATCCTGGAAGAGGTAAAGGAGCCATGGTACAACCAGATTTACCAATTCCTCAAAGAAGGAGAAGCTTCCTTCATGAATGAAAAGGGAGAGTATTTGCATGGGATCAAAGCCAAAGGTATGACGGCACTCAAGCGGTTGGCATCCAATTACGTCATCCTGGGGGACATCCTATACAAAAAACGCCATCAGGGCCTTCTCCTTAGATGCATAAGTGGGGAAAGGGCAAAAGAACTCATGCAAGAAGTTCATGGTGGAGTGTGTGGTCCTCATATGAACGCAAGGGCATTAATGCAAACCATTCTGCGGATGGGTTACTTCTGGATCTCAATGGAAATAGATTGCATGCAATTCGTAAGGAGGTGTGATAAATGTCAGCGTTTCTCCAACCTCAACCACCTACCGCCTCATCATCTCTACTGCATGACTACACCATGGCCCTTCTCAACATGGGGCATAGATGTTATCGGGAAAATCTCCCCGTCTGGTAACAATGGTCACGAATTTGTTTTGGTAGCCGTGGATTACTTCACAAAGTGGGTAGAGGCTAAGTCATACCGGGTCCTCACCTCCAAGAAGGTGGCAGGATTTATAAAAGAGAATATCATGTGCCTGTACGGGGTCCCGAACGAGGTCATTACCGACAACGGCTCGCACTTCGAGGGTGAATGCGATCGATTGTTGGGAGAATTCCGAGTTACTCGCCACAAGTCCTCCCCATATAGACCCCAGACCAATGGCGCGGTAGAAGCCGCCAACAAAACGCTTGAGAGGATCATTAGAAATATGGCAACACGGGGAAGAGATTGGCCCGAAAAGCTACACCTAGCTTTGTGGGGCTACCGGACTTCGGTCAGAACAGCCACAGGAGAAACTCCTTTTGCTTTGACGTACGGAATGGAAGCCATGCTCCCCTCAGAATTGGAAGTACCGTCACTAAGAGTTTTGTTGGAAAATAAGATCCACGAGGTCGATTGGCTTCGAAGCTGACATGATGAGCTGGCCTTGTTGGACGAACGTCGCCTGAGGGCCATGGAACACATCCGCGCCTACCAAGGGAGAATGGCACGAGCCTTTGATAAGAAGGTAAAGCCTCGAGAGATTCGGGCAGGAGATTTAGTCCTTAAGGAAAAACCCCCGGGGAGGTCTAATCCCGATGGAAAATGGGAACCCGTGTGGATTGGTCCCTTTGTGGTACAAGAAGTCTTTTCAGGGGGCGCAATGAGCTCGCAGACTTGGACGGCAACCCCTTTATGCACCCAGTCAATGGTGATAAGCTCCGTCGTTACTTTGTTTTTTTTTTTTTTTTAAAAAAAAAAGGGGGTGCTAAAAGAATATACCCACCTAGATTGAAAACCCATTTGGGCGGTCTAGAGAAAAAACAGGGTCGCATCCTAAAAATTTGTGGAGAAATGAACTACGATGACCTGAGCCCCTTAGATTTTCATTTGTAAAAGGGGAACGTAGGCAGCCAATCTTTGGTCCGGTCTAAAAAATAAATAAAAATCAAATTTGGACTTGAGCAAGAGCTCCATGAGAATGCAAATTGGCTTCATAAGTAACCATTTTCATTACAGTTAAAACACTTCTTTGATGAGTTCAAGCACGGTCTACTCTCGACCCAACTAACATACTTAGGACATAACTAAAATACCTACGATAAACTAATGTGTCTGCAATGGCAATGGGTGGATACATGGAAATCACTGTTCTTCGTCCCTCCACTTCTTCTTTTGACTTCTTCGGGTCTTCTTTTTCTTCACCTAAAAGATGTCAATTCCCCCTTTTCCATGATCATAGTCTCTTCCAACGTCATCTACGAGCCCGATCGTCCTCAAAGCCACATTGGCGGCAGCCCGAGCCCAAAAATCCTCCATTCGTGCCCCCGTCTTAGGCATCGCGGCCATCCTCCTGTCTGCCAAAACTCTGTAGTCCTCAACAACGTCTCCAGTAATGTTATGGCCACTCGCCAATGCTTCGGTCTCCCTTAGAACCCTTCTAGGACCATGAGTCTCACCAAGAATAGCCTCACGCCTCTCCTCAATGAGCCTCTGAGTCTGTCCCATGGTCTGTTCATACCAGTCCAAGTACACTGTGGTCAAAACCATGCTAGCCGCTCGCCCAAGAAGTGCCCGAGCTGGAAAGAGGGAGTAAGTCCACGACCGGGACAGGAATGAAACGGTGGAGGAATCCCACATAGACAGAGATCGAAGCCTCAAGTGCTCCGGGTTGACACCTGACCACTCCAACAGTGGAGTCTGCGGTAACCCAAACTGACGACGGACCAAATAAGGAATATAATGAGATGAACCCAAGAGTCCTGGCACCCGAACAAAGGGGGAATTATCTTGATACTCCCGTACCGAGCCAATACGCCAATGGGGAACTAGCCAGCGTATCTCGGCAGTCGTGAGGCGAGCCATGTAAGCCTCCCAATCACTCTGAACTAGGTCCAAGATAATGCCTCTCAAAAAGTAAGACCAAGGATTGTGAGAGATAGGAGCCTCCGGAATGGCCATCAACCTCTCCCTCAACCACAAAGTAAGCAAGGCAGGGCTACTGCTGCGCATGAAACCATCCCCCAAAGCCAAGCGGTCCATACCGTGAAGGGTCTCGCCCAAGATCAAGGGGACAATATCCTTCCCCGCACGGCACTCCTCGAGGACACTCAATAAAACCCGATGGCAGGTGCCCTTGGAACTGACCATGTAGAAAAAATCAAGGACGCATAAACCAAATGCATTCCAAGAAGCCTCATCCCTGCGATCCATGAACTTCTCAGGGACATCCGAAATATCAATGAAAGTGTGATCAAGGACCATGCATTGGGCCTCTTCCAAAGAAATACCAAGAAGAGAAACCAACCTCTCAACACACATGGTGTCATCAACCGAAGGAAGAGCAATGACCTCCGTGTCCACGCCGCCCACCAAGGCCTTGAAATCCTCATAAGTAGGAGTGATCTCGTTGTAGGAGAAACAATAGACATGCCTCCTAACATCCCAAAAGGACGCAGCGTCTCTCAATAGCTCAAGATCCGGAATGAACTCCTTGAGAGACCAAAGGGATTGAAGGCCAAACATGGATTGGAAAGTTCCCTTGTGATTCCTCATGTGGGACCGCATCCAAAGCCTAAGGTTACCCTCGCAACATTCTTGATGAATTTTGGACAATTTTGGTGGTTTCTCCATGAGAAAGGGTTCCATGGAAAAAGGAGCTTTCGAAATGAAGAAGACAAACTGATTGATGAACTCAGGACTGTGGCATTTAAGTAGATGACCAGGCCTGGAACAAAATTGAATGAAAAAGGAGTACTTCCTTCCCGAGCCGTACGGCTACTTTAGCCCTGTCAGGATTGATGATTTCTTGTTAGCTTTGTGGTCCAACCCATTTAAAGCCCCTTCCCAACCAATATCATAAATGCAACCGAAAAATGCCCTCCTTGGCTCATGCAACTTGAATTGAACCTAGAAAATTTAGGTTCCCGAAGTCACACAGGCAGTCCTAGCGACGTAAGCCCAGCTTTGTGAAATTAATTATGGCTGTCCTCGACGTAAGCCCAGTTAAAAGTTAAAATTTGGAAATGGTCTTTTGCTTAATGCTTATTATGGCCGTCCTCGACGTAAGCCCAGTTAAAAGTTAAAAGTTAAAATTTGGAGATGGTCTTTTGCTTAATGCTTATTATGGCCGTCCTCGACGTAAGCCCAGTTAAAAATTTGTTGAGAAAATATGGCCGTCCTCGACGTAAGCCCAGTTAAAAGTTAAAAGTTAAAATTTGGAGATGGTCTTTTGCTTAATGCTTATTATGGCCATCCTCGACGTAAGCCCAGTTAAAAATTTGTTGAGAAAATATGGCCGTCCTCGACGTAAGCCCAGTTAAAAATTTGTTGAGAAAATATGGCCGTCCCCGACGTAAGCCCATTAGCTTAGACTTAGAATAGTCGTTATAGGCTAGAGCCTTTGTCCCGGCAGTCCTTAGAGGGACGTAAGACCAGTTTTCCCGTCAATCTCCCCAAAGATGGAGTTGACCCCGGTCAAGCTATGACTTAGAATAGTCGTTATAGGCAAGAGCCTTTGTCCCGGCAGTCCTTGGAGGGACGTAAGACCAGTTTTCTCGTCAATCTCCCCAAAGATGGAGTTGACCCCGGTCAAGCTATGACTTAGAATAGTCGTTATAGGTTAGAGCCTTTGTCCCGGCAGTCCTTAGACGGACGTAAGACCAGTTTTCCCGTCAATCTCCCCAAAGATGGAGTTGACCCCGGTCAACTATGACTCAGAATAGTCGTTATAGGCTAGAGCCTTTGTCCCAGCAGTCCTTAGAGGGATGTAAGACCAGTTTTCCCGTCAATCTCCTCAAAGATGGAGTTGACCCCGGTCAAGCTATGACTCAGAATAGTCATTATAAGTTAAAGCCTTTGCCCCGGCAGTCCTTAGAGGGACGTAAGACCAGTTTTCCAGTCAATCTCCCCAAAGATGGAGTTGACCCCGGTCAAGCTTAGACTTAGAATAGTCGTTATAGGCTAAGAGCCTTTTTCCCGGCAGTCCTTAGAGGGACGTAAGACCAGTTTTCCCGTCAATCTCCCCGAAGATGGAGTTGACCCCGGTCAAGCTTGGACTTAGAATAGTCACCATAGGCCGTCCCCGACGTAAGCCTAGTAAAAATCTATCCCGTGTAAGTCAACCCTCTCCTATAGAGTCAAGTTGACCATATCCCCAGCAAGTCAACCCTCTCCCATAGAGCCAAGTTGACCATGTCTCGCCTCTGACCCCTAAAGTCATGCCTTCTTGCGGACCTAAGTAACCCCGCGTACCTCCGAACTACGTTAGGCTTGATTCCCCGCGAACGGGATACGTAGGAATCCTACACCACTAGGTCCAGCCATGCAACCAAAATCGGTTAAAGCCATCGTCCCGTCAGATTGGGATGCTTATTTCTATCGACAACCCCTCTCCTTCGAAGTGACGTTGCCGAGGGGCTCTGTAAGTACCCCAATCTGAAACCAACCTATCTTAGAGGTAGCCTTAGAACCATTTCAGGGATAAGCTAATAGGCCAGGACCTCCCTAGGATAAGCTATAAATTCCAGGACTACTCTGGTATAAAATTGGAAAAATCCAGAAGCTCGCCAGGCTGAGCCGTACGGATGCTTTGGGTACTAGAGGGGCCTAGCCGTACGGCTGGTTTGGGCACCCTCAGTCCCTATAAATAGAACCCCTTGGTGATCATTTCAGGGGGGGGGAGAAACATTAGAACTAAGGTTACTCTCTCGAATTCACCTCAGAATAGTGTGAGTGAGAGTGAACAAAGAGTGAAAGAGAGAAAGGAAGATTGGCCTAAACCAAGATAGGTAAATCCACCTCCTCCCCCTCCCTTATCTTCATCTAAGAACTCTATTTATCTTTGATCTTGTCATTTATTGTTGATCTTAACATTCTTGCAAGTCTTGTCCATTCAAGCAATATACATATATCTATTATTATTTATATTTCCTAGTCCAAGCCATGGGAGATCAAAGGTGCCCTCCATACTTTGTGTGGAAGAGGTTCAAACCTAGTTTGATCATGGCTTGTTGATTGTTCATTTACATTCTTGTCATGGATGATGCTCTTGTTGTTCATTTTGCTCATTTTAAGCTATGATGATCATGTTGAGGGTAAAGTCTCAATCTTTATCCTCATCACCTTGATCTAGCCCAAAATTCCCAAGTTTGGGTAATAAAGATCCAATCTTTATGGTTTGTTCTTGTCCCTAAAGGATTAATCTTGCCTGGAAGAGCCATTTTGATGGTAAAGTTTCAATCTTTACTCATCAAATGGTCACTATGGCTCAAAAGGGCATATTGGCCACCTTTTTCATGTTTCTCCCATGATTGCCTTTGATCATGCCCAAACTCTTGTTTTGGGAGGTTATTTGATGATCAAATGGCATAGGAATGAGTTGTTAATGTTGTTTTGTGTTGGAATAACAAACTGGAATCAGAACAGTTTGGTCCAGTTCGAGCAGGATGCTCTGTTTCTGCCTAGAACTGGACTGTTGCTTGAATAAACTGTAAAATCCCAGGAGTAGTCTCCCCATCCGTACGGCTACTTTGGCCGTATGGGGAGATTAACCATTTTGCCCTTCTGTCTTCTGTTTTCTTGTCAAACAAATCCCTTTTCAGTTGAAAAGATAAATAAAAAGTTAAAACAAAGATTTTCCGTTAAAACACACACACACACATGCACTTTTGTTAACTAACAAGGGAGACTCGGCTTTGTCCGAGGCAACTTGGGAGGACGTAAAAACTCTTCCCAAGTTGTAACCTGACCTCTGAACCTTTGAACTCAAACCTTTGTCATTTTGTTGGGTTTAAAATTAACAAAATATGGCGACTCCGTTAAATTGGTCCGGTTCCCGCGTTTGGTATTTCGCCCTTGAAACGCGCTCGTGTGTTTCTCTCTTTTTTTTTTGGGGCAGGATCCTTACACTTGGGAAATAATAAAGTTACAAAAGATGGCTACAAAATGTGGCTTACAAAATGAGGTGTCATAATTGTATTGGTGTTTTAAATTAGAGTGTGCCGGGTCCACTATCGATGTAGCCAATGAAATATCGCCATCACATCTTGTATCCTTCATTTTGTAGCCATCATTTGTAAGCCTAGAATTGCCCTTGATACTTTATGGTACCAGAGCTTAAAGCTTAAACGTGCACTTCTTTTTCGATTCTCCAAATGGCTACCACCAGTGAAAATTCTATTATCCAAATCAATGCACCTACCCATTTACCCATAAAGCTTACCCATAAAAACTTCATAGTCTAGCGTAGAAAACTCTTCTTTACCCTCATTGGCTTTAACCTACAAGGCTACATTGATGGAATCATCACCAAACCTCACGAATTTTGTCTTGAGAAGACAAATCCTAGCCTAGCCTCCTCAAAATGGTATAGACAAAACCAGGTCATTATCGATCAGTACCATGCTCGGTAGTTGTTCTGACACTATTCAGCCCTAAATCTCATCCGTTTCTACCTCATATAAAGCACATAAACTGTTAGTAAATCAGACCCAAAAGAAAAATAATAATGAACGCAAATCAACACAGAATATACGTGGTTCACCAATCTCTATTGGCTACCTCCACGGGCAAAGGAAACATATATTATTATGGCAGAGAAACAATTACATGAGGATAATCACACTAATCTATATTTGCATGAATTTTGATCACAAAGTTCCTAGCTATGCAAATCCCTAGAACTAGAATTACTGATCTCTCTCTCCATGTCAATTGATCACGCACAGAAAAATACTACTTTATGGCTAGTATTTATTGGGATTTTAGAGACCTAATTAGGAAGATAGAAGGAGTCCTAAATCAAATCCTTAAACGACTTGATTTACTTTCTAAAACAGCCAGAACAGCGTCAGAATCCGGAATAATGCGTAACTCATGGTCCGCCCGGGTATAGGACAAGGTCCGCCCGGGTCTTCATCAAGCGCCCGCCTGCCTGGCATCAAGCGTCCGCCTGCTCATGGTCCGGCCAGACCTCTCAAGGTACCCGACCGGATCAATACTGTTGCTGTACTTCTTTCTTCTTCCTCTTCTGCTGCTACTTCATCTTCAAAATCATTCTTGCTCTAACAATCTCCACCTTGATTTTGAATCTCCCCTAATAATTCAGATGCACGAGCTTCCGACATAGCCTCCACCTTGAGCCACATCCCTCGTACCAGATTTTTCAACCTTTGCCTCAGTCTGTCTTTCGTCAAAGACACTAGATTTGTCCTCCGGACAATCATATTTTTCGCGCGCGCCATGTATCTTCAAGACACTCAGAATTTTCCTCACCAGGCAAACAACTTTATCCTCTGGACAATCATATTTTCTGCATGCAATGTATCTTACGGACACTTAGAATTACCCTAACGGGCAATTAACGGTCATTCAGACGTGGCCCATCCAGTCGACATTGGATCTTGCCAACCATGACCGATACAATTGGTATGTGTTGATCTTCTAGCCGTGGCTTGCCCAGGTCACTCCGGCCTAGAGTAAAACGATGCTTCACCTGCTTGTCAACACCCTCACCAATCTCAGAACCTTGGAGGATAAACAAGGAATCTTTTCTTCCGCCCTTCAGAATCACATCCGAACCTTTGTAGACATCCAGAACTCTACCTTCACCTTTGAAACTGTATCCCTTCTTGTCCAACCGACTAAGTGATACCAGATTCTTTGCTACTTGTGAAACGTGTCTCACCTTGTTCAATGTGATATATTTATCACCAGAAGTTCTCACCCTTACAAAGCCCATCCCAACTACTTCACAGATAGATCCATTAGTCATACAAATACGGTCTCCCTCTTTCTGCTCATACGTTGTAAACTGCTCCTTGCGCGAACACATGCGATAAAAAAACTCCTGAATCTAGAACCCATGCAACTTCCTTGCACGCTTCTTCTTCGGTCACCATGGCATAATCACCATCCTCATTCAGATTTTCACTGCTCGCCATCGCTGCAGCCGACTCAGAATTCTTCAGACGTGGAGTCAGATGTACAACTCTGAAATCTAACTAGGTTATTGCCTCGGGCAACACAGATTTTGTATCTACTTCTAGATCACTAGAATATATTACAACAGATGTTAGATCTTCAGATTATACCAGGCAGCTAACTTCTGATCACAGAACCCTAGCTTCAAAAAACTTCGTCTTCAGATATAGATACCAGACACCGAAACCGTTCCAGATGCGTACTTGGATCACCAACGAATACCAGACGAACTTTTCGGATTTAGATCTACCAGATTTGCAGATGTGTCCAACCTAGACATCCAGATTTCTGCACGGACACTGCACGCGGACTGCACGAGCGCTGTAAGAAAAAAAACTGCACACGATCTGCACCAAAACTGCACGTGACCCGCACCATGACTGCACGCGAACTTAACTTTTTCTGCACGCAATCTGCACTTTTTCTGCCCGCGATCTGTACGCCCGATGCATAATCTTCTATCAGATAATAAACTTGTTCTTCCCGTCAGACTTGTTGATTTTCTTGTCCATCCCGGAATCCATCTCTTTCTACCGCAGCGGAATGCCCTGATATTTATTTACTAACCAGACTCTGGTGCCACCAGAGCTCTGATACCATTCGTTAGTAAATCAGACCCAAAAGATAAATAATAATGAACGCAAATCAACACATAATATATGTGGTTCACCAATCTCTATTGGCTACCTCTACGGGCAAAGGAAACAGATATTATTATGGCGGAGAAACAATTAAATGAGGATAATCACACTAATCTATGTTTGCATGAACTTTGATCACAAAGTTCTTAGCTATGCAAATCCCTAGAACTAGAATTACTGATCTCTCTCTCCATGTCAATTGATCACGCACAGAAAAATACTACTTTATGGCTAGTATTTTGTTGGGATTTTAGAGACCTAATTAGGAAGATACAAGGAGTCCTAAATCAAATTTATAAACAACTTGATTTACTTTCTAAAACAGCTAGAACAGCGTCAGAATCCGGAACAATGCGTAACTCATTGTCCGCCCGGGTATAGGACAAGGTCCGCCCAGGTCTTCATCAAGCGCCCGCCTTCCTGGCATCAAGCGACCGCCTGCTCATGGTCCGGAAGGACCTCCCAAGGTACCCGACCGGATACTTCTTTCTTTTTCCTCTTCTGCTGCTACTTCATCTTCAAAATCATTCTTGCTCTAACATAAACGATTCAATACGATATATGTCAACATATCATATACACGTGTTTTATCCCAAAAATAAATCAAATGAAATCTAATAACCAACAAAAATAATTGCGAGCCCTTAAGTAACCATACTAACAAAAAAAATACAAAATACAAAATTGAACCATTTTCAAACACAATTTCAACAAAAAGAAATAATCCAGCTATATTTCTGCAAAGCTGGAACTATTCGAACACTTCATCTTTTGAGCGGCCTCAATGCCTCCATGTTCCATTTTGAACACCTTAAAATCTCTGTATCTTGGATTCCTACACTCCACAATCACGAGCAGAGTCCTAGGCAAGCCTGAGTAAATATGAAGATGAAGACGGGAATGGGTAGGTCGAGAAGGAAATGCCAGTTAGATCTAAACTATACGGGCCACATGCTAACGGGCTTACAAATTAAATATCATCAGTAATAAGGAATATCAAATAGTAACTAAAAATATAAATTATATTTGTGAGTATTAAATCAAGTGTTATATTAGAAAGTAAAACTATCTTTACTGGAAGGAGGTAGTATGTAAATTTACTTTCCCAAAAGCAAATCAAACAACTCCTCAAGTTTCAAGTTAGACGATCCACCGGGTGCAACAGCCTCATGTGCCTTGTCCCTCCATCCCATGGATTTCTCCCTCATTACCTTCCCCTTTTCCCCATCCATTAGCTCTCTAACTAATCCCTCCACCCCATCTCGCTTCACATTCTTATCAATCTCCATTCCTATCCCCCCATTCCACACAACTGTACCTCCTGTTCATCATCTGCTCCGCCAAAAATGGCCAACATATCACCGGCACCCCTCCGCTTATTCTCTCAATCGTCGAATTTCACCCACTGTGTGTCAAAAACCCACCAATCGCTGAATGATTCTGTAATGACCCGATTTTTTTTTATTTTATTAGTTTATTTTATTTATGTTAATTCATTTTAATTAAATGATAATTAAGATTAATGGATTAACTAAGGAAGTGGGCTAGATAATTAAAGAGTTGGACCAAAATTGTAATGGGCTTGAAATGGGTTAGCCGAATTTAAAACAATGGGTCAAACCCAATTAACAAATTACCCAAAGTATAAAAACATTGTGTTAGTAAATTCTAGGTTTTTATTCCTAATTACCAAAACAATAAAACCCTAATTCCCCCCACCACCAAGAAGCAGACGCCGGCCAAGAGAGAGAAGAGGGAGGAAATTTTCGATCTTTTTGGAAGTCTAATCCGATCATTCTCAAGGTAATGTCAAACCTCACCTTCTAAAATTTATTTCATTGAATTTGGATGAATAAATCTTAATCTAGGCATGTTAAAAGAAATAATCATTAGGGTTTTGCATGCTAGTAAATTAATGGCAAAATTTTAATGGTTAAAGACTTAGATCTAAATGCTATGATAAAATGATGATTCCATGCTTAGCCTTATTTTTAAGTTTGATTCTATGATCATGAAAGGGAGGAATAAATGTTTTATAATGTATAGAATTGAGTACATATGGGATTGAGGTTAAATTGGGTTAACAAAAAGAAGAAAAAAATTATGGATTTACACCCTATGGTGTTCGGCTGAATGGCCTATGAATGTTGGGGAATTGTTTTGTTGATTGTTGTAATTATGGTTATTGATTAGTGAATAAATTAATGTTGGGATTTAAAAAAAAAAAAAAATTGAAGGACAGGAAAAATTGACCAAATCAATGGATATGGAGGCTATAGAATTCGGCCTAAAGTGTCGCGACCCCGAACCCCGCGGTCCGAGATCGCGAGCTGGACGTCGACTTAGAACCAAAACTCTA
Organism: Campanula takesimana; assembly: GCA_026119855.1. Taxonomy (NCBI): domain Eukaryota; kingdom Viridiplantae; phylum Streptophyta; class Magnoliopsida; order Asterales; family Campanulaceae; genus Campanula; species Campanula takesimana. Next base: position 3,003,063 of record JAOWBW010000014.1, read on the forward strand.
AAATATAGAAATTAAAAATTCCATTTTGAATCAAAAGATGATAACACAAGGCTTTACAAATCCAAGTTTAAATCAATAAAGTGCATCTAACATAAGCTCCACAGCTTATACCAAAAAGAATAAAATATACAATTCTTAATGACGTCAATAAAGGTAAAACTATCCCCAAAAGGTTATACATTTAAATAATGTAAACCGATCCATAACAACCTGCCCCAAAATCTCAAAACCTCTCGACGTCCTCCTCGATCCGCGAATCCTAATCCTTTTCCTCCTGGGGGGGGGGTTAAGGAAAACAAAGATGGAAATAAACGGGGTGAGATAAAATCTCAGTAAGTTACTAATGCAACTACATGACATGCTAATATGCAATGACCAATAGCAATTAACATAAGACAGATAGCAGCGGAATAATAAGTGACATGCTGTCAAACAGTAATATCCAATAATCAATCATATAAATAAACATGTAACAACAAATGAGAGGCTCCCTATCGCCAACCGTCCCATACCGGTTGGAAATAACGACCAGCTCATCATGCAACACATAAAGCTGAAATAAACACTCATAAGTGGATACATAGCCAAGGTTTTCCAAACTGGAACATCCAAATAAAGGATCGCTGCGCAGCTTCAATAATCAACAATCAACATCTTCATAGCAGCATGAAAGCTCGAAGAGAAAACCCCGGTACCGGAACCAAATCATAAAAGTGTCACAAGGGACAAGGACCATGACACAAAGTCATGCCCGTTAGCCAGATGCATTCACAAAGGAACGCTGACTTATCCTTTCCAAGGCCAATCTGGAGAAGGGGTATAGTAAGGGCAAAACAATGGTCAACATTATAATGGACTTGGCTTTGCCATTATAATCCTTCCCATCGCCCGATGCAACAATTATGCCAGCTGGGCTTCTACTTAAATGCTAAGTAATAATATTTTAGCATGAATAAACAACTTAAGGTTCCAAAGTAGGGAACCACACCAAATAATCACCATAAAGATGCAAACGATTACTCATGAAGAGTTCAACAACAACGAACACAAGAAGTTTCTCATAAAAGAGCACAACAACGATAAACGGAATTTCTCATAAAGAGCACAACAACAATAAACGGAATTTCTCATAAAGAGCGCAACAACAATGATTATTAGAATACGATAATTCCATAAAGAGGAACCATACCAGATACATTTCAAAGATGATACCCATAAGTCACTCATAAGGAACACAACCCAAACGGTCGCTCACAAATAGTACAACGACTACAACCCAAAATTATCCTAAACGTTTACTCATAAAGATGTACTAGGACTATGAACTCAACCATCTCATCACACCTGAAATTCCAAAGTAGGAATCAGAATGAATACACTTTAAGGTTAGTCAAACCGTAAGTACCCAATTGCCAATACACGCTTTACCTTCGTCCTTAACGAACCAATCCCAAACCCCCAAACGAATCAAAAAGGTTAATCTTTAGAACATGATCACGACCGGACTAAACCCTATACTTGGTGTTCAATAACAACCCCCTAGGTACTATGGGACATCGCCTAAAACCTAGACCAAGTCTTACTCGAAAATCAATTCGATTGGAAGAACACGAACACATCATAAGATGCCCAAACACCCAATAAAATCCCGATGTATAAAACTTATAACTTAACTGGACAACCTATACTATCTTGTAGTACTCTAAGAGATCTTCGAAACGATAGTTTACACGCCTAAAACGGAGTCCGGATGAGAAAGTTATGGAGGAAACAATTTAGAAGAAAATGGAAGAATATACCAGAATTTTAGCTTGGCACGACCGTGCCTAAGAAAGTGGCACGACCGTGCCAAACATGACGAGAGAAGGTGAATATTGGCACGACCGTGCCAAATAAAGGGGCACGACCGTGCCAAACATGACGAGAGGCAAGTGAATATTGGCACGACCGTGCCAAATAAAGGGGCACGACCGTGCCAGAAGAACAATGCCCAGATTTCTTCCTGGGTTCACCATTTTCGGACAAAAACCAAAACTTTCACTAAATGCTCAAATCAAAGCTTTCAAACTAGTTTCCAAGGCCCTAAAACAACATCTAAACATCAAGGGAACCTAAACAACACCATCTAACAACCCAAAACAAGATTTAAACCCAACATTCACATATTCACCATTTTTAACCCAAAACCCAAATAAATTCCAAATTAATTCCAAACTCAACCAAACTTCAAATATAACACACCAAGCATCATATAAACATGATATGAACATTTTAGCATAAAAATGGGGGAAAAGTAACTTACTTGAAAATTCTCAAAGTTGATGGATTTCGATTCTTTTTGACTCTACGCGATCCTAGCGACGATCTAAACACGTTTCACGTTTTAAGAAATGAGAGAAGATGAAAGGAAGATGGAGTAAATGAAGAGAGAAGGAAGAGGAGAAGAAACTTACACACAAAGGAAGAGAGAGAGAGAGTTTCCAGGGAATGGGAATGGGGGGGGGGGTGGAGTGTATGAGGGAGAGGGGGAGGAGTAGGGAGGGAGTAGGGGAATAATTTAAAAGATTTACTCTTAGGCCCCCTCCACTACACTACACACAAACTCTACACTCCCTACTAACAACTAAGATTCAACACTTCCACACTAGCCCAAATAACTCGAATAAAATGCTAGGCATAAATATTATAACACATAAAATGCACACATAAATATTTAAATAAATAATAATTTAAATAAATAAATAAGCCAAAATAATAAATAATAATTATTTATTACCAATAAATAGAGCCTAGATTTCGGGTCGTGACATTCACTCCTCCTTAAAGAAAATTCGACCCGAATTTTTAACGAGACTCACCCGAAGGGCCAAATAGCTACGGATACGATAGTTCCGCCGTTTCTCAAATTCCTCAATTGTCCAATCTAACCCACTACAATGTAACCTTAAATAGTATTCACTATACCACGACCTCTCGCACATAACTTCCTTCAATCATAACCTTCACTACTAATTAGAATCCATAATCAAAATTGGAGAATCCCAATTGCTCCCAAACATAACTCTCGAGACATCCAAGCTCACTTTATTCATAACCTTAACTACACCGCAAAGGTACTTCCATTTGTAAATCGCCTACTTAGTGTTATTCCCCAGAATTTCAAAACACTACCATCTCGAGTTTAGTTAGCTTTTAAAATATGAAAGGCTAAAGAAATTTTCCATCCCCACAATATTCACCAAAGGCTATATCTCTAAGGACTCCCATTATAGTGCTCTCGCTCAAGGCAACACCTTAAACTAGAGGTGTAATGTAAACCCAAATTTTTTTTTATACAAAATGTTCACTTAAATCTACGCCATAACATCATCGTCATAACTCTCCAATCCTTGAAAGCCTAAAATAATTACGAATACTCAATAGTCCGCAAAAAGACCCAAATTTCATCTTCAAAAGATTTTCTCTAACTCCCATTTAAGTCATAATCCGTGCTCATATACCCAAAGGAAATCAACGAACTCTAAATTCAATAGCTAACCCCAGTTAGGCCCTCACGCATACATTTATTGACTTAATGATATTTAAGCTCAATGGTACTACCATCATAATAACCAATTAGCTAGCAACGTTCCAATTGACCCAGTGCCAAATCATGATATTCCTTAATTATGCCCAAGTATTGATAATCAACTTCCTTTACATACCCTTGATCCATTTCGGAAAACGCCACTAAGAAGGGATTTAGAACCATAGAACCACTATCTAACCAAAATTTCAAAATGCCTTTAACAAAAATCGAAAAATTATTACTCTCCCGAAATGTACTTAGTCCTTTCTAACTTAACACGCTTACCACCATTAATGATCATAACTCCTACAACAAACTCATCATCCATAACAAATCGTACACCTCCCCATACTAATCCATTCCGATGCATTCACGGAGATGTACTAAAATTAAACGAAATCTCCTATCCAAAAATCCTCAATTTGAATCCTCAACTCTTATAACCCAACTGATGCCATAAGGACATTGATCTAAATATTAGCACTACAACCTTGTACTATAACAACTCAATTTAACCCAAGGTTCTCCCCAATTACTAGGTACTACTCAGAAATAAAAATAGAAATTTTTACAAACGATAAATACACCCAACAATTGGTATAGACATCCATTGTCACCCATCGAAGCAAAATAGTCAGATTCCAAACAAGAAAAGATTTGCTTAACTCTACACAAAGGAACGGTCTCAAAACAATTTTAGGCAAAAAGGGAAGAGAGGATGTAACAATTTCCCTACAACCATCGACTAAAGCGTGACATTTCCCTTCTCAAAATGATATCAAAAATCTTATAATAGCAATATGACCAATTTAGCAGGTAAGTTATATCTACCTTTAAGCACAACATGAGCACATAAGACTCCATCAGACGTCCTACACTCCTCCCTAGGAGTAGACACTGACAACACATAGGTCAAAGACTCAAAAGAAATAAATGCAACTAAATGCACAGAAACATATGAATGCGATGACCCTAAAATGCACGCGCTCGCTCTCTCGACATAAAATTAATACCTCCTGAAACTGATGAATCACCCGTTGAGTGCTGATTGATTGCCAATACTCTTCCTGAAACCTTGGGCTTCCCCGAAGTATCCCTCTTCTGACCCTGTGAAGTACCAGTGTCACTCCCGGATGGTTGATATCTGCCCTAAGACAATCCCTCACAAAATGCCCCAACTGACCACACTTCACACATTTTCCTTGCTTCTTCCAATACTTGTCTTCTGAGTGTCCTTTCCTCTGACAGTAGCTGCAGACTTTCCCATTTCATGTACCCTTATTAGAACCTTGATTTCCTACTGTTGGTTGCCCTTGAAGTTGCCTTCTGAATCGAGCTTGTACTCCAAAATTACCTCTGTTATCCGAATGTTGCTGTTGTGACTTACTCTGCCCTCCTTGCTTACCCGGGTTAACCATCTCAGTCTTCCTTTTGTGTTCCCAAATATCCTGCTCAATCAAGTAGGCTCGATCCACCGCATCCTGAAAAGGTTGAATTCTTTGGGCTAAAAGTTGAGTCCTAATAGCTGTCTTCAAACCCCTGATCAATCTCATCGCTTTCTGCTCCTCGGTCCGCACAAGGTATTCACAACACCTGGCTAATTCTGTGAACTTAGCTGAGTACTGTGCTACTGACATCCTGCCTTGATCCAAGCTGAGGAACTCGATCTCTTTCCGGTTTTGATTTACTAGAGAGATAAAATGATCCTTAAATTTCCTCACGAACCACTCCCAAGGATATGGTACAAGAGTCGTATCCCAACTGGTCTTCAGTGCCTTCCACCAATGTTCCGCAGTCCCCACGAGCTTATAAGCTGAAAACAGAACCCTATCCTCATCAGTGCAACCAAAAACCTCGTAGATTTTCTCCATCGATTCTATCCATAGCTCAGCTTTCTTCACATCCGGTTCACCGTCGTACTCACTTGGTTTCAACTTTAAGAACTGCTCCAACCCATATCGCGGAGGTGCTACATGTTCCTCTCTCGGCCCTTGGTCATGAATTGATTTCACGGCCGCTTCAAACCTGTCCTGAAACATTGCACGGTTTTCTTCCCGTAGACCATTTTGATTCTGAGTCCCACTAGAACTTTCACCTGATCTTCTTCTAGCCATCACAAACAAATACCTGCATAAAATACTCATCGTTACTCACTTCGAACCCATCTACCCTCCTAGGTCATACTAGTCCACCTAGACTTATACTTAGAGCTAATGCCATAGCTCTGATACCAACTGTCGCGACCCCGAACCCCGCGGTCCGAGATCGCGAGCTGGACGTCGACTTAGAACCAAAACTCTAAAATATAGAAACAAAAGATGATAACACAAGGCTTTACAAATCCAAGTTTAAATCAATAAAGTGCATCTAACATAAGCTCCACAGCTTATACCAAAAAGAATAAAATATACAATTCTTAATGACGTCAATAAAGGTAAAACTATCCCCAAAAGGTTATACATTTAAATAATGTAAACCGATCCATAACAACCTGCCCCAAAATCTCAAACCTCTCGACGTCCTCCTCGATCCGCGAATCCTAATCCTTTTCCTCCTGGGGGGGGTTAAGGAAAACAAAGATGGAAATAAACGGGGTGAGATAAAATCTCAGTAAGTTACTAATGCAACTACATGACATGCTAATATGCAATGACCAATAGCAATTAACATAAGACAGATAGCAGCGGAATAATAAGTGACATGCTGTCAAACAGTAATATCCAATAATCAATCATATAAATAAACATGTAACAACAAATGAGAGGCTCCCTATCGCCAACCGTCCCATACCGGTTGGAAATAACGACCAGCTCATCATGCAACACATAAAGCTGAAATAAACACTCATAAGTGGATACATAGCCAAGGTTTTCCAAACTGGAACATCCAAATAAAGGATCGCTGCGCAGCTTCAATAATCAACAATCAACATCTTCATAGCAGCATGAAAGCTCGAAGAGAAAACCCCGGTACCGGAACCAAATCATAAAAGTGTCACAAGGGACAAGGACCATGACACAAAGTCATGCCCGTTAGCCAGATGCATTCACAAAGGAACGCTGACTTATCCTTTCCAAGGCCAATCTGGAGAAGGGGTATAGTAAGGGCAAAACAATGGTCAACATTATAATGGACTTGGCTTTGCCATTATAATCCTTCCCATCGCCCGATGCAACAATTATGCCAGCTGGGCTTCTACTTAAATGCTAAGTAATAATATTTTAGCATGAATAAACAACTTAAGGTTCCAAAGTAGGGAACCACACCAAATAATCACCATAAAGATGCAAACGATTACTCATGAAGAGTTCAACAACAACGAACACAAGAAGTTTCTCATAAAAGAGCACAACAACGATAAACGGAATTTCTCATAAAGAGCACAACAACAATAAACGGAATTTCTCATAAAGAGCGCAACAACAATGATTATTAGAATACGATAATTCCATAAAGAGGAACCATACCAGATACATTTCAAAGATGATACCCATAAGTCACTCATAAGGAACACAACCCAAACGGTCGCTCACAAATAGTACAACGACTACAACCCAAAATTATCCTAAACGTTTACTCATAAAGATGTACTAGGACTATGAACTCAACCATCTCATCACACCTGAAATTCCAAAGTAGGAATCAGAATGAATACACTTTAAGGTTAGTCAAACCGTAAGTACCCAATTGCCAATACACGCTTTACCTTCGTCCTTAACGAACCAATCCCAAACCCCCAAACGAATCAAAAAGGTTAATCTTTAGAACATGATCACGACCGGACTAAACCCTATACTTTGGTGTTCAATAACAACCCCCTAGGTACTATGGGACATCGCCTAAAACCTAGACCAAGTCTTACTCGAAAATCAATTCGATTGGAAGAACCACGAACACATCATAAGATGCCCAAACACCCAATAAAATCCCGATGTATAAAACTTATAACTTAACTGGACAACCTATACTATCTTGTAGTACTCTAAGAGATCTTCGAAACGATAGTTTACACGCCTAAAACGGAGTCCGGATGAGAAAGTTATGGAGGAAACAATTTTAGAAGAAAATGGAAGAATATACCAGAATTTTAGCTTGGCACGACCGTGCCTAAGAAAGTGGCACGACCGTGCCAAACATGACGAGAGAAGGTGAATATTGGCACGACCGTGCCAAATAAAGGGGCACGACCGTGCCAAACATGACGAGAGGCAAGTGAATATTGGCACGACCGTGCCAAATAAAGGGGCACGACCGTGCCAGAAGAACAATGCCCAGATTTCTTCCTGGGTTCACCATTTTCGGACAAAAACCAAAACTTTCACTAAATGCTCAAAATCAAAGCTTTCAAACTAGTTTCCAAGGCCCTAAAACAACATCTAAACATCAAGGGAACCTAAACAACACCATCTAACAACCCAAAACAAGATTTAAACCCAACATTCACATATTCACCATTTTTAACCCAAAACCCAAATAAATTCCAAATTAATTCCAAACTCAACCAAACTTCAAATATAACACACCAAGCATCATATAAACATGATATGAACATTTTAGCATAAAAATGGGGGAAAAGTAACTTACTTGAAAATTCTCAAAGTTGATGGATTTCGATTCTTTTTGACTCTACGCGATCCTAGCGACGATCTAAACACGTTTCACGTTTTAAGAAATGAGAGAAGATGAAAGGAAGATGGAGTAAATGAAGAGAGAAGGAAGAGGAGAAGAAACTTACCACACAAAGGAAGAGAGAGAGAGAGTTTCCAGGGAATGGGAATGGGGGGGGGGGGTGGAGTGTATGAGGGAGAGGGGGAGGAGTAGGGAGGGAGTAGGGGAATAATTTAAAAGATTTACTCTTAGGCCCCCTCCACTACACTACACACAAACTCTACACTCCCTACTAACAACTAAGATTCAACACTTCCACACTAGCCCAAATAACTCGAATAAAATGCTAGGCATAAATATTATAACACATAAAATGCACACATAAATATTTAAATAAATAATAATTTAAATAAATAAATAAGCCAAAATAATAAATAATAATTATTTATTACCAATAAATAGAGCCTAGATTTCGGGTCGTGACATTCACTCCTCCTTAAAGAAAATTCGACCCGAATTTTTAACGAGACTCACCCGAAGGGCCAAATAGCTACGGATACGATAGTTCCGCCGTTTCTCAAATTCCTCAATTGTCCAATCTAACCCACTACAATGTAACCTTAAATAGTATTCACTATACCACGACCTCTCGCACATAACTTCCTTCAATCATAACCTTCACTACTAATTAGAATCCATAATCAAAATTGGAGAATCCCAATTGCTCCCAAACATAACTCTCGAGACATCCCAAGCTCACTTTATTCATAACCTTAACTACACCGCAAAGGTACTTCCATTTGTAAATCGCCTACTTAGTGTTATTCCCCAGAATTTCAAAACACTACCATCTCGAGTTTAGTTAGCTTTTAAAATATGAAAGGCTAAAGAAATTTTCCATCCCCACAATATTCACCAAAGGCTATATCTCTAAGGACTCCCATTATAGTGCTCTCGCTCAAGGCAACACCTTAAACTAGAGGTGTAATGTAAACCCAAATTTTTTTTTATACAAAATGTTCACTTAAATCTACGCCATAACATCATCGTCATAACTCTCCAATCCTTGAAAGCCTAAAATAATTACGAATACTCAATAGTCCGCAAAAAGACCCAAATTTCATCTTCAAAAGATTTTCTCTAACTCCCATTTAAGTCATAATCCGTGCTCATATACCCAAAGGAAATCAACGAACTCTAAATTCAATAGCTAACCCCAGTTAGGCCCTCACGCATACATTTATTGACTTAATGATATTTAAGCTCAATGGTACTACCATCATAATAACCAATTAGCTAGCAACGTTCCAATTGACCCAGTGCCAAATCATGATATTCCTTAATTATGCCCAAGTATTGATAATCAACTTCCTTTACATACCCTTGATCCATTTCGGAAAACGCCACTAAGAAGGGATTTAGAACCATAGAACCACTATCTAACCAAAATTTCAAAATGCCTTTAACAAAAATCGAAAAATTATTACTCTCCCGAAACGTACTTAGTCCTTTCTAACTTAACACGCTTACCACCATTAATGATCATAACTCCTACAACAAACTCATCATCCATAACAAATCGTACACCTCCCCATACTAATCCATTCCGATGCATTCACGGAGATGTACTAAAATTAAACGAAATCTCCTATCCAAAAATCCTCAATTTGAATCCTCAACTCTTATAACCCAACTGATGCCATAAGGACATTGATCTAAATATTAGCACTACAACCTTGTACTATAACAACTCAATTTAACCCAAGGTTCTCCCCAATTACTAGGTACTACTCAGAAATAAAAATAGAAATTTTTACAAACGATAAATACACCCAACAATTGGTATAGACGTCCATTGTCACCCATCGAAGCAAAATAGTCAGATTCCAAACAAGAAAAGATTTGCTTAACTCTACACAAAGGAACGGTCTCAAAACAATTTTAGGCAAAAAGGGAAGAGAGGATGTAACAATTTCCCTACAACCATCGACTAAAGCGTGACATTTCCCTTCTCAAAATGATATCAAAAATCTTATAATAGCAATATGACCAATTTAGCAGGTAAGTTATATCTACCTTTAAGCACAACATGAGCACATAAGACTCCATCAGACATCCTACACTCCTCCCTAGGAGTAGACACTGACAACACATAGGTCAAAGACTCAAAAGAAATAAATGCAACTAAATGCACAGAAACATATGAATGCGATGACCCTAAAATGCACGCGCTCGCTCTCTCGACATAAAATTAATACCTCCTGAAACTGATGAATCACCCGTTGAGTGCTGATTGATTGCCAATACTCTTCCTGAAACCTTGGGCTTCCCCGAAGTATCCCTCTTCTGACCCTGTGAAGTACCAGTGTCACTCCCGGATGGTTGATATCTGCCCCTAAGACAATCCCTCACAAAATGCCCCAACTGACCACACTTCACACATTTTCCTTGCTTCTTCCAACACTTGTCTTCTGAGTGTCCTTTCCTCTGACAGTAGCTGCAGACTTTCCCATTTCATGTACCCTTATTAGAACCTTGATTTCCTACTGTTGGTTGCCCTTGAAGTTGCCTTCTGAATCGAGCTTGTACTCCAAAATTACCTCTGTTATCCGAATGTTGCTGTTGTGACTTACTCTGCCCTCCTTGCTTACCCGGGTTAACCATCTCAGTCTTCCTTTTGTGTTCCCAAATATCCTGCTCAATCAAGTAGGCTCGATCCACCGCATCCTGAAAAGGTTGAATTCTTTGGGCTAAAAGTTGAGTCCTAATAGCTGTCTTCAAACCCCTGATCAATCTCATCGCTTTCTGCTCCTCGGTCCGCACAAGGTATTCACAACACCTGGCTAATTCTGTGAACTTAGCTGAGTACTGTGCTACTGACATCCTGCCTTGATCCAAGCTGAGGAACTCGATCTCTTTCCGGTTTTGATTTACTAGAGAGATAAAATGATCCTTAAATTTCCTCACGAACCACTCCCAAGGATATGGTACAAGAGTCGTATCCCAACTGGTCTTCAGTGCCTTCCACCAATGTTCCGCAGTCCCCACGAGCTTATAAGCTGAAAACAGAACCCTATCCTCATCAGTGCAACCAAAAACCTCGTAGATTTTCTCCATCGATTCTATCCATAGCTCAGCTTTCTTCACATCCGGTTCACCGTCGTACTCACTTGGTTTCAACTTTAAGAACTGCTCCAACCCATATCGCGGAGGTGCTACATGTTCCTCTCTCGGCCCTTGGTCATGAATTGATTTCACGGCCGCTTCAAACCTGTCCTGAAACATTGCACGGTTTTCTTCCCGTAGACCATTTTGATTCTGAGTCCCACTAGAACTTTCACCTGATCTTCTTCTAGCCATCAGAAACAAATACCTGCATAAAATACTCATCGTTACTCACTTCGAACCCATCTACCCTCCTAGGTCATACTAGTCCACCTAGACTTATACTTAGAGCTAATGCCATAGCTCTGATACCAACTGTCGCGACCCCGAACCCCGCGGTCCGAGATCGCGAGCTGGACGTCGACTTAGAACCAAAACTCTAAAATATAGAAATTAAAAATTCCATTTTGAATCAAAAGATGATAACACAAGGCTTTACAAATCCAAGTTTAAATCAATAAAGTGCATCTAACATAAGCTCCACAGCTTATACCAAAAAGAATAAAATATACAATTCTTAATGACGTCAATAAAGGTAAAACTATCCCCAAAAGGTTATACATTTAAATAATGTAAACCGATCCATAACAACCTGCCCCAAAATCTCAAACCTCTCGACGTCCTCCTCGATCCGCGAATCCTAATCCTTTTCCTCCTGGGGGGGCGGGTTAAGGAAAACAAAGATGGAAATAAACGGGGTGAGATAAAATCTCAGTAAGTTACTAATGCAACTACATGACATGCTAATATGCAATGACCAATAGCAATTAACATAAGACAGATAGCAGCGGAATAATAAGTGACATGCTGTCAAACAGTAATATCCAATAATCAATCATATAAATAAACATGTAACAACAAATGAGAGGCTCCCTATCGCCAACCGTCCCATACCGGTTGGAAATAACGACCAGCTCATCATGCAACACATAAAGCTGAAATAAACACTCATAAGTGGATACATAGCCAAGGTTTTCCAAACTGGAACATCCAAATAAAGGATCGCTGCGCAGCTTCAATAATCAACAATCAACATCTTCATAGCAGCATGAAAGCTCGAAGAGAAAACCCCGGTACCGGAACCAAATCATAAAAGTGTCACAAGGGACAAGGACCATGACACAAAGTCATGCCCGTTAGCCAGATGCATTCACAAAGGAACGCTGACTTATCCTTTCCAAGGCCAATCTGGAGAAGGGGTATAGTAAGGGCAAAACAATGGTCAACATTATAATGGACTTGGCTTTGCCATTATAATCATTCCCATCGCCCGATGCAACAATTATGCCAGCTGGGCTTCTACTTAAATGCTAAGTAATAATATTTTAGCATGAATAAACAACTTAAGGTTCCAAAGTAGGGAACCACACCAAATAATCACCATAAAGATGCAAACGATTACTCATGAAGAGTTCAACAACAACGAACACAAGAAGTTTCTCATAAAAGAGCACAACAACGATAAACGGAATTTCTCATAAAGAGCACAACAACAATAAACGGAATTTCTCATAAAGAGCGCAACAACAATGATTATTAGAATACGATAATTCCATAAAGAGGAACCATACCAGATACATTTCAAAGATGATACCCATAAGTCACTCATAAGGAACACAACCCAAACGGTCGCTCACAAATAGTACAACGACTACAACCCAAAATTATCCTAAACGTTTACTCATAAAGATGTACTAGGACTATGAACTCAACCATCTCATCACACCTGAAATTCCAAAGTAGGAATCAGAATGAATACACTTTAAGGTTAGTCAAACCGTAAGTACCCAATTGCCAATACACGCTTTACCTTCGTCCTTAACGAACCAATCCCAAACCCCCAAACGAATCAAAAAGGTTAATCTTTAGAACATGATCACGACCGGACTAAACCCTACACTTTGGTGTTCAATAACAACCCCCTAGGTACTATGGGACATCGCCTAAAACCTAGACCAAGTCTTACTCGAAAATCAATTCGATTGGAAGAACCACGAACACATCATAAGATGCCCAAACACCCAATAAAATCCCGATGTATAAAACTTATAACTTAACTGGACAACCTATACTATCTTGTATTACTCTAAGAGATCTTCGAAACGATAGTTTACACGCCTAAAACGGAGTCCGGATGAGAAAGTTATGGAGGAAACAATTTTAGAAGAAAAGGGAAGAATATACCAGAATTTTAGCTTGGCACGACCGTGCCTAAGAAAGTGGCACGACCGTGCCAAACATGACGAGAGAAGGTGAATATTGGCACGACCGTGCCAAATAAAGGGGCACGACCGTGCCAAACATGACGAGAGGCAAGTGAATATTGGCACGACCGTGCCAAATAAAGGGGCACGACCGTGCCAGAAGAACAATGCCCAGATTTCTTCCTGGGTTCACCATTTTCGGACAAAAACCAAAACTTTCACTAAATGCTCAAAATCAAAGCTTTCAAACTAGTTTCCAAGGCCCTAAAACAACATCTAAACATCAAGGGAACCTAAACAACACCATCTAACAACCCAAAACAAGATTTAAACCCAACATTCACATATTCACCATTTTTAACCCAAAAACCAAATAAATTCCAAATTAATTCCAAACTCAACCAAACTTCAAATATAACACACCAAGCATCATATAAACATGATATGAACATTTTAGCATAAAAATGGGGGAAAAGTAACTTACTTGAAAATTCTCAAAGTTGATGGATTTCGATTCTTTTTGACTCTACGCGATCCTAGCGACGATCTAAACACGTTTCACGTTTTAAGAAATGAGAGAAGATGAAAGGAAGATGGAGTAAATGAAGAGAGAAGGAAGAGGAGAAGAAACTTACCACACAAAGGAAGAGAGAGAGAGAGTTTCCAGGGAATGGGAATGGGGGGGGTGGAGTGTATGAGGGAGAGGGGGAGGAGTAGGGAGGGAGTAGGGGAATAATTTAAAAGATTTACTCTTAGGCCCCCTCCACTACACTACACACAAACTCTACACTCCCTACTAACAACTAAGATTCAACACTTCCACACTAGCCCAAATAACTCGAATAAAATGCTAGGCATAAATATTATAACACATAAAATGCACACATAAATATTTAAATAAATAATAATTTAAATAAATAAATAAGCCAAAATAATAAATAATAATTATTTATTACCAATAAATAGAGCCTAGATTTCGGGTCGTGACATAAAGGCCATATACATTGGGTATTGATTCTTGATCTAAGATGTTAAGATTTAAGATGAAAAAGTTAGGGTTTCCGTTAAGATTATAACAGAAAGAAAGCATGTCTCTTAAGAAAGTTATTGGAAGGTTAGAAAAATAACTTGGAAGATTGTATTAAGTACTCGAAGGACCTTGAGGGTTAGAAAGTTAACGAGAAGAGGGAATATTAAAAGATTTCAGTTAATTTCTTAACGAAAAGAGGATTAAACTGATAAGGTTTAAAGTTAAAAGGAATGAAAAGGAAACCTTTGAGGTTAAAGGGGTCTAAGTGGTTAAAAAGAAACTTGGGGGATCTTTACGAACAAAACCAAGTCAAAGGACCTTCCTGCAATTAAATGAAAGTAAAAGGATCAAATTGTAATTAAACTAAACTTGGAGGATTAAATTGTAATTAAATTGAAGTTGAAGGATCAAATTGTAATTAAACTAAAGTTGAAGTATCAAATTGCAATTAATCCAAAGTTGAAGGATCAATTTGTAATTAATCCAAAGTTGAAGGGCTTATTTACAATTTCATCAAAGTTGAAGGACTGACTCATAAATCAAAGTCAGAGACTTAAACGTAAGTAAAGAAGTAAAGAAATAAAGAAGTAAAAACACATCTCTCAGTTAACTAAGTAGAAGTAGTTAACATCGTAAGATGATACTAAAGTAAACTATTCAATGCTTTGTAGATTCGCACAAGGAGAACATTGCAAGGAAAAGCAATCAAGGTAAGGGATTACGTTCCTTACTGTTATTTGAACTCCTGTTGATTGGAACTCTATATTTCTTTCTATAAGTTAGACTATCAATATGGCATGATAGTATTTGAATAAATTCCGCGTTATTGAACGTTCTTTTGGAAGAATCCTTACTTAGTGATGTCCCCATTGATCCACTAAGTATCAAAGATTGAAACTTGTTATCACATACTTGTACCTTGGTATGTTCACATCCTAACTCGTAAGTTAATCACTTACTTGTTGGAATGTACAATGTCCAGTTAGAAAAGACATTGTCGGGACAGTCCAGTTAGAAAAGACTCGTCCTTAAACTAGGGATTGCATGAATGATCACATGCCTTCTCTCAGGAATTGTCTGATTACAAGGATAATTCTAGACCCCGAGCATATATGTGTGGATACCATATATGTTACGACCTACACTAATGGCTTGAAAAAGCTAGGTGTACAAAATTGTACCTTTGGCATTGAGGATATAATGTACGTTGGAATTGACGGAACTAGAATGAATACCTTTGAATCGTAGTGCCATAATCCTTTGAAAGAAAATCTTAAGAGTATTATGACTGTATTGCTCTGCAGTCTTAAATCAAAAGTAATTGAACCTATCCTTGCAAAAGTCATTCATAGTGTTCGTTCTGGTCGTCTCTCCTTAGTAACCGGAGAGGCCACGTATGAACTTACTGAGCATTCATTCGCTCCCCCTTCTCTACAATTTCTATTTCAGGATTTAAGTAGAGGGAAAAGGAAGGAGAGCAGCCGTAGATGGAACGGCAGATTTGAAGATTTATTATTTAGTTATTTTAAGAATAATTAATTACTCTGTTTAAGTTGAAATATATTAACGGCTATGGTTGTTTACCTGCCGAAACAAGTTTTGATGGTTACGCTTCCGCATTTATGATGAACTGATGATGTAATAAAGGGTTGGTTTGAGAACCCTAATTTGAGGTATTTTAATTATTGTTATTTAATGTCATTTAATGCTCAGATACAGTAAGAAAATTTGGGGAGCTGTTGGTGAGCCCCCACGCGACTATGTCCGGCCTAATAACCCACAGGAAATTCTTGCAGCTGTTGGCGAGCCCCCACGCGAACTCGGTTAATTCTTCCTTCGTCATGACTGTTATGCTTCGGAAATTCACGTACACAACTGATTTGGGTTCTTTTGTATCAAGCCAATCAATGCACTCTGACTCTTCTTTCCACAGATTAGATCCAATTGATTTGAGGGTTTCGTCTTGAATGCGATTGATCATGAGATTCAGTGGACCGACGGTGAATGTGCGAGGTTGAATTGCAGTAATTTCCTGTAAAGCATGGTGTTCTAACGCATCAAAGGTGTTTATGATGAGGGCGTATGCTTTTGGTACTGCTGCGGTTGATGTTATGAGGAAATTGAGCATGATGTCGTCGATGTTCGTGG
The DNA here is from genome assembly GCA_026119855.1 of Campanula takesimana. Lineage (NCBI taxonomy): Eukaryota > Viridiplantae > Streptophyta > Magnoliopsida > Asterales > Campanulaceae > Campanula > Campanula takesimana. Next base: position 3,019,786 of record JAOWBW010000014.1, read on the forward strand.
TCCTGATGGAGCTTGGGAAATCTCTTAGTTGGATGTCTTTCATTCCTGGAATCCAGTTTAATGTTGTATCCAAGTATCCGTTGGTAACATCGCTCATATCTGGAGAATTTGAATCATCATACGATGTAATTAGCGTAAATCCAATTTGCAATTGTAATAGTAGAATTTTAATGGACTGTTTGGCGATCAAATTGAAAACTGGGGCAAGTTTGTGTATCTAAAAAAGCACCAATAATAGAAATCATGTAAGATTGATCATTGTAGTGCTTAATTAGTTTGTTACCTTTGAGGGGTATTAAACCTTTTTCAACAAGGGACTTGTATTGTGAGTAGGCCAAGACCCACAAGCAGCTGATGTCCAAAACAGTACTTCCGGCACCCCAAATCGCTCCGCCGCCTTAAGCGTAAAGCTCATAACCCCATCAGACACAATACAACTTACCGGTGGCACATCTGAGCTTTCATTCAACATTGATATAAGGTCACAAAGGGTTCTAGAGAGTGCTTAGGAGTGGACTGACATAGAGAAGGGATGTCTTGGGTGGCATCTGCGTCGACTGAAGGGAGGCCGTCAGGGATGGAGTAGAAACGAAAGTCAGGTAAGCCGGAGAGGGAGGCGGGGCCACGGGACTTGAGGAGGCGGTTGTGGTTGTAGTGGGTGTTGACAAAGGAGATGTGAAAGCCGCCTTTGTGGTGGAGGAGTTTGGCTAGCTTCATCATGGGGTTGATGTGGCCTTGGGCTGGGAATGGGATGCACACCACATGGGGATGGGGCTTCTCCTCTCCTGATATTGATCCCATATCTGAAAATGAGTGCATACAGTTTAGTTGAAGGAGGTATGTGCATGTAATAGGTGAACCTGAATTCTCTGTTATAAGTCAAGCTAAAGCACCGACTCACTGAACACAAATACAGCTAGCTAACGCTCCGACTCACTGAACAGAAATACGTTAGAATTAATTAAAAAAAAAAAATCCTTATATATATATTGGGCTATGGGTTTGACATGTGTACATGTCTTACTGAAGGGTTGAATTTGAAGAAGCCACATCAACATTATCCTAAAATGTAATGACTTTTGATATTCTGATTCTTAGCTAATACTATTAGCAGGCCTGGCCCAAAGGGGGGGGGGGGTAAGTGAGGGCAACTGCCCAGGGCCCACAATTTTTGGGGGCCCATTTTTTCCTAGGCTATAGTGTATATATATAGTATGTATCTATTTTTAAATTTAACTATGGTAAATATAATTTAATTGCTAAAAAAATTAGACCTAATTAAAGAATCAATTAAAAAGTACACGAAGATTGTGTAACTGTCCGTCTATTAGAATTCTTCGCCCATTTAATTGCAAATACAATACGTTAATCCTTTTAGTCTTCACAATAGCACACGTCTCCTCCTCCTCCGCAATCCGCACTCTCAGTCAACCCCTTCCGGCCTTCCTTTCTTAATCCTTCACAGTTTCACGCCTTCACGGACGAAGAACAATCAACGATTTGTCGATCGCCAACGGCTTCCTCCGCTAATTGCAACCTCAATTTCTTCAAGGTAATGCATATACTGATGTGTGAAATTCAATATTTTAAGTTTGTTCTTTGGATTTTTTCTAAAAAAATGTTCTTTTCAGTTGTTCTTAAATCTTTGATTTGCAATTGATTGACAAAATTTCAAGTTTGTACTTACAATTTCTTGAAGGCTTTAACTGTTATATAATAATACTCCCTCCGTCTCAAAATGAATATCTAAAGAATTGAAAATTTTGCTCTTGATTGATAGAATTTTTGTAATTTTTCTAGACATTGATGTTGAGACAGAGGGAGTCTCAACAATAATATTTAGACCGTGCATCATTTATTTAGTCTAATCTTTTTTTTTTCTTCATGTTTTGGTGAAGAAACAAGACAAATTAAGTTTGATTTGTTCTTCCAACTATCCAGTTTCATCTACCTACAAAGAATCCATGTGTTTATGCTCCTTTTGTATTACAATTTCGTTTGATTTTATTTGAGAATGTTGCCCAAAAAACATCTACCTGGATGTCAGAAAAGAAAAAATAAATGGTAGAGCAATTAAAGAATCACAAAAAGGTGCTATTGATAAATTTGTTCTGAAGAAAGATTGCAAAATTATGATTAAAACAAATTAAGTACAATATATATAATTGATGGTAAAAAAATAGCAATGTAGCGTCGTATAAAAATTGTTGATTACTAGGGGCCTCTTCATCTGATTTCGCCCCGGGCCTATAAAAGGCTAAGAATGGCCCTGACTATTAGTTAATCATATTAGTAATTATATAAGTTAACTATTACTATTAATAGTTTAAGTTAACCATTACTATTAATAGTATTAGTTTACGATAGTAGTTACTATACAAGTTAAATATTACTATTAATAGTACTCCCTCCGTTCTAGAGTAAGAGTCCTACTTTCCATTTTGGTACGTCCCAAAGTAAGAGTCATATTCCTAAAATGGCAAATAATCTTTACTATTCACCCCACTCATTCTCTCTCATATTTTACTTTTATACTCACAACACCAATCAATTCACTATTCTCGCCCACTCATTCTCTCTCCTGCTTTACTTTTACACTCACAACATTTACATCACTTCCAATATTTATTAATAAGCGTGCAAATGAGGGGTATGACTCTTACTCCGGGACGGAGGGAGTATTAGTTAACTACAATAGTTACTATACAAGTTAAATATTACTATTAATAGTAATAGTTAACTATAATAGGCTATATACATTAACTATTACTATTATTAGTATTAGTTAATTGTAATAGTTATTATATAAGTTAAATTATTAATTTTTAATATTAAGTAATCATAACAGCTACTATATCAATTTACTATAACTATTAATGGTATTAGTTTATTATAATAATCATAATTATTATTATTATTATATAGATTAATTATACTCCCTCTGTTTCATGTGAATTGAGACCAAAAAAATGGGCACAATAATTAAAAGAAAGTAGTGAATGTGTGGTGGAAAATGAAGAGAGAGAATGAGTGGGGTAAATAGTAGTGTTGGTTGGATAAAATGAGTGGTGGAAAATGAAGAGAGAAAATTAGTGGGGTTAAATGAGTGGGGTTTGGTGAATATAAAATATTAAAAAGTTTGTCATTTTGGGCAGTCTCAATTGAGGTGAAAAAGAAAATAAGTCTCAATTCACATGAAACGAAAGGAGTATTAACTATTACTATCAATAATATTAGTTAATTAAAAAGTTTGTCATTTTGGGCAGTCTCAATTGAGGTGAAAAAGAAAATAAGTCTCAATTCACATGAAACGAAGGGAGTATTAACTATTACTATCAATAATATTAGTTAATTATAATAGTTAATTAAAAAGTTTGCCATTTTGGGCAGTCTCAATTGAGGTGAAAAAGAAAATAAGTCTCAATTCACATAAAACGAAGGGAGTATTAACTATTACTATCAATAATATTAGTTAATTATAATAGTTGTTATAATAATCATAATCATATAGATTAATTATTATTATTAATGATATCGTTAAAATGATGATTACTGTATTAGTTAACTATAGTTAAAATATATTTTTAATACATAATATTAATTTCCCGTGCAGAGCACAGGTTACCTGCTAGTTTACATTAATACTCATACAAGCACCTTGGCGAATTGAATTTATTTTTTTATTTTTTTTGGTATAGACAAGAACTAAAAACAAACATACTCCCTCCGTCTCATCTTAAACTTCAAAAAATTTCATTTTAGGCGTCTCATCTTAAACTTCAAAATCTCAAAATGGAAACTTATTTATACTTTTTTATTTAGTGTGACTTACATGTCATACACACAACAACTATCCACTAACTATTTTTTACCCCACTTTTTCTCTCCTACCCACTTTCTATACTCACAACACTCTACCCCACTAATTATATTTTATAATATAAAGATTCTTATCTTAATTCTTGTGTCTATTTTTTTTTTGAAGTTTAAGATGGGACGGAGGGAGTATGTATACTCTTTCCTGACAAGGACTCCTAAATTGACTAGCTTTGGTTAGTGGCATTATAGATATTTAAATAACTGGTGACAGTACATTCAATAGTGAACTTCCACATATTGATCGAAAATATCTAAATCAGTAAGTTTTCTTCCATAATTTTCTAATTTTAGTTTATCACAAGATTAACCACAAATATGTGTCGTATTTCTAAGTAAATAATTGTAGTATAATTCTATCATAATACAAACAATATCCTTAAATAATTTAACTATGACAAACACTCATGTGAGACCGTCTCACATGGTGAGACGGATCCTCCATGGGTCAAACCCATAACCCGCTCAGCTGTAACCCGCCCAAGCTTGCCCTTTGTCCTCCCAGCGCGTGACACGTGGCACACATTTAAAAAAAAAACTCATAATTTTAAAATGCAATATCTTGCGACTTTGAAGTCGAAAAAAAAAATCGAAAAATACCGGTGTGTTTGTCTCGACGAGACGAATAAAACTAGATAGGTCATAATATAGTTTGATTTAAAAAAAAATAACTCAAAATAAATTGGGCTGCTCGTCTCCTGAGATGTAACACGTTATGAAAAAAAATAACAGTTTGGTCTTAAAAAAGTAACACTTTATTGTAAGACGTAACAGCTGTTTCGCAAAATAATATAAATAGTTTTTTTTTTGTTAGAAAAAGTAATAATTGAATGTAACACAGTGCATATATGATTGTAATATGCTATATAGATGAATGTAACAATTTATAGGTTAAATGTTACATTTTTTTTAAAAAAACAAAAAGAGTAAAAAATTATGTATATAATCGGTTTTGCATTTCAATTGAATGTAAAACCCTAGAAAAGTGTTACAATTGAGAAAAAAAAATGTTACATTCATTTATTATAAAATGTAACATTAGTTTAGTTGTCAATCTTATGTTACCTTTAATCTATTTAAGCAAATTTGTGGTAAATTTTTGAAAGAAAAAAAAAGTGTTATATATGAGAAAAAAGTGTTACATTTTTTATAAAAAGTGTTACTTTTGTTGGCAAGCAAAAAATGGTAGGGAAAAAAATGTTGGAGGGAAAAAAAAATAAAAAAAAAAAATAATAATAATTTTGGCTCGGCTGTGAGCCGTCTCACGCTGTGAGACGGACTCACAAGAGTCCACTTCTTTAACTATTCAACAATTCAATATTTATTGTAGAGCCGGTCTCTCGTGCGACCGCCGCACAACGTGCGACGGCGCCAGGCGAGCCGATTTTTTTTACTTTTTTTTGCTCCCCCCAATTATCTTTTCCCACTATGTTTTACTCGCCAACAAAAGTAACACTTGTTATAACTAAATGTAACACTTTTTTTTCTTCAAAATATACCACAATTTTGCTGCAATAGATTAAAGATAACATAAGTGACAACTAAACTAATGTCACACTTTTTATAAAGGAATGTAACACTCTTTTTTCAAATGTAACACGTTTTTTTTCAAAATTAACATAAGATAAGATTGACAAACTAAACTAATGTTACAATTTATGAAAAATGAATGTAATATTTTTTTTCTCAATTGTAACAGTTTATATTCTTAAAAGTAACATTATGTAACAACATTTTTTATTGAGAAAGTAACAATTGAAATGCAAACCCGATTATATACATGGATTTTTACTCTTTTTTTAAAGAAAAAAAGCAACATTTACTAAATAAAATTTTTACATTCATCTATATAGAAAATTATAATCATATATGCACTCTATTACACTTCAAATATTACTTTTTATAACCACAAAAACTATCAAACAATTTAAATTTTCTTGTAAAACTGCTGTTATATTTGACAGTAAAAAGTGTTACTTTTTGAAGATGAAACGGTTACTTTATCAGAACAGAGTGTTACATCTCAGGTGACGAGCAGCACAAATTTTTTTGAATGTTAAAAAGTATGTTTTTTAAAAAAATAAAAATAAACCATATCATGACCTATCTATTTTCATTCGTCTCGTCAAGACGAACACAACGGTATATTTTTTTAAAAAATCCCGAGTTATAAATATCAAGATATAGCATTTGACAATTCGTCTTTATTATAAGACGGGAGGATTATTATACTTCAAACTTCATCTAGGATTGAGATATTTCCAGGAATTGACCATCAATGCAGTCTAGAATTCCTTTTCTGCCTTCTTCCAGTTCATGATACAATTATCTCCGACTAGGGATGGCCAAAGCGAATCGGAACCGCCAAACCGGTCCGTAACTGAAATCGGAAAGCCTACAACCGCTTTGAACATTGACGAAAATCAAAACCGTGTGAACTGGGACAGTTTGTAATACGGGCCGGTTCTGGTTCATCCCTTCTGACAACCGTGAACCGGCGGTTCCGAACAGTCATGAATGAACCGCCTAAACCGAACCGGAACCGTCAGCAAAACCGTTAGAAAACCGTCAAAATCAACGGTTTCATCATAATTAACTGTTACTAACGGAAAGTTGACAAGAAAAGTTGAGTTTTGATTGATTTTTTTAGCCAAATTCAGTGAATATAAATAATAAAAATTTGTTGAATATATAAAAGAAAAGAGGGACGGACCTGTTTTATTTTTTAAATATATTTTGCATACCTTTTTGTAAAAAAATCGGTAATAAAATACTCCCTTTATCCCGCTTTAAAGTTCATACTTTCCTTTTTAATTTGTCCCAATTTAAGGTTCTTAATTTATTTTATTGCCTAAAATGGAATATGAGACCCACTTATCATTCTCACAACAAAAACTCCCTAACCACTTTCTCTTTCCTACTTTACTTTTCATACTCACAACATGTACTTTTCTTAATCTCCATGTAAAGTCAAACTAAGAACATTAATTTGGGGCAAAGGGAATATTAATTAAAATTGTTTTTTCTGTTAAAAAAAATAAAGTGTAAAAGATAAAAGGAAATTGTGGATCGGATGTTACAAACCGTGAACCGACAATTCCTAACCGTAACCGAAAGAAAAACGGTTCGGTTAAGGTTCAAGCTTTTCCAGAACTGGCGGATTCGGAACCGAAACCGTCTTTGCTCATCCATATCTCCAACCACAGACCATGGTGTGAGTACTGTTACACTTATTCATTACATTACATAAACATACACCATGAAAGAGTTACACATGCATCATTCATTTTATTTTATTTTGTACAATCACACTTCAATGAAGAACAACTTTTATTTCGAGAGCACGCGAAAGCAACTTACAAGTGTGCCAAAAGATCACAACATTAATCGGCTTTAAACTGGTCATCGATCAAAAGCTGAGCCCCTCTAACAATCCTCCTAATAACTTCAGCCGCGGGTAGGATTTCCTTGATGAGACCTACACCTTCCCCAGCATACATTACCATGCTTTCAATATCGCCTGTTGTTGAGGGATTCGGGACTGTCCCTGCAAAACGGTGTATCTCTTTTTCCTGTTCAAGCGATAAAATCATGTTAGGTACCGGATACAAAACAAAACACTGCTTTCAATTTATACCAATGTAAAATTGCTATGCATTAAAGGAATGATCAATAAAGGATAAAATGGTCAATGTGATGACCCATCCTTTTGGTAGATAAGAATACTTTTGAAAAGGAGCATAGTATACGAGATAATCAGGTACAAAGAAAGGAGATGTTACCACGCCGTGTATAGTTGTACGGCCAATGATGGGTTGATTGGCCTCACTTTCATTGCTTGGTAGGGTTTTCCAATCCATGAAGAAGGGTGTTTTTAGGACCCTATGTGGTGCACCAGGCCACCTCTGACGACCAAATACATCTGTGTATTCTGTTTTGTCCATTTCAACCAGCTTTCTCTTGTATGTCGGGTGGGCATAGCTTTCCTCAGTTGCAAGAAACCTACATGCACCGCAACAACAAGAATTTCAGACCCGCACAAAATTTTCATCTAAGACCATGCTTAAAAAAAAAAACAAAAAACAAAAAAAACAACAACAGCAACAACAGTAGTAAAACCACACCAACTCATCAATACTTCTTTCTCTCTTGCCCAAAACTTAAAACAACTCAGTTAAAGGTTATATAAACACTTATAGCTTCATGATAACAAAGTTGATTGCGGACAAATATATTGAATGACGGAGTGCCAAAAAACCTCCATGTGAATGGTTAATACCTTGTACCTAGGCAGACACCTTTAGCTCCTAGAGCCAAAGCAGCAACATAGCCACGCTCGTCCACAATTCCCCCTGCAGCAATAACAGGTATATCTCTACCAGCCACAAGATCAACTACTCTCGGCACCAATGCAATTAGTGAGTCCTGAAACCAATCCAAAAACAAAGATATTACTCCCTCCCTCCCATAATGAATGTCCAAAATAATCAACAGCAAATTTGGAATCTTTTTGAACATTCATTTTAGGACGGAGCTAGCATTTAAAAAAAAAAAGGGTTTTTTTTTTTTTTTTTAAATTAATGAATGCTTTAAAGCTATCACAAGAGTGCACTTGAAAGTGCATTTGGCGGAGATTGAACCCTGACCTTTCAATTTTATATATAAAGGGAAACTGAATGTCACTTGAGCTAGACCACTTTGGTAGGACGGAGGTAGTAGTTTGGTTTTTAACTACTCCCTAAGTCCCTAAATGAAGATCCAAATTTCAAGAAGCTCTCTCCTAAAATCAATGTTCAATTCTTTTTAGGAGTTACGAAACCCTCCCCCATTATATAACAAGTCCTAATTCACACTCAGACTCATCATGCAATATAGTGAGATCACAAAGGTTTATTATGTACTTATGCTGCTAAACATGCTTATGTTTAACCTTTTTGCAAATGCCCCTAAAACTGAAATTTGGACATTCATTTAGGGAGGGAGGGAGCATTAAGTAACTCACTTCAACGACACCACAAAGCAGTGTGTGTAGGAGAATAAAAGGAGACAAGTCTCAAACTAAATCCTCCGTTGTCAAAGCATAGGTCTGCTAATGCAGAAAATATTAGGGAACTGGTCTTAGTGAGAAAAGGTTTGAACAATGTTATGGTAATTTTTGATTTTAAAACAGAAAATTGAAGTCCAATGAACTACGATAACATCATGCAAACTTCTCTACCAAAGACACTCCGTATTTCACACTGTATGCCTACAACTGATCGAAGTAAGTAGAGAACAGATTATATAAAAAAAATTACCTTACCAATGACATGCCCTCCTGCTTCATGTCCTTGAACAATTATTGCATCCACACCAACATCAATTGCACTATTAGCTTCTTCAAAACTCCCAACCTGAGAAGAAGGAAATGAATGGGTAACATCAATTCCAATATAATCCAGCTCCTGAGATTTGGAGAGTGAAAAAAACGATGTCCAACAACATCCACTCAAGTTCAGGAAATCACTAAAATGCATCAACCTATTTTATTGTAACAGGAAAACTGACAACACTTACTTGGGGAATGACCTTGACCCCAGCTTGATGAGCTTCAAGGACTAGCTCCTCCGAAACTTCACCCCAATAAAGCTGCAAGAATGAGACCCTTTCATCAAGTATGGCCTTTATGTTTTCTTTGTGAGGAAACGCCAGAACAACACCAACACCAAATGGTTTATCGGTCAAGGTTCTTGTCTTCTTAATCAGCTCCCTCAGGTACTCTGGCGACTCCTGTTAGTGACATGGATATAATGAAATCAACTGATGTTTCCCCAGAAACTTAATAAAAAGCAAAAAAGTAACATAGAATACAAAGGTCTAATATATGATTTATACCATTTCACTTTAACAAAAGTTTGAATGTAATCCTATTAATTTAGAGAAGATTTATCTCTATACAACGTTTCGTAGAGTTCGTAGTAGATCAAATAAAACAATAATGTAAAGGTGCTCCTACGCCATCATTCGAATAATGACCCTGCCTGTTCTAAGAACCGAGTGTTCTTCAAAAAGTCATCCATATAAAACAAAACCATCATCCCAAGACCTAGGGCCAGTGGGGATCCAATTGATATGGGTTCAAGTGCACCCATTGAATAAATAAATTTGTCTAGTTTAGAGAGTACTAGGTTTTTACTCTTGAGGCTGTGTTCATGTCTCACTACAGGCAATTGTTTCTCCACAATTTACAATTTCAAGCTTTATAGTGTAATTTGTGCACCCACTTAATATTAACATGGATCTGCAACGGCCTCATGATAGTTAGAATATCTAAAACCAACCATTGTAAGTCACTCTCCGCCCCAAAATGAATGTCTATTTTCCAAATAACTCACTAGCTGATTTTTACCAAAAGAAAAAAAAAACTCTCTATCTTATATACTTGCAAAACTAATGTTTAGCATAAACATTTATGGTAAATAGGCATTCATTTTGTGACGGATGAAGTAGTACCTTATAAATGTATCAACACACCACGTAGTCCTTACGACATGGTGTAACGGTTATGGAAAATAGACATCTCACTTGTATGTTTGACATTCAAGGGTGACCTTTTAATAATCCAAATGGAGTTGACAGAAATCTATAACATTCCAATTTTTTCACTGCAAAACTCTGGCAGTACAAATATGCGTAGGCGAAGCCACATATAAGGCAAGGGGTTCATTTGACCTTTGTTTTTCAAAAGCTGACATTTTGACCACCTTTGAAGTTTGAAGTTACAAAAATTACTTACTAGCACTGAAATAATAAGAACATTTCAATTTTGACCCTCTTTTCATGACGAAAATACAACACCAAGTTATAATTCCGACCTTCGCCACAGACAATATGTGAAGCGTTTGGTACAATCAAAATGAAACATCAAGCAGGTGTTTGAGGGTTCAAGTGCTGCTTGAAACCCTAATCAAAACCATTAAACACATGTAGTAAAGCAAGAACATCACGAAGATTATAGTACAAATCTTAAAACGAAGTGAAATTGCAACACAAATATACAATGAAGCTAAATAATTTCTAAAGTGGGCAACTTAAAACAGGGAGAGAGAAAGAAAAAGAAAAAGTCAAAGAATGAAGTGTTGAGTTACCCAATCAGGAGCACGAAGAAAAGCAAGAGCACCAGCATTAGCAACAGCAGCAACAAGCTCCGGCCCAGAAATGTCGGGTCCTAATGGAGCAAGTACTATCCCATACTCCATACCCATTATCCCTCTCCATCCTCCGCCTGCCATTTCAATCTCTCTCTCTCAATCAAACACAATGGTGAGATCGAATTCGGATTCGAATATGGAGGGGCGTATATAAATTAGAGGAGAGGGTGGGCGGGTAGGGTCGAAGGGTCGGGGATCAGGCTGCTGACTGCTGAGCAGAGGCAAGGGTCATGATCAGTCATCACTGTTGAATGGGGCGGTGCTCAATTCGTGTCTTTCTTTGTTCTCCTCCTCCCCTGCTAGTCTAGTGATGTTATACGAACCGAGCTGGCTAGGGCTCGAGCTCGGCTAGGGCTCGAGCTCGGCTAGGGCTCGACTCGTTATGCCTCGAGTTCAAGTGAGCTCGAGGTGTAGCTCGAGTCGAGCTCGAATCGATTGTCAAGCTCGTTTTTGTTATCGACCCGACCGTGTTCGGCTTGTTTAGCTCGTTAAAAGCTCGAGTTCGGCTCGATAAGCTCATTAAAATTGAATTTTTGTTTTCGAACGGCTCGAACTCGGCTCGATAAGCTCGTTAAGACCATATTTTTCTTAAAAAAATGTCTAAGCTCGAGCTCGACTCGTTAAAACTTGAGTTCGATATCGACTCGAGTTGTTCGCGAGCTCGATTCGACTCGAGCTCGAATAAGCAAGTGGGCTCAAGCTCGAGCTCGATAAGTTTTAAACGAGCTCGAGCCCGACAACCCAAAGCTCGACTCGGCTCGGCTCGTTTACAGCCCTACCTGCTACCTTCCTTCTTTTGATCCATTTGTGCATTCCAACGTAAGCGGCTACGTCCATCCTTTTATGTTTTCCGGCTTTTGTCTATATTATTATTATTAAGTCACTCCCAACTAGTAGACATTGCCAAATTCGGGTACGAGTTCGACTCGTCGGTTCTAGGTTTAACTAAGGAAAAACCGGGCCCAAACCGTGTTAAGCAAGGGTGTGCGTATGGGTGGGTTCAACATTAATTTTATGGTTTCAGGTCCACCTCAGAGTTCTTGTTGGTCCCAAATATGCAACAAGGGTATAAAAGAGGTGGGGTTGAATAGCTGTTTTGAAAACTTTTTTCAAACCCTTTTGTAACCAATTGTTAATGCGCACAGAGCTCACTTTGGTTTAGTTAAACGTGCAGACAGTATGTGAAATGCACAACGGAAATTTAAAGCAATCACTAATGCGCAGGAGTGTAAAACGCACGCAACCTAAGTTTAGTTTAAGGTGAGGCGCATAAAATGGTGCTAAGGCAGAAAGCAGACAAACACAATTTCAAGCAATATGTATATCCTATACAGATTAAACAATAAGCAGATATCAGAAATATTGAGAACATGAAAATAAATTGGAGAAAGTAACAACACAATATTTGGAGAGTTTTGATAAAAAAAGATCTATGTCCTCTACTAAGATGGTTAATATTGGATTTTAACTACGATATTTATATTAGATTGAGGAGTTTTTACATGATTACAAAGAATCAAAACTCAATATTAAATATGCCATTAAGGTCAAATCCTAGACTAAACCGGTGTATCTATAGAAGTATGATCTATATGATCAATGATTCAAGAGGGGTGTGTGTGTTAGAAATCTGGGCTCTTTAAATCTAAGAGATGGAGAGCACAAGATATTCTGGTGTTACTAGGCTTTAGGTTTTGGGTTTGGTTATAGATACGAAGATATAAAGGTTGTTCTTGAAAATTCTGGAAATAAGCAGGCAATCTTCAAAACTTCAAAGTTTCTCTTTGAAAGCAAAAACTCAAGCAACTTGAAAATGAAAGAGAAGGCTATTTATAGCTGAGAGCATAAAACTAGTCGTTGGAGCTCTGAGCAATGATAATGAACTGTAACATCCCAAACTTTTAAACAATAAAATATCATCTTCTTTCAAATATAAAATCCGGTATCTCAACGGCTAGTATATCCTAACCATAATTCAAATAATGCGGGAAATAACTGTCTTTCAACCTTAACGGCTAGTACAATTGTAAGAACCTAGCGAGCGGTCATGCTTACCTTAGTTCGGGTTTACTTTCTTTTGGGCTTTGCGTCATTCTTGCATGTCATTTAGGTAGCATTATTATTTGCTACTATTTGACGTGTTCATGATTTGGGTATATCATTTCTTGTGTTTTATATACATTTGAAATTTGCGAAATAGCACAAAATAAGATTGTAATTCAGTCAAACTCGGAATTGTTCGCAGCTCGACTAATCCGCTCTAAAACGGACATAGCTTTGTGTAGTAAATTCGGATTTACGAACCGAAAAGTGCGTTTGAAACTAGATAAATAAAGCTATCCACATACATATTGTTTGTGTGAATTGAATGAGTAGAAAATTCGAGGTACTCAGTCAAACACGACTGAAATTTCAGCCAATCATATATTTGGATAATTTGACTTTGCGTTGACTAACTTATATAAAGTTAGCACATCACCTAGAGACTTTTTACATCTTGGAATTGATTTGTGGCTGAGAATGATGATGTACAATATAATAGCATTTTTCTAATTCAATTTATAAAACCCATGAGGCTAACACGTTAGTACATGGGTTAACATTGTTGACCATTGATATTCTCCACCTTGACCACCGAGTCATTGTTTATCTAGTTTGGGTATAAAAAGTAACACTCACTTTACTATTTTGTTCCACAAAACCCGTAAGAACAGAGGAAGAACAGAAGAAAGTGATCGAGGGTTTTGTGCAACCAGGAATTTACAACAAAAATCAATTCGGCTATAATTTCAATAATCAAACACCGCACGATTGTCAAGCTCGACTAGGTGATCGATTCTAACCGAACAAAAATCATTTTAGATGGTGTAATTTTTGTAAGTGGGTAAAGCTACTATCCCTTTTTAATTATGTAAATTAACTACATGTTTAATTAGCGCGTTCTACCGTTCCTAAAATTTATTATCTTGTTAGATGACTTTATTTAATGAGTATAGAATTATTTTAATGCGTTAATATGTAGTATATGATATTGTGCCCAATTAGGACGGTTGTACCGTTTTGAACAATATTTATAAAATGGTTAAAAGTCAAGCTGCTAGTTCCATCGAGATTAGGGACCAAATAAATTGACATAGTAACTAGAACGAGTTAATCAGCTAACCCGTCATTGATATTATGGCACGACGTTGTCGTAGTCATTTGTTATGGGTTTTGGCTATGTGGTAGATACTCGTAGTTACTTGTGATGTTTAATTACAGTGATACAGTGATACAATGATTCAGTGATTCAGTGATTCAGTGATACAGTGATTCGGTGATTCAGTGATACAGTGATTCAGTGATACAGTGATACAGTGATTCAGTGATTCAGTGAAACAATGATTCAATGATTCAGTGATTCAGTGATACAGTGATACAGTGATACAGTTATCCAGTTATGAGCTCATGTTGATCAAGATGAAGTAAGGGGTGCGGTTGATCGGAGATGTTCTCAGTCATATCTTTTTATATGTGTTTAATCAGTTATCCAGTTATACAGTGATATGTGATATGCCTGATGAGTTGGTCGTTATTTCCAACTGGTATGGGACGGTTGGCGATAGGGAACCTCTCTTGTTGTGTGATATTTGTTATTCAGTTATGTTGTTATGTGATTCAGCTATTCAGTTGTCTATGCTAGATCTGTTGCATTTTGGCATGCCATGTAGCTGCATGATAGTATCTTATTGAGTCTTTGACTCACCCCTTCCTTTATTTTGTTTTCCTTAGCTCACAAGGACGTAGCAGGTCCGTCCCAGTCAGGCCGGTGAGCTGAGTTTGAAGGGAGAACGTGGGCAGACTTTTGGGTAGTCTTCTATCTTATGTTTTGTACAGTGAAGACGATTTTGTAGAGTTACGTAAACTCTATTTCGCTACCACTACTATTGTATATAAGTTTCAGCTGCCGTAGTTATTATAGTAGTACTTTGATATGGTTGTAGTATAGTTATGAACTCTATGGTATTGTATAATACAGGTTGCGTACGGCTATGTTTCAATCACTTAAATTGATAAGATTATCTTAAATTAAGCTATTAATTTTAAGCTAGTATGGCAAGTCTTAACAAGGTAAGAGGAGGGAAGATAAAGAAAGGAAATGGGTTCAAAACCACTCATCAACATTTTATTTGTTTATTTAATGTTACTTTCTTTTGTTGAAATAGTTTATTTTTCATGCAGATTAAATATGATAAAATTAAAATGAAATTATTTTTATATTATAAATTTTTATAATATTTTAGTTGAGTATCATAATTAAATTTTATCAATTTTTTTTTGTCAAAGTTTAGTAAAATTGATCAAAATAGTGAAGAAGAACATAATTAATGTGAGACAAATGAAAGTACCATTAAAATTTGTTCTAATATTATTATTATCAGTCTAAATAAAATATAATTTGACAAATAATATTTTTGAAATATAATTATTTATTTTAAGAAATATGATTATTTTTGTTTGAGTATAAACAAAAAGAATAATCAAGTAAAAGAGATGGGACTAATTTTTGAATTATTATTTACAATTTTGATTAAATTCAGATATATGTAGTTTGTCAGTACCAAACAAACTAAAGTCTTACAAAATTCAGCAACTTAATGATTTCAGCTCTATATTTTTAGCTCTACATTTTCAGAGCTTAATTTTCAGCTTTACCAAACAGGCCCTGATACAGTGATTCAGTGATACAGTGATTCTGTGATACAGTGATACAGTGATTCAGTGATACAGTGATACATTTATCCAGTTATGAGCTCATGTTGGTCAAGATGAAGTAAGGGGTGCGGTTGATCGGAGATGTTCTCGGTCATATCTTTTTATATGTGTTTAATCAGTTATCCAGTTATACAGTGATATGTGATATGCATGATGAGTTGGTCGTTATTTCCAACTGGTATAGGACGGTTGACGATAGGGAACCTCTCTTGTTGTGTGATATTTGTTATTCAGTTATGTTGTTATGTGATTCAGCTATTCAGTTGCCTATGCTAGATCTGTTGCATTTTGGCATGCCATGTAGCTGCATGATAGTAGCTTATTGAGTCTTTGACTCACCCCTTCCTTTATTTTGTTTTCCTTAGCTCGCAAGGACGTAGCAGGTCCATCCCAGTCAGGCCGGTAAGCTGAGTTTGAAGGGAGAACGTGGGCAAACTTTTAGGTAGTCTTCTTTCTTATGTTTTGTACAGTGAAGACGATTTTGTAGAGTTACATAAACTATATTTCGCTAGCACTACTATTGTATATAAGTTTCCGTTGCCGTAGTTATTATAGTAGTACTTTGATATGGTTGTAGTAGAGTTATGGACTCTATGGTATTGTATAATACAGGTTTCATACGGCTATGTAGCCATAGAGTTTGTTTATCCAGTTAGTTCCCGAGTGTGATAGCTCGTGGTGTTTTTGTGGCTCCTATTGTTGTTGAGCCTTGTTGTTAGTTGTACTTTAAACATGTTGAGATTTTGTGTTTAGTCTCGTGGTGATACAGTTATACAGCGCTCATGCACCAATTTGGAGTTCTGGGAAGGAGCTCAGGTTGGGGTGTGACAACAATCCACTAGCTTAATCAACTAAACATTTAGGAAATACTTCAATCTTCTTAAATGCGCCGCCATCCTCGCGACAAATCCTTCATCTACTCATTACCTGGGAGGGGAAAAGAAATGAAAGGGGTGAGCGAACAATGCTCAGTAAGTTCATACGGGATCTCTTCGGGTACTAGGACGAGATGACCGAAAGAACGGAGCCAAAAAATTACTTTCAATGAAAGACTAATCATCAATAAATCTAACTGTAATACTTTCAAAATACAGTTTCAAATACTTAAAGAGAAATTATGGCACTATCACAAGAACAAGAAACAATCAAGGATTCATCTTCAAGAAATCCGTCAATTCCTAAAGTCACTTTACTTACACCTTTTCAGGGTGTTCTTAACATAAGAAACCTTACACCTTTTCAAGGTGCTTCCTTACGTAATACCTGATATATCATGATAATCAACACTACTTTTCAGGTAGTAATAAAGCCCAAGTCTTTTTCAATCAGACAAGGTTAAGTTCAATTATGTCCTTTTCAATCGGACCATTTAACTACATCCATTTCATTTAGACATAGCTATTTACATACGAGGTGTCCCATAGTACAAGAACACATTAAGCAAATTTCAAAACTTAGATACACCTTGAACAAGATACACATCAAGGGTAAGATTCATCAAAGAACGATCATACAAGGGATCATTTTAAAACTACTACCTGCCACGTGGTAGCCCATATACTTTTAAAAACATGGAATCCTAACTCAAAGGATTGAACCCAAAAGTCTAAAGAACGTAATCCCTTACCTTGGGTTACTTTGCACCTCCCCACAATTATTCTTTCACAAATCTACAATCATGCAAAAGCCTCAATCTTAGGTACAAGTAACTCTATTTACTTTAAGTACCTTAGTCCTTGTTAATCCATCTTGTTAACCTATGAGTTATTCTACCTTAACTCCTTTTATAGTTAACCAATACCCTAATAGGGTTACTAAAACACCCCTAGGGTTTCTATTATCAATTCCCAATCTTTACCTTCAATACTACTATATCACACACTAAATACACCTTTTCCAGCATACACAAATATACATCACACACACTAAACACACACAGAGCACACACACACAGAGCACACACACACACACACGACAAGTACACACAATCTTTCTTCTTCTTATACTCTAACATGCAAACCCTAGTTCTTCAATATGAATTTATTAAACAAACCCATAATCATACTTGATTTACATCCATAACCAATACCCATGTTATATTCTCAAACCCTAGTTCATATCATCAATTTAGGGTTTCTAAAAACATTGTTTTCTAATGATTAAATCTATATAGACAAAGAAGAAAAGGTTAAGGAGTTTGGGCTTTACCTTTGATGATCCAACTCCGGTCTTCTCTCTCTCTCTCTCTCTCTCTCTCTCTCCCTTGCCGTTGTTTTCTTTTCTCAGTTGGTAAAATAATGAGGCTAGGTTTTAGGGAAAAGTATAAATACTATAGGGTTTCCAATTCCCTAATTAAAAAGGAATTAGATCCTTCTCCTTGTTGAGTTTAATAACTTAAGCCCACAACTTAAAATCCCAACACTCCTCTTTAATTACTTTGGTTCAATTAATAATTAAAGGAGTCTTTAAAATTAACAAAAATAGTCAAGGGGGGGGGGGAGGCGGATATTACATTCTTACCTCCTTAAAAGAGTTTGGTCCACCAAACTAAACATACCTTAATCAGAAAACAGGGTGGGATACATCTCTCGCATCTCGCTCTCAAGCTCCCACGTAGCTTCTCTTTCCGTGTGGTTGCTCCACTGCACTTTCATATAATGAATTACCCTTTTTCTCAATATCTGATTTTTCCGATCTACAATCTTCACAGGTTTCTCATCGTAGCTCAAATCGGCACGAACTCTGAGCTGCTTATACTCGATCACATAACTCGGATCTGAAATGTACTTCCTTAGCATCGATACATGAAACACTTATTGGGTTTTGATGCATCATGCGCAGCGGAATAAAATATAAGATCAAACACCCATGAGTCCGGATCCGTGCATGTTGATTAAATTAAATACAAGATGAAAGAAACATACCCTTGAAGATCGAATCCATGAACACAGACTTTAGGTGTTGAAAAGAGAACACCCTCTTGTAGACACCCCGCCTTGGACCGCTCACCCCGATTGCACATTTGATCTTGTGTTTCTCCCCATTTTAAGTGTTTCTCGTTAGTTTCTGTCACTTCCATTAAGTTCCTGACTGACTTCGTTAAGTCCAGGGACTAAACTGAATAACAGGGCTGACTTTCTAGTCCATTCTGTCAAAATTGCCTTCTCCAAGTCGCGCGCCTCCGACAGGAGGATCCAGACGCGCGCGCCTCCCGCCCTCAAAGCAGGAAGCGCGCGCCTCTGGGTGTCAGTTACAGATTTCTGGCCAGGATTCTCTCCCTTGCTCAATTTACAGGATTTTGCCCGGGAAGGATTTCTTGGTGACTGAGTTTTGGCACCAAAAACATCTCTCTTTCACCTATAAAAACCTCCCTTTACCTCCATTTTCAAAAGAGGGAAATTGACACAAAAACTTTGACCAAAAAGGACCGAAAGACCTTGACTTTACCAAATTTCCTACTTTCAAAGCATTTTCCAAAGGATTTCTCCAAGTAATTCAACAAGAAGTGTTTGAAGTCTCTTGAAGTCTAGGTAAAGCTATTTCTTTCCCCTTCTCAACTTCATCTCTTTTCTCTTTCTTTTGTATTATCAAAGTGCAATCACCCAAATCATTTTGGGACATGACTCTAATGATCACCTCATCTCATTGAGGTCGGTTAAAGAGTTATCTCCTATATTCCAAACTCTATTTCAAAACCCCTTTTTTATGATTTAAAGAAGAAGAAGAAGAACGTTTATCATTCATGTAGATTTTGATCAAGCAAGACCAACTTTAGTTGGGCGAGATGGGTGTTTCGGTACTTCCCATCTCGTAATCTAACCCCCGAACCTCAAAACAAAGAATCTCTGTTTTCGTAATCAAACTTAGGCTATTATCAATAGGTTTTTCTTATGTTCCTCAAAACATAGGTGGCGACTCTAAAAAACAAGTTAGACATCCTAGGACAACTCCGCGCGCTCTAGCCTAAATCCGTGGGCTCCTCCCGGGGTTTCTACAGTGGCGACTCCGCTGGGGACATTTGAGGGTTAAACTTGCATTCTGATCAAAATATACATCTTTTCTGGGCATTCTGACTCCTGATGAGGGAGGCGCGCGCTTCTGGCCTCTTCAGCCTAAGGCGCGCGCATCCCGCATCAAGGACCAGAATCGCCCGCTTCTTCATGTTCTTCATCTTCTTCTTCTGCTATTCTCCACTAATCATTTCTGCAGGGGTTACAATATGCACATAGGACCAGGGCAATCCCCTGAGTCCAAAATCTGACAATCTGACAGGTGTGCCCAGAAGCGCGCGCCTCATAATAGCATTACGCCACGCGCGCGCATCCCGTATCAACACTCAGAGGCGCACGCTTCTGGGTTGGTTCCCAGAACAGAAACAGGTTTCAGTGACTAAGCAGAACAGTGGGGTGTGGGCACAGTTGCCTGCATCAGAACAGAATTGAACCCTCGGACTGTTTATTTTTATGTTTTATTTACCGGTCACACGGGTGATTCGGGAATTGTAATTTATGTGCTTATGTGTTTTTTTTTTATCTTTCTTTTCAAAAAAAAAAAAAAAATATAAAAAATATTTTGTCACTTGTTAGACCTCACACTACATGCACATATTCCTATGAACTGCTCACTATCGAGTCGCACAAAGTCCAACCCCAAACCCGTCGAGGCCCGTCCTAGAAAGTTTCAAGCTCCACTCGACCTTGGCTCTTTCGAAGCGGTAAACCTCAGCCCGTGGTGTAGTTCATGACTACATGCCGGGGGTGACCTTTGAGCCTCATTTTCAAGCCGAGCACAAGCCACACAATTCTAGTTAGGGTCTAACACTCCGTGACTCAAGTCGGTTTCCATGTACAGAGATTTCCCTAAACTAATGTCTTCAAATCATACATGCCAACTTGTTGAAACGGACGCAATAAAAATCCGTCCCCAAAAGTGGTTATTTTTGGACGAAAATAAAAATCCGTCCCCGCATGTATGCTTTACTACATTAATTTAGTTTAATCCCGATACATGTAGGATTCACAAACGCGATGGAATCCGATGAGTATATGGGACCGCGAGATGGTCTATATACTAGTGTGAAGATTCCATTATTTTCTTAGAAACCCCAAAAGGGATCCATTCCCTCCGACTTATATAAAAAAAAAGAGTCTTTTCTTATGTGGTTCGAGTCGTGTGCCCAACTGTGTGTTCTAAGCCTCTTCGTGGACCGCAAGTGTTACTCAAGACTGACAAGGGCCTCTTCTGCAATATAGGTTCAATTGGTACTTACAGAGTCTACCGGGATTCGGCAAATCGGTTAGTCCGTGAAGAGATCACTCCAACAGCTCCTACATCAACCATGACCGGCATCAGCAACACCATGTCTCTCGAACAGCTTTCAACCATGGTCCAACTCCTCCAAGAGCAAGTCTCTATCCTTAATAAGGAGGCACAAAGCAAAGACGACATTTGGAAATCCCACCTCGACAGCCAAAGGGAGGCCCACGAGGCCGAGATGGAGCTAATGAAAGAAAAGCTCACTAATCTTGCCAAGGGGAAGAACAAGAATAACGATGATGAATGCGAATGGACCGAGGGTTTGTTCAAAAGTCCTTATGTCAACACCCGCACCAAGAAAGTGGGAGAGCCGTGTTTCGAGAACAATGAGCCCAAAATGGTGGATTCTATCATGGCCTACATCGACCAAAAATTCAATGGGCTCAACATGGGGAAAGGCTCCGACACAAGCCTTTATCAATCATCCATCCTCATGAGTACTATGGCCGCTCTTCCTGATAAGTTCAAGATGCCCGACATAAGCAAATTCAAGGGCAACTCTTGTCCTATGGCTCACATTGAGACTTATATTTGGGCAATGGTTCCGAAGAAGGTCTCCCCCAAGGTGATGGCTCAATGTTTCCTCTCACTCTCGAGGGGGCAGCAAAAGATTTGTATGCTACTCTCCCACTCACTGTCCGTCTTGATTGGGACTCCGCCATGCTTGCTTTCAAGAACCAATACCAAGGCAACACCACTCACCGGCCCACAAGGAAAGAGCTAGAGAACACTACTCAACGAGATCACGAGTCCTTCGTCGACTTCACAAGGAGATGGAATGATAAACTCTCCGAGATTGTGGAAAGGCCAAATACCAAGGAGCAAATGGACATTGTTGTTCAAATATATGCTTAGGACATAGAATTGCTTAATCCCAATCATAGCTATCACTTAGGATCCCCCAATTTTATTAGAACCCTTATAAGGTACTCTTAGGATTCTTGGTGACCAGCACAGGTGTATTTCAACTCTTCAAACAAGGCAAACCAGCAAGAGGAAGAAAATCAGCAGACCAGTAAACTAGTTGCCGATCAACTTGATAAACAAGTTGCCGATCAACTTCATTCTCAACTTGCCGATAAAGAAAGACAGTCTGTACTGTCAGTCAGGTTACATCGTTTCACCTTAAAGTCAACCTTGCTGATTGTCCCTGTCCTTTCTTACTGTTTTATCTAAAAGTAGTTTACCTGCTCTGTAATGATTGCTGCGCCGTCTGACACATAGCTACTTTTAGCTATACTCTGTCTCTACTTGCTTTTTGCAGGTAACCGGTTGAGACATGGGGGTCCTTACCCATCAGAATTTTGCGAGCATGCGTGTACCACATATCTTCGCCATTAATGCTAAAGATACCGCATTTAATGCTCCTCAACTACCCAGCTGGATATTCAAAACTGCAAGCCTTCTTCTACAAGACTCAAGACATTTACTCCTCTTATAAATAGTGGACTTGGAGCATTGAAGAAGGTTGGTGAAAATAGAGCATTGAAGAGAGTTGAATGTTTTTGAGTATTCATTAAAGACTCAAACATTCTGTGTCCATATAATCATTAGATCATTTAATAGAACATACACTTGTGCACCAACTCAAACAACATTGTTAGTATTCCCGAACTAGATCATATAAGGAATACGTTGTTTAAGTTATTCACACACCCACCTGAGTGAGATAAGTTCTCTTGAACTTGCCGCTCAAATACACTTGGTCAGAATTGTTTTACGATCCATTAGAAATTTCTAGAACTTAGTCTTTGTATACCGGCAAAGCTGTGCTTGTAATAGACTAGAAAAATCTAATAGTACTCTTAACCCAAATCCAAGTTCTGACCAAACTTGGTAGAGGACGTAGCAGTATTTACACTGTGAACCTCTCCAAATCCCTGTGTCTCTGTTGCTTGCCTCATCATTGCCGGTTGGAATTCTATCACCGGCAGATTGCATATGCTTATACTGATTCATTGTAATTTCCATTGACCAATCTCTTGAAACTGCATTGAACTTTTAGAAACAACTTTGTGTCTAAACTAAGCTCTGAAAATCTTTTTATACACTGATTTTGTGTGAGTTAAAAACTAAGTCATATTTTACCCGCTGCGCTTACTGATAATAGTTTGCAAACTGATAAGTGACTTTGCATTTATAAGTGTTTCTTTGTAAAAGTTTTAAAAAGGCTATTCACCCCCCCCCCTCTAGCCTATTTTCCTACCAATTGGGCCTAACAATTGGTATCAGAGCTTGGAATTTTGAAAGAAATTTCCAAGCTTTGCAGCTTGTATTGCCGATACCATGGCAGGAAAAATCATGCAGTCATTTAACATCACTACCATACCGTTGTTGAATGTCAACGAGTTTGGTGTCTGGAAATCTCGTATGATAAAGTATATGAACTCAATCGATGATCGGTTGATGAAGGTCATAGAAGGTGGTCCAATCATTCCTTTGAAAGTCTCAACCACCTATAGACCTATTCCCTCCACTCCGCTGACACAACATGCTGATCGTGACACTGAACAAGAAACCCATGTTCAGATTGAAGAAACCTTGGTCGAGAAACCAAGAGAGGAATGGACTGAGGACGACAAACTTTCAGCTGCCCTAGATGGAAAAGCTTGCCACATTATTTCTTGTGGTTTGGACGACAAGCAATATAAACTCATTGACTTGTGCTCCACGGCTCAAGAATGCTGGAACAAACTCCTTGCATACTTTGAAGGTGATGAGCAGGTAAAGGACAACAGACTCTACGATTGTATCGCTGAGTTTGAATCCTTCAAGAAACAAGATGGTGAATCACTAAGGAGTGCCTACGACAGATTCTGCGAGGTAAGTAATTTATGTGCTTCATTAGGAAAGATTTATACTATGAAAGACCTGAATATTCGTTTTCTAAGTTCTTTGGGAAATGAGTATCATACCAAGGTCACCGCTGTTAGAGAAGTGAGAGACTTGAATAAGACTTCTATTCAGAATCTTGTATCTAGTCTATTTCTGTATGAGAGAGAACTGCAAAAACTTAACGTTCTCGATAAAAATTTCAAAAACTTGTCTCTATCAGCTCAGTCACAGATATCCTTCCCTTCAAACAAATTCCCTCCTATAGATCCCCATCCTATACCCTGCAGCTCCAAAACCCCTGCAACTACCTCAAAACAGCCTATCGAAGAAGACAAATTTGCCGCCTTCGCTAGGAACTACAAAAGGTTTAAGGACTTTAAAAGGATGCAGAAAGGAAACTACCAGCAACCAAAATCATTCACACCAACTTTTCAAAAACCAGCAAGTTACAACAAACCATCAACAAGTGCTACCGACGGAAAGAACAACAAAGGTGATCTTGTTTGCTTCAACTGCAGAAAACCTGGTCACTTTGCTTCTAAATGTCCTCAACCAAAATATGAGTATGTGAGGAAGTCATTCAACAAGAGACATCCCAAGTCTCGAAGCTTTGTTGCCGATGAAAGCACAGAAAAGGCCTTGCCGGTTTGGTGTGAAACTGACTCAGATGAAGATGCCGATGAAGATGAAGATGCCGATGTAAGCGTCGCCCTAGACTTGGAAGATGCCGATACATCCACATTGTCGACTCCAGTCTATCGAGATCCATCCCCTCCAAGATATCCAGTCAGAGAAGAAGCTATTGGAAGACCTCAACCACACTTCAAAGAGATTAATGTCAAAGCAGAGAACCCAAATGGATATAGAGTTCACCAAGTGGGAACCTCTCTCTATGGTCAGTGTAACTCTATTCAATTCACTACCATCACACCTAAACCCTTACAGATGACCAGAAAATTCTCATTCACCGAGCATCCCAGCATTGCCAAAAGCTTATCTAAACCCATCTCTTCTCTACCTGACTTCTCTCCCAAACCTATTCCTTCTGCCCCCAAAATTTCAGCTGATCCCTTTCCTGAAATATCCAAAGCTGAAATGGTAGAGACAATGGATGAAATTTTTATTGATCATGAGAAGCTGAGTAGCATTCATAAAGTGATGGCTGCTGATTTCAATAGAATTTCTGCAGGGAATGACTTGCTTGTGTCTGAACTTAAGGTTCTCAAAGGACATGAGCTTGAGTCTGTTCTTCTAAAGAAAGAAAACCTGGATCTCAAAAGCCAAGTAGCAGTATTGATAGCTCAGATCGAAGATCTTGTGAAAAGAAACAATCATCTCTCAAGGATTGTTGATTCTTACACAAAATCTAGAGTTGCTGTTGAAACAATCCTACAGACCCAAATGTCATATAAGGACCAATCTGGGTTAGGATTTGATTCCAGCAGCAGTAGCTCTACTGAAACTTGTGCGACCGAGAAAAGGGATGAGAAAGTTGAATGTAGTCCTGTTAACTCAGTGCATAAGGATGCTAAGCCAATATACAGTGCTGTGGCAATGAGGTATCCTAAGAACCAGAACAAAAAGAATGACAAGCACAAAAAAAAATATGTTAAGGTTGCTGATACTGAGTCTGCCGATAACGGTATTCTTGGTGAATACATCAGCAGAGCTAGTACTGCCGGTCTAACCACATCTGCTGCTGATGGACAAGTACCTAAAAAGGTAACTGCCAAAGGTAAACATAATGGAAAGAAAGGCAATACTAAAACCTTTAAACCTACTAAGTTTGTGCCTGCTCAATTCCCTAGTTCTGCCGATGCACTGACTAAACAGAATGACGTACTACCGACTCCACAGCCTATCAATCAAGTGAGATGTTCAAATTGTTCTGATTATGGTCACAAGGCTCATGAATGCCTCTTGAAGTACCTATCTGGACCCACTGAGGTTACATCCTCTAGTGGTGGCCAGATGTGGTTGCCAAAGAGGAACTAACCCTCGGACCCAAGAATAAGGGGGACCATAAGCATATCGTTTTATTTCAGGAATGCTTCATGGCCTCAACTGGTGCAAGCAAGGATTTGTGGATTCTAGATAGTGGCTGCTCAAGACACATGACAGGATTTTCAGATCTACTTGCCGATATCTCAGAAGCATCAGGTCCCCCAGTGGTTTTCGGTGATAATGCCAAAGGAAAAATCATCGGTATAGGTACCATCAAGAGAGGTGCAGTTACTGTACAGAAGGTCTCTCTTGTAGATGGTCTGAAACACAACCTTCTATCTATATCACAATTCTGTGATCAAAACATTTATTAATTTGAGGCTACTTGTTTACCAATTAACCATAACTCATTAACTAATCAACGAGGTCCATTCTCGAGCAATCAAATGAGAATCTTGAATAAAACAATTTTCAAATGTCTCTACAAGTCTTCTGTTCTTCAATCTATGAAAGAGCTAAACACTTACTTTCTGTCAAGCAGGGGCTTCCTTCCTTTTATATACACTCAATTGTCCAAAGAGTCAAAATGCGAGTACTATCTCTCTCTCCCTCTCACTATCACCAAAATGCCCCCGCATGTTTAAACAATTATTTTTCCTTTTTTGAGTCGACTGAATGATTTTCAAAAAAATAAAAAATAAAAATAAATAAAAAAATAAATAAAATGAAAATGACGCAAAAGAGATGCCCGCTAGATTGAAAACCCGAAAGGGCGGTCTAGACAGAAAAAAGGGTGTGTCTTAAAGGAGGTAGGATACCCCGCTCTACACCCTTATCAAACTGGGGCTTCCCCAACAGAATGGGTCGACTATGTGTTTTCTCGGAGAATACCGAGGTCCCAACAAGAATATACTTAGAAGAAAGACTCCTCATCATCAAGCTCGACGTAGGATCTCTCAAAGGAGGGGGGATACCCGCTCATCAAACTAGAGCGTCGACTATGCGCTTTCCCAGAGAATACTGAGGCGTCAACAAGGATACACTTAGAAGAAGGGCACCCCTCATCGTCAAACTCGGCACGCGACGACCTATTTGGATTGATTAGAATCATAATTAATTATAAGGCATCTGTATAAGATCATAACACTTTCAAAAGTATTCTCTTCCCCGACACTTTGTTTATAAACCCGCACTCTCGGTCTCCAGAAAATTGTAAGAACATCCTCGATCCATCTGAGACCCATCTCCGTGATTCTTGAGTTGACTCGGTCCTTTACCCTATCTCCTACACTTTAGGGAACCCCTAGGCCTAAGCCCTCAACTCTCTACGTCCCAATCTTACCTGATTCAAAACCTTAGGTCTTAAACCAGTCTACCGAATCCAAATCCTTAGAATGACCCATTAGGTCCCGAACCTACTGGTCTCGAGTCTACCTGATCTCTTAGATCCCAAACCTACCAATATATATTCATCCTTACCTTATCCAGGCTATGTCTCCCTTATCCTCTTAGGTCCAGCCTCTTAGGTCTACCCAGTCTAACCTATTGAACGATCCCTTAGATCCCAAGTCCATTCAAGTCTACCAAGCGCCTACCTTGTAGGTCTCTAGCATATCCGATCCACACTTTAGGTCTCAACTCCTAAACCCTTTAGATCAAAAAAATGTCTACCCTCTAGGTCTATAACCTTAGATGTCGACCCTTAGAACTCTTTAGTTCCCAAGCCTGCTCGGTCCAACCAAAACAATGCCATCTACGCCTACCGTCATACCCAAACCATGGCCCTGCCACTCTTAAACCTAGTGTCACTCCTTAGCTTCAAAATACTTCCTAGTCTGACCTTCAACCCCTTAGGTCTCTAATCTACTTAATCCGAGCCGAGTCCAAACCTCGCCACCTACAAGGCCCACCCTTGAACTCCATGGATCTCAAACCTTTCTTCCCCACGAGTCTAAACCTCAAACGTGCTCGAACGCATAGGACCTTCCGCATACCGTGATATGCCATAAAGATATCAAAACCCATCCAGTCAAAGATCGTGCGCTTAACACCTTTGGTCCCATACCAAACCCACCTTCGCAATCGCCGAACGAGCTTGGTCACGCGCAATGACCTCTGAGACAAACTTAGGACCTAAGCATACCCAATCCAACTTAGGTACCTATTGTACTCAAGCAAAGTCTTGGACACTCAATCCCTTTACCTAAAGCGCCAACATGGTCATATATCCAAAACCATTTCCCGCACCTATGGTTCGCACCTAGCCTAAACTTTCAAACACTCTAGGATCCAAGCCCGACATGCATATTAGGTACTAGGATCATCCAATCCCAATCCGTTGCTCCTTGGCCGACCTCAAGCTTGCTTGGTCCTAACCCATAACGCGGTTTCTCTAGGACAAAAGACTTACCCGCTTGAAAGCCTTATGTCCCAACGCTACCCTGCCTAGCCTTCGATCTCTTAGATCTCACGCCTACCATTCCATTAGGCCCCGGTCTCCTTAACACATGTCTGAGTCTTACCCTAGCTAAACCCTAGCACTCTAGCCTAGGTCTAACCTATCGAGCCTATCCAGCCATGAGGTATCAAGCTCACCTGCCCCAAACCGCAACACTCTTAGACCTCAAACTTGCTCGGTCTAAACCAAGACAAACCTTCAAATGCTTTCGGTCTCCAAACCCTAGCCTCTAGCCTAAGAAGTCACATGCGCTCCGAACCCTAGCCACAAGGCTAGGTAGTCACCTTCTATCCGAAGCCTAGCCTTAAACCTAGGCAATCACATTTTCTCAACCCCAGCCTCAAGCCTAGGTTGCCACATCCTCTACAAACCCTAGCCTCTAGCCTAGGAAGTCACATGTGCTCCGAACCCTAGCCTCAAGCCTAGGTAATCACATCTTCCCAAACCCTAGCCTCAAGACTAGGTAATCACATCTTCCCAAACCCTAGCCTCAAGCCTAGGTAGTCACATTCCCTCCAAACTCTACCCTCAAGCCTAGGTAGTCGCATTCTCTCCAAACCCTAGCCTCAAGCCTAGGTAGTCGCATTCTCTCCAAACCCTAGCCCCAAGCCTAGGTAATTACATCCTTCCAAACCCTAGCCTAAAGCCTAGGAAGTTACACCCTTCTTAAACCCTAGCCTCGATCCTAGGTAACAACATCCTTCCTAAACCCTACCCTCGAGCCTAGGTAGTCACATTCCCTCCAAACTCTAGCCTCAAGCCTAGGTAGTCGATATTCTTTCCAAACCCTAGCCTCAAACCTAGGAAGTCACGTTCTCCCCAAACCCTAGCCTCAAGCCTAGGTAGTCACATATCCTTAAGCGTAGGAAACCGCAGCATCCTCTTTAACCCTAGCCCAAGTTCTAGGGAATTTCCAAAGCCCCACATGCAACATCATTTCCAAATTCCCGAAACCCTAGTCTCGAAACCTAGGAAATTTACAATCTTAATCCCCCGTCTTATTGAACCCTAACCCAAAACCTAGGATACAATGCCCTGTCCAAAACTTAATCAACCCTAGCCTCAGGCCTAGGAAGCCGCATTCGCTCTAAACCATAGCCTCAAGCCTAGGAAGTCACAACCTTTCCAACTCCCAGCCTTATGTCTAAAAGCCAACGCCTTTGCTACCTCTGAGCCTACCACAACTCCAAGCCCTAGCCTCCTAGACCTAGGAAATTCCTAAACCCTCGTCCCAAACCTAGGAGAGTCATGGTCCTTAAAACGCCAGTTTCCAAACCTTTGTTCGAAACCCTAACATCTAGAAAGTTCCCAAACCTCAACCTTTCCAAGCTCTAGCACTAAGCCTAGGATAGAATACTCTCCTCATGCTTAAATGAACTCCAATCCCTAGCCTGTAAGCCTAGGAAACCCACATTATCTCCAAGACATAATCTAAAGCCCAAGAAGCCGTGACATCTTTGGCATCCCTATCTCAAGATTAGGAGATCACCATCTTCCTTATTCCCTTTCTTTAAAAAGCCTTAGGTCCTACCTCTAGGCAACCAAGAAAAATGTCCCTTACCTAACACCTTGGTCTCAATGGCTCGTAGCCTCATTCCCTCCTAGATTAGGATAAGCGGAACCCAGATCATGTTTAGCAACTCCCCGAGAGTCCATCTCCTTCGCGTCTCCCTAAAGGTCCTTTGCCCTTGGACTCACCAAAGAGTCCTTTGTGACTCCCCGAGAGTCTATCACCTTTGTGACTCCCCGAGAGTCCGTCACCCTTGTGACTCCCCGAGAGTCTATCACCTTTGTGACTCCCCGAGAGTTCATCCCGTTTGTGACTTCATAACAATCCATCATCTTGACCTCCACATGCAAAATTCCAGTTTTACCCCTAGTACATTCCCCTTTGATTCATTTTAGGTGCCCTTGGCACTATTTTGACTGATATTCGTTACCTTTGGGTACGGAAAGCCCCTTAAAATTTCCATTCTCCACCAAATATTTGCTTAGGATTCGTACGGTTGCAGAGACCTCGGCGCCTCTATGACATATGCATCCTAGATTGATCGCGATTGGCAGAAGCCTCGGCGTTTCTGTTTGCGAGAGATCCAGCATCTATTATTTTAGCATTTCCTAATATTTGCTTAGGATTCGTACGGTTGTAGAGACCTCGGCGCCTCTGTGACATACGCATCCTAGATCGATCGCGATTGGCAGAAGCCTCGGCGTTTCTGTTTGCGAGAGATCCAGCATCTATTATTAGGATTCGTATGGTTGTAGAGACTTCGGTGCCTCTATGACATACGTATCCTAGATCGATCGTGATCGGCAGAAGCCTCGGCGTTTCTGTTTGCGAAAGATCCAGCATCTATTATTAGGATTCGTATGGTTGTAGAGACTTCGGCGCCTCTATGACATACGCATCCTAGATCGATCGCGATTGGCAGAAGCCTCGGCGTTTCTGTTTGCGAAAGATCCAGCATCTATTATTAGGATTCGTATGGTTGTAGAGACTTCGGCGCCTCTATGACATACGCATCCTAGATCGATCGCAATTGGCAGAAGCCTCGGCGTTTCTGTTTGCGAGAGATCCCGCATCTATTATTTTAGCATTTCCTAATATTTGCTTAGGATTCGTACGGTTGTAGAGACCTCGGTGCCTCTGTGACATACGCATCCTAGATCGATCGCGATTGGCAGAAGCCTCGGCGTTTCTGTTTGCGAGAGATCCAACATCTATTATTAGGATTCGTATGGTTGTAGAGACTTCGGCGCCTCTATGACATAGGTATCCTAGATCGATCGTGATCGGCAGAAGCCTCGGCATTTCTGTTTGCGAAAGATCCAGCATCTATTATTAGGATTCGTATGGTTGTAGAGACTTCGGCGCCTCTATGACATACGCATCCTAGATCGATCGCGATTGGCAGAAGCCTCGGCGTTTCTGTTTGCGAAAGATCCAGCATCTATTATTAGGATTCATATGGTTGTAGAGACTTCGGCGCCTCTATGACATACGCATCCTAGATCGATCGCAATTGGCAGAAGCCTCGGCGTTTCTGTTTGCGAGAGATCCAGCATCTATTATTTTAGCATTTTCTAATATTTGCTTAGGATTCGTACGGTTGCAGAGACCTCAGCGCCTCTGTGACATACGCATCCTAGATCGATCGCGATTGGCAGAAGCCTCAGCGTTTCTGTTTGTGAGAGATCCAACATCTATTATTAGGATTCGTATGGTTGTAGAGACTTCGGCGCCTCTATGACATACGCATCCTAGATCGATCGCGATTGGCAGAAGCCTCGGCGTTTCTGTTTGCGAAAGATCCAGCATCTATTATCAGGATTCGTATGGTTGTAGAGACTTCGGCGCCTCTATGACATACGCATCCTAGATCGATCGCGATTGGCAGAAGCCTCGGCATTTCTGTTTGCGAGAGATCCAGCATCTATTATTTTAGCGTGATCGGCGGAAACCCGGGCGTTTCTGGTCAAGTTTATTGTCCTATTATCTCTCTTACTTCAACGAATGTTCGTTCTTCATACAGGATAGTGCCCGTAGGTTTACTATCCCTATCAGAAGTCCGATGTCTCGTTTTATCCCCAGTCGCTCAGAACTACGACCGGCTTGATTCCTCCGAGGATACGTAGGAAACCTGAAAAGGTTCAGCCATCCGATCGACGTGGTCATCTATCATCCCCAGCAGATGCACTTTCCCCAGTAGAAGATGTTGCTCCCCATCAGAGGACAGTCATTCTCAATTTCCCCATCAGATTTGAACTACGTTTGGCTTGATTCCCCCGCGGATACGTAGGTCGCCTGTCAAGGTTCAGCCGTTCCCTTACCTTTCAGCTGTTTTGAAACTCATGTTTCAGACGGATCCTTCTTTTATCGTCGACCCCACATTGCCTTGCAAGAAGCGTCGCCGAGGGGCTACTGTTAGTACCCGACCTGAAAATGAGTTTATTAGGACTTTCCCAAAAATACAAGGACTTTATAGGAATTAGAAACCTTGCAAAGACTTGTTCCGGAATCCCGAAATACCTCATTTATGACAAAATCTATCAAAATAGGTAATAAATGGTTTCCTTAAAACCATGCAGAAACCCTAGCTTGAAAATTAAGTCAGCCAGCAACGATGGCCACGCGGCCACATTCGCCCAAGCTCCAACCTTGGCCACGCGGCCAACGTCGCCGCCGCCCTCCATCTTGGCCACGCGGCCACATCCGCTCCGGATGATCCTGACCGTCAGATCTCTCCATCAGTTTCCTATTTAATGACCTCCCTTGCCTCATAATTGGGGGGATCCGAATTTGAGAGTTCTTAACACAATTTTGCTCTCTAATTAGCATTCAAACCTCCAAGAAGATCAAGGTTTATTTCTTGCCAACATAGGTAAGTTTTCTAACTTATTTCTTCACGTTCTTGCATTATTTCTAATGTAGATCTTTAATATTCATGTTCTTGCATGTTTATTCATAGTTTCTTCATATGCTTCGCATGTTCATTCATATGTTCATATATGTTCTTCATATGTTCATCGTGTTCATAGATTAAAACCTTATTTATGCTATATTTAGGGTTGCGATCTTCATGTTTGCATGTTATTTCATAGCCGATGATGATCTAGGGTTCATCGACCCAAGGATGATCTAGGAACTACTTCTAAACCCTAATCTTTAGGTAATTCCCCCCTCATTATGCATGATCCCGATTCTTCTGCCTATTCTAAATTCTTCTCGAACTACGCTGACCTGAGCTTCTCACATTGAGAGGAACGTAGGCAATCTTCGGATCCGGTCTCAAACACTAACACACTACTAACACATTCATCATGATAGAAAGACCGATCATTCGGGCAATAGGAGTGATAACGTTCAATATTCTTCTCTTGTTGTAATTTGACCCCCGAACCCATTAAACATGCTTTTTTTTCAAAGTTTTGGCTATAATTAAAACGGCGTGGCGACTCTCATAATTTTAATGTTACTATGAATATTACCAAATTTAAACACACGTATTCACAAGGTCATAGCTCTTCCTTCGGTTGATGACACCATGTGTGTTGAGAGGTTGGTTTCTCTTCTTGGTATTTCTTTGGAAGAGGCCCAACGCATGGTCCTTGATCACACTTTTATTGATATTTAGGATGTCCCTGAGAAGTTCATGGATCGCACGGATGAGGCTTCTTGGAATGCCTTTGGTTTATGTGTCCTTGCCTTTTTCTACATGGTCAGTTCCAAGGGCACCTGCCATCGGGTTTTATTGAGTGTCCTCGAGGAGTGCCGTGCGGGGAAGGATATAGTCCCCTTGATCTTGGGTGAGACCCTTCACGGTATGGACCGCTTGGCTTTGGGGGATGGTTTCATGCGCAGCGGTAGCCCTGCCTTGCTTACTTTGTGGTTGAGGGAGAGGTTGATGGCCATTCCAGAGGCTCCTATCTCTCACCATCCTTGGTCTTACTCTTTGAGAGGCATTATCTTGGACCTAGTTCAGAGTGATTGGGAGGCTTATATGGCTCGCCTCACGACTGCCGAGATACGCTGGCTAGTTCCCCATTGGCGTATTGGCTCGGTGCGGGAGTATCAAGATAATTCCCCCTTTGTTCGGGTGCCAAGGCTCTTGGGTTCGTCTCATTATATCCCTTCTTTGGTCCGTCGTCAGTTTGGGTTACCGCAGACTCCACTGTTGGAGTGGTCGGGTGTCAACCCGGAGCACCTGAGGCTTTCATCTCTGTCTATGTGGGATTCCTCCACCGTCTCACTTTTGTCCCGGTCGTGGACTTATTCCCTCTTTCCAGCTCGGGCTCTTCTTGGGCGAGCGACTAGCATGGTTTTGACCACGGTGTACTTGGACTGGTATGAACAGACCATGGGACAGACTCAGAGGCTCATTGAGGAGAGGCGTGAGGCTATTCTTGGTGAGACTTATGGTCCTAGCAGGATCCTAAGGGAGACCGAAGCTGTGGCGAGTGGCCATAACATTACTTGAGACGTTGTTGAGGACTATAGAGTTTTGGCAGACAGGAGGATGGCCGCGATGCCTAAGGCGGGGGCACGAATGGAGGATCTTCGAGCTCGGGCTGCCGCCAATGCGGCTTTGAGGGCGACCGGGCTCGTAGATGATGCTGGAATAGCCTCTGATCATGGAAAAGGGGGAATTGACCTTTTTGAGGTCAAGAAAAAGAAGACCCGGAGAAGTCAAAAGAAGAAGTGGAGGGACGAAGGACAGTGATTTCCATGTATCCACCCATTGCCATTGTAGACACATTAGTTTATCTTAGGTATTTTAATTATGTCTTAAGCATGTTAGTTGGGTCGAGAGTAGACCGTGCTTGAACTCATCAAAGAAGTGTTTTAACTGTAATGAAAATGGTTACTTATGAAGCCAATTTGCGTTCTCATGGAGCTCTTGCTCAAATCCAAAATTGATTTTTATTTATTTTTTAGACCGGACCAAAGATTGGCTGCCTACGTTCCCCTTTTACAAATGAAAATCTAAGGGGCTTAGGTCATCGTAGTTCATTTCTTTCACAAATTTTTAGGATGCGACCCTGTTTTTTCTCTAGACCGCCCGAATGGGTTTTCAATCTAGGTGGGTATATTCTTTTAGCACCCTTTTTTTTTTTTTTTTTTAAACAAAGTAACGACAGAGCTTATCACCATTGATGGGGTGCATAAAGGGGTTGTCGTCCAAGTCTGCGAGCCTCATTGCCCCCCCCTGAAAAGACTTCTTGCACCACAAAGGGACCAATCCACACGGGTTCCTATTTTCCATCGGGATTAGACCTCCCCGGGGGTTTTTCCTTAAGGACTAAATCTCCTGCCCGAATCTCTCGGGGCTTTACCTTCTTATCAAAAGCTCACGCCATTCTTCCTTGGTAGGCACGGATGTGTTCCATGGTCCTCAAGCGACGTTCCTCCAACAAGGCCAGCTCATCATGTCGGCTTCGAAGCCAATCGACCTCGTAGATCTTATTTTCCAACAAAATTCTTAGTGATGGTACTTCCAATTCTGCGGGGAGCATGGCTTCCATTCCGTACGTCAAAGCAAAGGGAGTTTCTCCTGTGGCTGTTCTGACCGAAGTTCGGTAGCCCCACAAAGCTAGGTGTAGCTTTTCGGGCCAATCTCTTCCCCGTGTTTCCATCTTTCTAATGATCCTCTCAAGCGTCTTATTGGCGGCTTCTACCGCGCCATTGGTCTGGGGTCTGTATGGGGAGGACTTGTGACGAGTAACTCGGAATTCTCCCAATAATCGATCGCATTCACCCTCGAAGGGCGAGCCATTGTCGGTAATGACCTCGTTCGGGACTCCGTACCGGCACATGATATTCTCTTTGATAAATCCCGCCACCTTCTTGGAGGTGAGGACCCGGTATGACTTAGCCTCTACCCACTTTGTGATGTAATCCACGGCTACCAAAACGAACTCGTGACCACTACTACCAGACGGGGAGATTTTCCCGATAACATCAATGCCCCATGTTGAGAAGGGCCATGGTGTAGTCATGCAGTAGAGATGATGAGGCGGTAGGTGGTTGAGGTTGGAGAAACGCTGACATTTATCACACCTCCTTACGAATTGCATGCAATCTGTTTCCATTGAGATCCAGAAGTAACCCATCCGCAGAATGGTTTGCATTAATTCCCTTGCGTTCATATGAGGACCACACACTCCACCATGAACTTCTTGCATGAGTTCTGTTGCCCTTTTTCCACTTATGCATCTAAGGAGGAGGCCCTGATGGCGTTTTTTGTATAGGATGTCCCCCAGGATGACGTAATTGGATGCCAACCGCTTGAGTGCCGTCATACCTTTGGCTTTGATCCCGTGCAAATACTCTCCCTTTTCATTCATGAAGGAAGGTTCCCCTTCTTTGAGGAATTGGTAAATCTGGTTATAACATGGCTCCTTTACCTCTTCCGGGATTGCTCCGATTTCGAAGCAGTATGCTGGGCTTTCCTTTTTCCCGACCCGAAATGGTTTTATCAATTTTCCCTCAGGGATTTCTACCAATGAAGCCAAAGTTGCCAGGGCATCGGCGAAACGGTTCCGATCCCTCGGCAGGTAATGGAAGCTGACCTCTTGGAATTGTGCTATGAGCTCTTCCATATAGGCATGATATTTTCGCAAATCGGGATCCAGTGTTTTCCATTTGTTCGAGACTTGGTTGATAATCAAGGCCGAATTGCTGTATACTTCTAGCTCCTTAACATTCCTCTCCAGAGCTGCCTCCAAACCAGCTGTGCATGCCTCATATTCTGCGGCATTGTTGGTGACATCGAAGTTCAATTTGATGGCGATGGGGGTGTGCTCGTCTTTTGGATTCACCAAGAGCAATCCTACACCGTTTCCTCTTTTATTGGCAGTTCCGTCGAAGAACAATTGCCACCTATTTCCTCCCTCGATGGTAAAGATTCCTTCATCTGGGAATTTTGGTTCGGGCCCCCTTTCTTCATTACTAGGGAAATCTGCCAAGTGTTCTGCCAAAACCCTTCCTTTGACTGCCTTTCTCGACACATAACTGATATCGTATTCGGCTAAGAAGAAGGACCATTTGGCAAGCCTCATAGACAAAGATGGCTTTTCCAATAAGCACTTGATGGGGTCTATTTTGGAAATAAGTTGTATCGGATGAGCCTGCATGTAATGTTTTAACTTTCTCACGACCCATACCAATCCTGCGCAAGTCTTCTCAATTGGGGAGTAGTTGAGCTCGCTTCCTTGTAGCTTATGGCTCACAAAGTAGATGGCATTTTCCACCTTTGAATCTTTCTTCTCTTGGGCCAACATTGCTCCTATCGACGCATCAGTCACCGTTAGGTAAAGCAAGAGTGGCTTGTCCTTGTGCGGAGGGCATAGGATTGGCGGTTGGACGAGGTAGGCCTTAATCTTGTCGAAGGCCTTTTGGCACTCCCCGTTCCATTTGATCTCGGCATTCTTTCTTAGTAATTTTAAGATGGGCTCACAAATGGGAGTGAGTTGGTTTATGAAGCGGCTGATGTACTGCAACTTTCCCATGAAGGCTTTTACCTCTGTTTGGGTGCGAGGCGGCCTCATTTCTACAATTTCCTTGACCTTTTGAGGATCAATTTCGATGCCCCGTTCGGTGACCATGTATCCCAAAACCTTGCCACGAGAAAACCCCAAAATTGCACTTGGCTGGATTAAGTCTCATGGAGTGCTTCCTAAGCCTGTCAAAGAACTTTCTCAAGTCTATCAAATGTTGCCCTTCAGAACCCTTAGAATGCACGATCATGTCATCGACATACACTTCTATTTCCTTATGTATCATGTCGTGGAAGAGTGCGGTCGCAGCTCTTTGGTAGGTAGCCCCAGCGTTTCGCAACCCGAAAGGCATCACGGTATAGCAAAAGGTTCCCCATGGGGTAGTGAAGGCAGTTTTTTCCTGGTCCTCCTCTGCCATCTTAATCTGGTTATACCCGGCGAAGCCATCCACAAAAGACTTAACCTCAAAGCTAGAGGTTGTATCCACAAGCATGTCGATGCTTGGGAGGGGAAAGTCATCTTTGTGACTCACTTTGTTGAGATCCCTGAAGTCGACGCAGCATCGAACCTTTCCGTTGGCCTTTGTGACCGTTACTATATTGGAGAGCCATGAGGGGTATTCTATCACTCTTATAATGCCGACTCGAAGCAACTTTTCAATCTCTTCTTTGACCTGTAGGGACCATTCTGGTTTGATTCGCCGAAGCTTTTGCTTAACGGGTTTCACCTCGGGGTCCACGGGGATCCTGTGTTTCACGATCGAAGCATCCAACCCTGGCATATCCTTATAAGACCACGCAAACACATCTACATACTCTTTGAGTAGCTCAACCAAAGCTTCCCTTTCGGCCCCTTTGAAGTATTCCCCAACCTGTGTCTCCTTTGGCTCACTTTCGGTTCCCAAATTCACCTTAGTCAAAACCTCTTCGACAGCTTGGGCACGGTTTTCCTCTTGATCAACAACCTGCTTTGATGATTGTTTAATGTTTGGATTGTTTAGTGCGTCTGCATTATTAGGTGATTCATTATTAACCATTTTCAGATTATTAGTTAATTTATCATCTAATAAGTTGGCAATGAGGGGATACTCGGAAAGATCTATCATTTCATTCAATGCAAATGGGAATACAACGTTGGCTACAAGTTCATAATCCTCGGGCGTGAGGTCCTCGGAGGAGACAGACTCGAATTCAAAGACAAGAGATTGGGAAGACTCAACTATATTGGACCCTATGACATTTGACTCTAGGGGACGAGGGACCAGTCCAAGTTTCGCGGTCATTTCTTCTTTGCTCGCCACCGGTCCAGAGAAGGTTACCCAATTTTTCAGAGGCATGTCTGTCGGCTTTGCAAGAGTGTTTGGGTCAAAGGTTGCAAGAGGTCCATCTTCAATCACGGCAATCATTTCCTTTTCGAAGTCAATTAGGTCAGGCACAACCATGTCTTCTCCGAACATTCTTTGCATTACCACACCGCTCCACTCATTGCCCATAGCATCCTCGGCGGCGCCCTTAGGAACTTCCTCCTCAAACTTGTATTTGCCATTTTGTCCCCAGACGGAACCCCTTTCCTTGCTAGCTCCTGTCACAGATAAGGTTTCAATTTTTTTTTACCATTTCGGGCACCCCCTTGAAGGTGTATTCGTGGCTGATAGTATTATCAGTAGGCTCTTTTATCTTGGGCGTATCCAGAAATTCCCTCCTCACGGGGTTTGCCACCACCCTTCGGAGCCTTTTGAGATCCTCTTGCAACTTATCCCAATTGGTCATCATCGGCTCTCTTGGCTCTGGGGGTTCGACTTGAACTCCCCCCTTTACAAAGTAACGGCTCATATCAAAGGTATAAGGACGAAGGTTGGGGGTTTTAAATGGAGTCCCTTGAGCCCTGGCTTGGCTTTTCTTCCGAGCCACTTCCTTATCCATCCTGAGGTCTCCGGGGGTGGGTTTGTATCCCAAGCCATGAAGCGTATTTTGCTCTTTGATCTCAACGATCTTGTGGGTCCCTTGGAGCTTCCTTCCTAGTCCGAGCCCCGGGAGGTAGCGCATCAGACGCATCATTCTCATCGCAGGAGGAATCTTATCCTTGGTGAGCATGATATCTACACAACAAATGTGGGTTTTGGGTGGTACTTCTGTGAAGCCAGTCAAAGCCATGCCGCTTCCCTCATGCTTAATTTCTAACACAGGAATCCCATTGGTGTTGGTTCCTTCTGCGGTCACGCTGTCCCCATATATAGTTGTCAAGTTACCCCCTCGCACGTATTTCACACATTGATGGAGAGTGGAGGCGACCCCATTGACTTTGTGGATCCACGGGCGTCCCAATAAGGCAGTGAAGGATATGGGGATGTCGAGCACTTGGAAGTCGGTCGGCATCATTTGTTTCCCAAACCAAAGGTTCAAAGTGGCCACCCCTAAGACTGAGCGGGCTGTGGAATCATATGCCTTGACAGTGATCACGGAAGGCTTTAGGTCGGTGGTCTCAAGGCCAAGTAGGTCCATCATCTTGGCGGGGAGGACATTCATGGCGGAGCCGTTATCGACCAGAACCCGAGGGAGGCGGCGATCGTCCAATTGTACCGTAATGTAAAGGGCCTCGTTATGGCTAGCCCCAAACTTCGGTAAATCCAAATCTGTGAATGTGATGATATTTCCATACTGAACACTTCCGATCATTTGTACGGCCTCCTCGGGGGTAGCTGTGGTGGGTACCATAGTGTGGGCCAAGCATTCCTCCAAGTTGAGCTTATGAGGGTAGGAGGAAGTAAGGAGGGACCACAAAGATATGTTAGCTTGTGTCCTCTTAAGTTGGGCTAAGATGGGATCCTCTTTTTCGGAACCTGGGGGTTTTGCCTCGTCAACAAGAAGGGGAGGTGCTCGGTGTTCCGGTGGTGGAGGTTTTTTAGGGTTCTCCGTGTGCACTTGCCCTGATCGAGTTAATACACTCACTTCCAAGGGGTCATTGACTTTTATCATCTCATCTCCGATAGGCGGAGGGTTTTGGGTACCGTACGGCCATGCCTCCCTCCTTAACTCATTTACCGTGACCATTCGTTTTGGGGTGGATATTGACCCACAAATTTTCCCTAGGGAGATAGGGTGGTGGTTCTGGCTCTTTCCGGCTCCCACAGTTTCACGAAGCTTTTCCAGGGTGAGCATGCAACAATAATCATTTGGGAACGCTGACCCGTCAAACAGCGGCGGTGGTGGAGATAGTGGTGGCAAGGCTAAGAAATCATCCAAGGCTGGAAATTCCTCTTTCCCCAATTTCGGGGGGAAAACACAAGGATCCATATTTGAGGATACTTCGTCATCACCACTTTCACATAGGATCCGGAGCTCCTTGTGAGGTAGAGAACGAACGGCTTCTTTCATTTGGGTGAGATAATCAATCGTTTCTGGGATCTTTGCTACCTCCGACCCGTTTCGTTTAATTGTCCTCTTGCCCGTAGATGAACTACATGCCTCAATGATATGGAAACAATCATCATGGGAAAGGCCATCCCCATTCGAGCCTTGGCTTTCGCTGTCCAACGTACTCCTAATGGACTTTTCCATCTCCTCCATACATTGTTCAAACGTTAAATCATGTTCGGTGAGTGTTATTACGACCAATTCATCGGCATTTTGGTGGGGTAACCTTGCACTCATCACATTGGCGATCATAAAGTTGGATGGGCATCTCATATCTCCCTCTTGCACACATGCCCATAAGGCTTCCTTCCATTCTTCCCCAATCTGAGCCATTGGGACATTGAACCTTCCATTCTTCCCCAATCTGAGCCATTGGGACATTGAATTCCAAAAGGTTCACAGGTGTAGGCTCCTCGAACTCAATCATATTAATGCCTTGGTTGTTGGGGAAATCACGCTCGGGCCACGGGGGTGTTCAAGTTTTCCTTTGTCGATGAGGTCGAGGATGATGCGTTTTATTATGGCGCAATCATCGGTATTGTGGCCATGATAATCGTGGAAGCGCATCTTTTGTTTTGGTCAAAGGGTTTCTCGGGATTCCTTGGCTGATAGTTGACCAAAGGTTTTACAAGGCCTTGCTTGACTAACCCTTCGAACACCTTACTTATAGGCATTCCGAAATCCTCAAACCTTACATACTGACGCCTTTCTGCAGTCCCACCCTTTTGAGAGGCTTGCCTTGAGCTTCCTTCTTGGATGCTGTTAACCGTTCCCAGGGTTTCTTTCCCTTTACCGGTGGTCGGAGGGCGGTACCTTTAGGAGTTTCCGCTATTTTGGGCCGGAGACTGTTCATTGAGAGCCTTCTCAAATTTGGATCCTGCGGTTACCATGGCCCGGAGATTGGGGTAGAAGTGATGGCTGATCAAAGCTCGCAGTTGGGGTTTCAAGCATGACTGAAATATATCCAACTGTTCATCCTCAGTGGGAGGATTGGAAATTTCTCCCAATTTGTAGTTCCATCTTTTGTAAAACTCACTGATCGACTCTTCGGTCTTTTGCAGTGTGCTTTGCAAATCGGTGCGATTGGTTTCCCACTCCAAGTTAGAACGGTACTTGGTGAGGAAAGCTTCCTTAATTCGGTCCCATGTGGTTCGAGACTCATCCTTTAAGTTGAAGAACCATTTGAGTGCATTTCCCCTTAAGGACAACTGAAAAGTGCAACCCTTCGCCCTCATTGCCAAGGTGTAGGCATTGAGGTGAGTCTGGGGACAGGCGGTCCCATCAAATTTGTCAATTTCCGGCATTTGGAACCGATGAGGGAGGGGGACGACCTTATCGGGGTCCGTGACTCCCGAGGTGAACTTCCTCTCGTTCATTCCCTCGAACCTTTCCTCCATTTGTTTCAGCTTCTCGACTATCCATCCCACTTGAGGGTCAACATGGGGGTTGGAGTTAACGGATCCCATGATTTGACTTGTCAATGGTACTGCGTTGGGAGGTGAAGTGGTGGAGGGAACTATCGGAGGAGGATTTGTAGTGGCAAGTGGGTGTAGACATACCCTGGCGCCAGGTTGCTTGTTGGGATATATGGTGGGGTAGTTTTGGATATTTGGGCCATCGGGTAGTAGAGTGGGTAAGGCACTTCTCTGGAGATGGTTGGCAGGGCCGGAGGTGGCAAGCCGGCAGTAGCTGGGGCCAAGGGTGCTTGACTGTTTGGGACCGTGTCATATAGATTGAACCCCGGTGAGTACATGGAAGCGACACCCGGTGGGACAAGGGGAACATGAGTGATGGGCACATTTTGATGAGTGGCGGTTTGGGATGCGGGACGTGAGGTCCCCACATTTGGGTAAGTTTGAGGGGGCGGGACCCGGCTGTACCCTTGAGGCGGCGCATTCTCAATTCCTTCCTCGTCAGTGATTTCCACAAACCCTCCGTCATTTTCAAACACAACGGCTATCCCTTTCTGTCTCATGATCTCCGTAACCCTGTTCTGCACATCCTCGAGGCGTTTTCTGTCATTCTCTTCCCGGGCCCTGGCGGCCTCTAAAGCCTGTACCAACTCTTCCCTACTAAGACCGTTCGGATCTGTGGCATTGTCACCCCCACTACTACTTCATGCCGGGCTAGTCATTTGGAAAAACCTCAATGAAGCTGTCGATGAACTGTCCGACTCGGCACTAATCAGGCGATGACCCGGAACTCTGACCCACTTTTTATGCGCTGCGGAGAAGGAGGTTTATTTCAGACTCAGGTATGGACTCGGGTCGGTGTTTAAGGGCAGACAGGCTTTAGGCTCATGCAACATGAAAGTTTATTATTATTGATTAATTATGTTCACGTTTACTTAAAACTGATTTATTCCTAACTGGTTGGAAAAGATCGCTCTTCTTTTTCGCAACTAATCTATAACCCTGGATCAGTGGAGGCTATCACTACGCCTATAGACCCCTCGTTTTTCACCTGTATTGCACGCTCCCAAGGACGGACTATCCCGGGCGAGGGTCCTATAGGGCACGCGGCTTCCACCGATCAAAAGAAGTGAACCTAGGGTCTAGTGCATCGTAAGGTTCCCAATATGCGGGTCATCCTAATCATGGTTAAGCCCCAGTTGGAATCGAGACTTTTCTCCGAAGGCTACACCGACGTTCCGACATGACCTCATTTTGAATGAGGCGTCTCGATCCTTGACCATGGGCTTAAGGATGATTAAAATAACTCGTTCATTAGGGCTTAACGACACAGTGTCACCCTATCCTTAGTACATGGCCCTTGCTAATTGCGGTCGTCACTAACACACGAGTTGGAGGCTGGTTAGGCCACGCTTGCATTTCATCAA
This sequence comes from Campanula takesimana, assembly GCA_026119855.1. Classification (NCBI taxonomy): domain Eukaryota; kingdom Viridiplantae; phylum Streptophyta; class Magnoliopsida; order Asterales; family Campanulaceae; genus Campanula; species Campanula takesimana. Next base: position 3,063,409 of record JAOWBW010000014.1, read on the forward strand.
GGAGTCACAACTCGGGCATTAATTTGGCCACAATTAGCTTTGAGCACGTATCAAGGATGTGGTGACGTGAGCTAGACCAAAAACCAACCATAGTCACGGTATTTGTGTGTCACGGACAAGTGTGGTTGACTCGGTTCGGAAGGGAAGGTGGGATGGACCCGTGCGCGCATCGAAGGGAACAAGAGCGCCCAACGAACTGCATCGTGGCATCCACCCCGGGTTTAAAGGGTATTTGGGACGTGGACGGTCAAGTGCGCGTAGTGTGAAGTCATTCTATGCTCCCTTTTTTTTTTGAGTAAAAAGAGAGATTTTCAATTCGTTTTTCGATATCATGAGCATGGCATAAGCAAGATATGAACAAGTATGAACAAGCATGAATTGAGCAATCTATACACAACAAATCAAAGAATATAAGCAAACAAAGACCAAAATTTGTACATGTACCAAGTTGTGCACAAGAAAGAATTTTGAATCAAACTTTTGCAAAAGAAATATTTTACATTGAAACCCTTTTTATACAAAGCAATTTGTGCACAACGATGAGACTCAAGAAAACCTTTACAAAAAAAGGGGTTATGCACGACGAAGTTTTGGAAACCATTTTATTGACAAAAGATCATGCATAACCAAGTTTTATTACCTTTTAAAACCAAGTTTTGGCCAAAAGAATGAAGGTAATGTGCACAAGTAAGACTATAAATTTGGAACCTGGACAAGCAGAAGCAGAGGGGGCACCCAGAATGTTGCAGCCCTGCACCAAACTGTGAATTGGAAACATTCTGGTCTCTACCCAAAGTAGCCGTACGGCTAAAGCAAGAGGGTAAAGATTTTTTCTCAGTTTCTCCAACTTCTGATCATCAAGCCCCAGTTTATTGTGTTTCCATAACGCATGTACTCAAAACAGCTCAAACAGGAACAACAAACACACACAAATATGCAAGAAGTCAACTAACGGAAACGGGAGTTTGACCCACACAAGAATGCCCCCGAACCTTCTAGAAAGAAGTCCGAAAGCACTCTACTCCCCAGCGGAGTCGCCACTGTGTATAAGGAGTTTCTCCAGTTGCTGTCCGTATTGACGTGCGGTAGCCCCACAATGCTAGAGGTAGCTTTTCGGGTCAATCCCTTCCGGTGGAGGCCATTTTCTTCACAATGGTCTCGATTGTCTTATTAGCTGCTTCGACCGCGCCGTTTGCTTGAGGGAGGTATGGAGATGACTTGTGCTTAGTAATCTTGTATTCTACCAAGAGCGCGTCCATCTCTTTCTTTTGTACCTCGAGATTGCAATTAAAATAGACCACTTTGTTAGGATTTAATGAATTATGTCTTTTAATAGCTCAACATTTTCATTGTATTGATCAAAATAATTCAGTGAATGAATAAAAATTGCATCTCGTTAATTTGAAATGATTTGGGGTATTTGTTATGATTTAGACCGCACCCGAGGGTTGCCTACGTTCCTCCAGTGTAGAGGCTCAGGTCTCCGTAGTTCGAACAAACAAAGACCATTTTTTTTTGTGTGTGCACCTTGTTTTTTGCCTAGACCGCCCTTTCGGGTTTTCAATCTAGCGGGCTTCGTTTTTGCACGTGCTCTAATTTTTGCCTAGGCCACCCTTGCGGTTTTCAACCTAGCAAGATTTTTTCTTTTTTTTAATGGTCTTCGTTTATTAAGCGTAGAATCTCTTCAACTTGTCGAGGTTGACTTCCTTCGGCAGCTGATCTCCATCTAAATCCACGAGTCGGACTGCACCGCCGCTTAGTATCTTCTTGACCACGTACTGACCGATCCATCGGGGTCCCCATTTTTTAAGGGGGTTCATGGCATTAGGAGGATGTTGCCTTAGGACCAAATCTCCCACATTGAAGTTTCGAGGCTTCACCTTTTTGTTTAAATCCCTTGCTATTCTTTGTTGATAGGCTTTCATACGTTCGAGTGCCCTTAGTCTTTTCTCATCGAGTAGAGCTAGCTGTTCATATCGACTTTGCATCCAATCGATTTCATTGACTTGGTTCTCGAGGAGGACCCGTATGGATGGGACTTCGAGCTCTATTGGGAGTACAGCTTCGGAACTATACACCAGTGCATAAGAAGTTTCTCCAGTTGCTGTCCGTATTGACGTGCGGTAGCCCCACAATGCTAGAGGTAGCTTTTCGGGTCAATCCCTTCTGGTGGAGGCCATTTTCTTCACAATGGTCTCGATTGTCTTATTAGCTGCTTCGACCGCGCCGTTTGCTTGAGGGAGGTATGGAGATGACTTGTGCTTAGTAATCTTGTATTCTACCAAGAGCGCGTCCATCTCTTTACACGATGTCTATTGAACGTAAGCCATGGTCAATGGTCAACTTACCTATGTTCAATGCTTTCTCGATCCCGAATGTATTGATAATACAAATTACATTGATCCAATCAATTCATTTTAGCATGGCCATGCATTTCATCAATACCATTCATCGAATGGCCAAAGCTTGACATCTCTCTTGACGAGGAACAAATCCCATCTTGGCTTATTACTCTTCCCTACATGATTCCGATTATGCCAATTATATTCTTTATAGCTACGCGGTTAAGGGTAACGTTTGAATATGTCAAACGTAATATTCATCACGTGGAAGACTGTAATAACCTCAGGTCTAGAGATTCTAGTGATATAACTATATGAGACTTAATTATGACATTGTGACCATGACATAAATCTCATAGGGGTCAGTCCAATATTTGTTCTCCAACAAATACCTATAAGTCTAATTGTATCGCATACACATAATCATCATATGATTATCTATTAAAATTATACTAATAATTAATCATAATTATCAGGGATGGAGATTATTATAATAAACATGCAAAAGATATAACAATCGAACATTCAATATCTTTATTAAAGCATAAGCAAATGATAACATTAATCGTTCAAATAACGTGCCTAGGGCATACACACCAACATCAACGTGTATCCAATACCCATTGAGCTTAGTTATGATCTACATAATTATTGCAAGCAAGCTTATGTAAGATGATTATCCTTGTTATCATCATATGGTATTTTGCATATTAAGACATCTCCCAACTTTGACGATTTCTCGAATAAGATTGAAATGTCCGAGTATATGTTTAGATAAGACAATAGCGCCTTGGATTGTGCAATAACAATTATTGACATAATGAAGGTACATCAATTAGTAACACTAAAAATGATTTCTAGTTTACTAATTAGTATCTTAATCCAAATAATTTTCTAGTTGCATCCCATGCTTCTAGATACTCAACCTTTTGTAGAATAGTAGCGGTATATTTTAGAACTCTTCTAACACCATTATTAAATATAAACATGTATTTACACTGTAATATTTATCTTTGTTGGTTTGTAAAAATGCATCTATGTAACTGTTACAAGATCATCTTTCATTCCATCAAAGATCAAGAATGCATCCTTTAGTTCCTTTTAAAGTACATAAAGATGTTTCTTAACTAGTGACTGTCACTAGGATCAGATAGGTATCATCTCATCATACTCCACATATACAAGATATCTGGTCTTGGTACATCAATATGGCTTACATGATAGATCCAATTACCGAAGCATATGGAATGCTAATCATGTACTCTTATTCATTAGTCTTCCAATAAGACTAAATCTTGTCAAGAGTGAGGCATTTAGACATTTGCAAGTAGCCTCTCCAAGAGTCTTGCATAGTGAACTTTTCACTATCTTGTCTATATTAGTACTTTGACTTTAACCAGTCAACCTATTAGATTTATCTCCATAAATCAGAATTCCAATGATATAGGCGGCTTTGTCCAAGTCTTTCATTGAGAAACTCTTTCAAAATGAATTATATGTCAACCATATATATTAGACTAGGAATTATATTACGCTCCCACTAAATTTATTGTAATCACAAGTCTCATCTTTGATAAATTCAAACTCTTTAAATACTACGTCAAAATGATAATTTCACTCCAAGTTGTTTGCTTCAATCCATCTCATGGATTTCTGCAACTTGCACATTTTATTAGAATTTTATGGATCAAAACTTTTAGGTTGTATCAAACACATCCTTAAGTATGTTCCTGTTAAGGAATGCTATTTTGACATCCATTAGTCATATTTCATATTCAAAATATGAGGTCATAACAATTAGAATTCTAATATCCTTAAGAATGACTGTATGCAACAAAGTTTTATCATAATCGATATTATGAGTTAACTTTACTCAATTAGTCGTGCTTTAATAATATGCATTTTGCGATCCATGTCCGTTTTCTTGAAGAAAATTCATTTTCTATCCTATGGTTTTTAAGCCTTCGGGTAGAACAATCAAGTTCCAAACTTGATTATGTACATGAATTTCCCCTTTAGATTTTATGACTCCAAGTCATTGATCTAAATCCGGAGCGGACTTTGCATCTCGATAGGTGATAGGTCAATCATTCTCAATGATATCTTCCTTATTACTTTCTATTACGAGAAATAAATATTTCTTGTTATAGATAATATCCTATCATATATGCAAATAATCTTGTGTGTGATTGAACGAATTTCAACATCTCCTTGTGAAACATCGTTCAATTTCCCTCAATCTTCAGAAAAAGAAAGAGAGACTCAGGTCAACGTAGTTCGAGTTTGCAAAAGATTTTTGAGAAGAGAATATAGATCACACAAGCATGTAAGGCCACATAAAGGATAAAGGAGAGAGGGATAAAAATACTCACAGTACTTGCATTACCCATTAAAGGGTGCAAAATTAACTCAAGAATGAGTAAATACTCATCCTTAATTTTTTTCATAGCCCCTACAAGAGATTTTAGCGCAAAAACAATACATGCATATAATATAAATTATTTATTGCATATATGGGGACGGAGTAAATACAAGCCAAGAAAGTACTTTTTTTTTAAGTCCAGGGACTGATCTGCAGTTTTCTGAAAATTTAGGGACTGTTCTGCAGTTTTGAATTGCAGGGACTCTTCTGTAAATTCTTGAAGGGATGTCTCGTACGAGACATTAGATGTCTCGTACGGGACATATCTTCCGAAGCCCAGATTCGAGACAGAACAGATTCAAAACAGAGCAGTCCGAAAATTCATAGAAAAATTCAGAAAAAAAAAAAAATATTTTTAGCAGAAAATTACAGAGATTAAAAACACCTAATTTTTATGCAAATCTAACCCACTTAAATTAAATCCCCAGAAGAGTCGCCACTGTTTGCATCCGAGAAGATCCTCGCTCGCCTTTTTTTTATTTGAGAGTCGCCACCATGTTGTTGAACGGAACACGGACCGTGCGAATCTTGAGTTCGGGGGTTAAGTTATGGATTGGGAAGGTCGAGGAGCACCCAATTCACCCAATCTAGGATTGGTCTTGCTTAGGTGTTTTTAATCAAATAGCAAATAAACAATTAAAATAAATAAAGACAATAATTATTTTTTTAATTATTGGAATGTCAGATCATGTGCTTCGAGACCATCTCCATGGATTGGAGAGGCTCTAGGCTGATCCTTTTGATGGGATTACACTACTCTAAAACAAAGAAGGAGATAAGAAGTAGAGATTAAAAGCGTAGGAATTTACATAAGCATTCTTCAAGAATCCAATTGATGGCCTTGACTAAGGCCTTGATGATCCAAGAGTTTTATGATGATTTTGGCTTGAAAAGATGAGTTTTTGATGGTGTTTTGGTGTGAGGGAGGAGTAAAAACAGGATTATTTGGAGAGAGGCTGATTTCGAAGTCGTTAATCTCGTAGGAGGTGATTAGGGACCATTAGGAGAGTCTAGGGTTGAAAGACTCTTTATTTATAGGTTTAGATTACTTAAGGACCAAGTCTGGAGGTGGAGAGGTTTAATTAGGTAAGGAAATCAGTAGGAAATCACCTAGGAAGTCTCCTATTAGATATTCCCCGTATTAGAGGAGTGCTGGCAAAAAAACGAGATTGGGACGGAGAAGGAAACTGGATTAAGCCCGAAACAGCAGGAGATGTCTCGTACGAGACATCCAATGTCTCGTACGAGATATCCAGTACAAAAGTATTTTTTTGTCCTTCTGTCAGTTTCATTTGTTCATTTTAGCCCCTAACTAACGGAGTCAGTTAGAAACTTAAAGAAACATGACGAAACTAACGAGTTTTCATCCAAATACAAAGGCGAAACATAAGAGTAGTGTAATCATAAATTTGAGTTCAAAATGGGGTGTCTACAAACCCATATCTGAATTGGCGTCTGAGACAACCGTCCACATGAACAACAAGATCAAAAAGTTAGAACGCCGTCTACAAGAAAATGCCCATGCCTCGGAAGCCCAAAGGCGGCTACATCAAATGGATATCTGTACCCTCGTCGAGTGCCACGCACAAAGGCTATGCGCCTTAAACGGATATCACCAAAAGGAGATAACTCGCCCTCATGAGTAGACGACTCCGACAACTACAAAACCAAGTCAATCAGAGACCTCGTGACACATTTCCCGTGGAAGACATGGAACATGCCGCCGAAAACCCCTCCAACAATTGAGGAAGAAAATGGACCATCGCGCTTCATAGGAGCCTATCCCTAAAAAAACAAAAAAAAACAAAAAAAGATAGAGTCTTCCAGCCTCGTAGGATATAGACTGTCACCAAAGTCCGTCCCGAACTGTGTCTTTTTATTTTTACAAAGGTCCACACTTGGACATGTATGTATAAAGTTAACCTAAATAAAAGAGTAATTTTCATTCTCTTCTCTCTAGACTTGAGACATTATTTGCAATATACATTTACTCTTGAAATTGCCTTGCTTGTTATTATCAATTGATTGCTACGTCCCTAAAATGATGAATTGACTTCTAAACATACTAGTCAATGTAGACACCCCGCCTTGGACCGCTCACCCCAATTGCACATTTGATTTTGTGTTTCTCCCCATTTTAAGTGTTTCTCGTTAGTTTCTGTCACTTCCGTTAAGTTTCTGACTGACTTCGTTAAGTCCAGGGACTAAACTGAATGACAGGGCTGACTTTCTAGTCCATTCTGTCAAAATTGCCTTCTCTGAGTCGCGCGCCTCCGACACTAGGAGCCAGGCGCGCGCGCCTCCCGCCCCCAAAGCAGGAAGCGCGCGCCTCTGGGCATCAGTTACAGATTTCTGGCCAGGATTCCCTCCCTTGCTCAATTTACAGGATTTTGCCCGGGAAGGATTTCTTGGTGACTGAGTTTTGGCACCAAAAACACCCCTCTTTCACCTATAAAAACCTCCCTTTACCTCCATTTTCAAGGACCGAAGATTGAACTTACAAAAACTATACCAAAATCACTTTCTAAAGGTTCTCCAAGGATTTCTTCAAGCAATATTTGAAGTTCTTCAAATTTTAGGTAAAAGTCTATCTTTTCCTTTCTTTTCTACTTCATCTCCTCTCTCTCTTTTACTCTAATCAAATGTGCAATCACCCAAATCATTTTGAGACATGACTCTAATGATCACCTCATCTCATTGAGGTTGGTTAAGGAGTTATCTCCTACATTCCAAACTCTATTTTAAACCCCCTTTTCATGACTTAAAGAAGAAGAAGAAGAACGTTATTATTCATGTAGATTTTGATCAAGCAAGACCAACTTTAGTTGGGCGAGATGGGTGTTTCGGTACTTCCCATCTCGTAATCTAACCCCCGAACCTCAAAACAAAGAATCTCTGTTTTCGTAATCAAACTTAGGCTACAATCAATAGGTTTTTCTTATGTTCCTCAAAACATAGGTGGCGACTCTAAAACAAGTTAGACATCCTAGGATAATTCACCGCTCTAGCCAAGCCGTGGTTCCCCCGGGGTATCTACAGTCAATGGCGACTCCGCTGGGGACATTTGAGGGTTAAACTTGCATTCTGATCGAAATCTACATCTTTTCTGGGCATTCTGATTCCTGATGGGGGAGGCGCGCGCGTCGGGCCGTTTAATCCTAAGGCACGCGCATCCCGCATCAAGAACCAGAATCGTCCACTTCTTCATGTTCTTCATCTTCTTCTTCTGCTATTCTGCACTAATCACTTCTGCAGGGGTTACAATTTGAACATAGGACCAGGGCAATCCCCTGAGTCCAAAGTCTGACATTCTGACATGTGTGACCAGAAGCGCGCGCCTCCCATAAGCATTGCGCCATGAAGAATTGCATGTTGTTAATCTGGGTACCGAAGAAGAGCCAAAAGAAACTAAGATTGGAAGCTTCTTCAAGGGGACGACAAAGACAGATTGACTGCACTACTACGGGAGTTCGTGGATGTGTTCGCATGGTCATACAAAGACATGCTGGGTTTGGACAGAAAGGTAGAGGAGCACAGGATTCCGATCAGAGAAGATGCCAGGCCAGTAAAGCAGAAGCTCAGAAAGATCAAGCAAGAATGGTCTCTGCAGGTCAAAGAAGAGATTGAGAAGCTCCTCAGTGTGGGTTTCATCAAGGTTATCGAGTATCCGACATGGTTAGCCAACATTGTGACAGTCAAGAAGGCAAACGGAAAGGTTCGAGTTTGTGTAGACTTTCGGGATTTAAACAAAGCTTCCCCAAAGGATAATTTTCCACTCCCTAATATCGACATGCTAGTCGACTCCACTGCTGCCTACGAGGTTCGCTCATTCATGGATGGGTTCGCTGGGTACAATCAGATTCTCATGGCCGAGGAAGATCAACATAAGACAGCCTTCACAACACCGTGGGGTACCTTTTGCTACACAGTCATGCCATTTGGGTTAAGAAATGCTGGGGCTTCCTACCAAAGAGCCGTGACAGACTTGTTCCACGATATGATCCACAAAGAAATCGAGGTCTATGTGGACGACATGATCATTCACTCCAAAGGGACCGATGGTCAACATTTAATCGATCTCCGCAAGTTCTTCGAAAGGCTTCGTCAACACAAGATGAGGATCAACCCTGCAAAGTGCACGTTCGGGGTTATCCGAGGCAAAGCTCTTGGTTATATGGTCACTGAAAGGGGAATTGAAGTAGACCCCTCCAAAATCAAGGCAATCATTGACATGCCTCCTCCAAAGACGCAGAAAGAGATTAAAGGTTTCATGGGCAGACTACAATACATCAGTCGGTTTGTGCACCAACTCACTTCCATGTGCGAGCCAATCTTCAAGCTACTCAAGAAGAATGTGGCTCTAGAATGGACCGACGCGTGCCAAGAATCCTTCGATCAAGTGAAGCATTACTTGACGTGCCCTCCTGTTCTAGTTTCGCCGCACAAGGAGAAACCTCTGTTGCTCTATCTCACTGTCAATGATGAAGCCCTAGGGGCTATGTTAGCACAAGAGCAACGAGAGTCCACAAAGGAGAACGCCATTTATTTTGTCAGTCGCCGATTCCAAGGAGGCGAAAAGAACTACTCTGTCTTAGAGAAGTCATGTGCAGCATTGGTCTGGGTCACTCAAAAGCTCAAACACTATATGGAAGCTTTTCCAATCAAGCTAGTAGCAAAGGTGGACCCGCTCCGCTACATCTTCGAGAAGCCTTTCATGTCAACAAGAATAGCCAAATGGTACTTCATGCTCGCCGGCTATGATATCACTTACGTCACACTAAAATCCGTCAGGGGGAAAGTGTTTAGTGACCAGCTTGCCGAATTCCCGTGTGACGAAGTGAAGGGGGAAGATGTACAGTTCCCCGACGAGCATTTAATTTATACTGCAACCGAGGAAATTAAGTGGCAACTTTTTTTCGATGGCGCCGCCAATAAACATGGTTTTGGTATAGGAGTATTGCTTGTCGATCCAAAAGACATCTACACTCCCATTGCCATCCGCCTGGAATTCGAAGCTACCAACAACATTGCCGAGTACGAAGCATGTATAGCAGGGCTCGAAGCAGCTCTCGACAGAAACATCACAGAACTAGAAGTATTCGGCGACTCTTTGCTCCGTATCAATCAAAAATCGGGTAAATGGAGAACCCAAGACCCGACTCTCCAATAGTATGGTCAGCACCTTGAAGAACTGGTTGAACAATTCCAAGAGATCACTTTCAACTACCTGCCAAGGGATAAAAATCGCTTCGCCGATGCACTGGCCACCATAGCTTCATTAGTCGAAATGCCCAAAGGGAAAATGGTGAAGCCTTTCAAAATTGCCCGAAAGAACAGTCTGGCATATTGCATGAGTATCGAGATCAACGAGGTTCAAACAAAATCTCTGTGGTATTCGGATATCATGAATTTCCTCAAAGATGGCACTTATCCCGAGAATATCAATAAGAAGTCTCAAGCAGCTCTGCAAAGGTTAGCCTCTCGGTACGTACTGATTGGGGACCGAGTCTATAAAAGGCACCACGACGGGATCAATCTCTTATGCGCCAATGAGGCCGAAGCTCAAGAAATAATGTGTGAAGTGCACGAAGGAGAGTGTGGACCCCACGCGAATGGGTTTATGCTAGTCAAGAAGATACTCCGCATTGGTAACTATTGGAGCACTATGGAACGAGACTGTATCGAGAAAGTCAAAAGGTGTGCTAAGTGCCAATTCCACGCTAATCTACAACATGCTCCACCCTCGCAACTTTACAACATGGTCACACCTTGGCCTTTCTCTTGTTGGGGGATAGACATCATCGGTAAAGTTCATCCTGCCGGGAGCAATGGGCAGTCATTCGTCCTAGTGGCAGTCAACTACTTCACAAAGTGGGTCGAAGCACAAGCCTATCAGACCCTCAACACAAAGAAAGTGGCCGAATTTGTAAAAATTAACATCATGTGCCGATACGGCGTGCCTCATGAAATCATTTCCGACAACGGCTCTCACTTTGAGAAAGAAATGGGTGCACTTTTGGTAGAATACAAGATCACCAAGCACAAGTCATCTCCTTACCGTCCCCCAGCAAATGGCGCGGTCGAAGCAGCAAATAAAACCATCGAGACCATCGTCAAGAAAATGGCCTCAACAGGAAGGGATTGGCCCGAGAAGCTACCTCTAGCATTGTGGGGCTACCGCACATCAATATGGTCTGTAACAGGAGAAACTCCCTATGCATTAGTCTATGGTTCTGAAGCCGTACTCCCTATCGAACTTGAAGTCCCATCTCTACGGGTCCTCCTCGAGAATCAAGTCAACGAGGTCGACTGGATGCAAAGTCGATATGAACAACTAGCCTTGCTCGACGAGAAAAGGTTAAGAGCACTCGAACGCACAAGGGCGTATCAGCAAAGGATGGCAAGAGCTTTGAACAAAAAGGTGAAGCCTCGAAACATCAATGTGGGAGATTTAGTCTTAAGACAACATCCTCCTAATGCCATGAATCCCCTGGGGAAATGGGGACCCCGATGGATCGGTCCGTACGTGGTCAAAAGATACTAAGCGGTGGTGCAGTCCGGCTCGTGGATTTAGATGGTGACCAGCTTCCAAAGGAGGTCAACCTCGACAAGCTCAAGAGGTTCTACGCTTAATAAACAAAGACCATAAAAAAAAAAAAAAAAAAAAAAAAAAAAATCGCTCGCTAGGTTGAAAACCTGCAAGGGCGGCCTAGGCAAAAATTAGAGCACGTGCAAAAAAGAAGCCCGCTAGATTGAAAACCCGAAAGGGCGGTCTAGGCAAAAAACAGGGTGCACACAAAAAAAAAAAATAATAATAAAAAAAAAAAATGGTCTTTGTTTGTTTGAACTACGAAGACCTGAGCCTCCCAATTGGAGGAACGTAGGCAACCTTCGAGTGCGGTCTAAAACATATCAAAAATACCCAATTCACTTCAAATAACAAAATGCAATTCTTATTCATTCAATGAATTATTCGAGCCATTACAACGGATTTATTGAGCAACAAAAGACATCAAAATATTAAATCCTAAAACAAAGTGGTCTAATTGCAATCTCTTAGGGTACTAAGAAAAATCCAATTTTCTCTTAGCTTCCAAAGGACCACCCGATCGTCTCTCAATCCTTTTCTTCTTGGGTAACAAAGGAGCACTAATACGCACCGAAACCTTCTGTGTTGCAACACGTCTCCTAGCATAAAAGTCATCCAAAGGAGTACCGAAAGGGTCAGCGAGAATGTTACTCGAATCAGCAGCAGCCTCCCTATATCTCAAAGTGCTGCTAGGCTCAAAACCCTTTCCCAACAACTCGGCACGAAGCACGTCAACCCAAGTGATGCCATGGTAAAGGGTGCCAAATAAATAATCCAAGTAGCTCTCGGGAAGGAAGACACTCCCCCGATGCAGAGGAGCAAAAGCCCAACGGTTGCGGTCATCTCCCCAAGCCGACTGAAGCTCACTCGAGAAGTCAGGACCCATGTAAGCAACTGGACGAAGCATTCCGTCCCTCGGGAAAGGAATTGTCTGTTGGCGACCGAACTGCCGCAGAACCCGCTCTGGCTGGTAAAATGAAGAATCTCTCAAACTGGATACAACCACGTGCTGAAAACCAAGAGTCCACTCCACAAAAGGACGAAGACCCCAAGAAGAAGGACACCACTCAATATCAACGGTCACCCGAGAGGCAAAGAATTTCTTCCAACCATCTTCAGATAAATCCCGGGTCAACAGCTTCCTCCTATGAACAGCAAAGGGAGACAAATCACCATCCGGGGAATAAATCTTGAAGTGTTCCCGGAGCCATATGGTCAAGAGCAAAGGGCTTCCCCGACACATCTTGCCCATCCTATGTAACTCATCAAGGCCGTGCAACGTCTCCCCTACGATAAGAGGGATTATACTAAATTGTTGCTCCTTGGCTTGTAAAATAATCTCAGCCAAATGCGCATCCGCAGTCCCGAAGGGTGCAACAAACAGTACTTTACTAAAGAGACAAGCGGCCATGGCATTCCTCTTGAAAGATTGAACCACCGGATCCTCCGAGTGTAAACTGAAGAACATCGGCAACTCAGTTATGTCGACCACAATACCGTGCAACATCTTCCTCACGTCCTCAACAGGGAGATTCAGTAACTCAACCCAAGAGTCAATGGCACCACGGTGATATTTAGGGACAGCAATCCGACCGGCCAAAGGCATGCTGAGGATGGCCCCGAAATCATCAACAGTCGGCACCATTTCATTAGCCGAAAAGTTGAAGGTATGGCTGTCACAATCCCAGAAAGCCGCGGCAGCTCTCAACAAATTCCAATCCGGCTTCAACGTCCGCAAAGTGAAAAGAATCCGGAACCCGAAGTCTTTGATGAAAGCTTTCTTGGGATGGGTCTTGAAAGAATACACAAAAGTGCCCAAGTCCTTTTCATACTCACTAACAACCTTGGCATCAAGGGCAAAAGAATTGGAAGCCATGGAAAATGTCGATCACAAGCAAAGTTAAGCAATAAGATGATGTTTAAGAATGGCAGAAAGGAGCTGTGAGAATCAAGTGGTCGAACATAAGATGATATTATAGCTGTTGGGGGCTCTTTTGGTCAGCAAATGTCAAGCCCGGAATTCTGCCTCCCAGACGCGCGCGCCACCCGCCAGCAGTATGAAATGCGCGCGCGTCCCAAGCCTACATAGTAAAGCGCGCGTCTCCCAAGTCTAAATCACTTCAAGTCAGAGATCTCCAGCTTAAATCAAGGCACAGCCCCTGTCCTCGGACACCCAGTTGGGTACACATTCTTCTGGTCCGCCGTTAAGGCATGTCAAAAAAATTGAAAGTAGGATAAAAACTCCCACTCAAAAGTAGGCCGTCCTCCCACGGATTCCGAACTCCCTAAGTTCTGTCACGGGTGCCACACCCCCCTCAAGAGTCAATCTCAACATTTCATCCCCAGCAGGAACATTTTTCTGGTCGCGGTCAACTGTGCCCGCACCCCATAATTCAAAAAGTCAAGTGTGACTCCAAGTGGCACGAGACTTCAAAGCAATATTTCATCAACGGATTTCACTAACGGATTCGTCCTCAAAGGTTCACTAACGGCCTCATCAACGGATTCACTAATGGATTCGCCAACAAGGGTTCACCAACGGACTCATCTAAGGGATTCACTAACGGATTCATCAAACGGATTCACTAACGGATTCGTCAACAAGGGTTCACCAACGGACTCATCCAAGGGATTCACTAACGGATTCATCAAAACGGATTCATTAACGGATTCGTCAACAAGGGTTCACCAACGGACTCATCTAAGGGATTCACTAACGGATTCATCAAACGGATTCACTAACGGATTCGTCAACAAGGGTTCACCAACGGACTCATCCAAGGGATTCACTAACGGATTTACTAACGGATTCGTCAACAAGGGTTCACCAACTGACTCATCCAAGGGATTCACTAACGGATTCATCAAACGGATTTACAAACGGATTCGTCAACAAGGGTTTACCAACGGACTCTTCCAAGGGATTCACTAATGGATTCATCAAACGGATTCACTAACGGATTCGTCAACAAGGGTTCACCAACGGACTCATCCAAGGGATTCACTAACGGATTCATCAAACGGATTCACTAACGGATTCGTCAACAAGGGTTCACCAACGGACTCATCCAAGGGATTCACTAACGGATTCATCAAACGGATTCACTAACGGATTCATCAACAAGGGTTCACCAACGGACTCATCCAAGGGATTCACTAACAGATTCATCAAATTGATTCACTAACGGATTCGTCAACAAGGGTTCACCAACGGACTCATCCAAGGGATTCACTAACGGATTCATCAAACGGATTCACTAACGGATTCGTCAAAAAGGGTTCACCAACGGACTCATCCAAGGGATTCACTAACGGATTCATCAAACGGATTCACTAACGGATTCGTCAACAAGGGTTCACCAACGGACTCATCCAAGGGATTCACTAACGGATTCATCAAACGGATTCACTAACGGATTCGTCAACAAGGGTTCACCAACGGACTCATCCAAGGGATTCACTAACGGATTCATCAAATGGATTCACTAACGGATTCGTCAATAAGGGTTCACCAACGGACTCATTCAAGGGATTCACTAACGGATTCATCAAACCGGTTCACTAACGACCTCATTCAAAACATTCAGCCGGCAGGTTCACCTAACGGATCATGCCACCCCCTCTATCAACAAAAGTCGCTCACACAGGGAGCGCACCACTATCTCTCGCAATTTCAAATTCCTGCTTTCATCGAGTCTTTGCTTTTTCTTGGTGATGTCCTCGGCGGGTGTTTTTTAACTTTCGTCGACGCGTTTTGCTTTGCAGTCCACGTCGCCGAGGGGCTCTGTAGAGACCCCGCCTTGGACCGCTCACCCCGATTGCACATTTGATTTTGTGTTTCTCCCCATTTTAAGTGTTTCTCGTTAGTTTCTGTCACTTCCGTTAAGTTTCTGACTGACTTCGTTAAGTCCAGGGACTAAACTGAATGACAGGGCTGACTTTCTAGTCCATTCTGTCAAAATTGCCTTCTCTGAGTCGCGCGCCTCCGACACTAGGAGCCAGGCGCGCGCGCCTCCCGCCCCCAAAGCAGGAAGCGCGCGCCTCTGGGCGTCAGTTACAGATTTCTGGCCAGGATTCCCTCCCTTGCTCAATTTACAGGATTTTGCCCGGGAAGGATTTCTTGGTGACTGAGTTTTGGCACCAAAAACACCCCTCTTTCACCTATAAAAACCTCCCTTTACCTCCATTTTCAAGGACCGAAGATTGAACTTACAAAAACTATACCAAAATCACTTTCTAAAGGTTCTCCAAGGATTTCTTCAAGCAATATTTGAAGTTCTTCAAATTGTAGGTAAAAGTCTATCTTTTCCTTTCTTTTCTACTTCATCTCCTCTCTCTCTTTTACTCTAATCAAATGTGCAATCACCCAAATCATTTTGAGACATGACTCTAATGATCACCTCATCTCATTGAGGTTGGTTAAGGAGTTATCTCCTACATTCCAAACTCTATTTTAAACCCCCTTTTCATGACTTAAAGAAGAAGAAGAAGAACGTTATTATTCATGTAGATTTTGATCAAGCAAGACCAACTTTAGTTGGGCTAAATGGGTGTTTCGGTACTTCCCATCTCGTAATCTAACCCCCGAACCTCAAAACAAAGAATCTCTGTTTTCGTAATCAAACTTAGGCTACAATCAATAGGTTTTTCTTATGTTCCTCAAAACATAGGTGGCGACTCTAAAACAAGTTAGACATCCTAGGATAATTCACCGCTCTAGCCAAGCCGTGGTTCCCCCGGGGTATCTATAGTCAATGACGACTCATTAAGGATGAATGGACCTAACAAAAATGAAAAATGCTAAATGCAAACAATTAATCTTGATGTGAATAAATATTGTGATCAATTGGCATGAAGAAACCATTAATGGCAATCTTCCTTCATACACATCCCCAATACACATTCTCGATACACAATTCGATACACATATCCGATATACATTTCCCGATACACAACTCGACACACCTTTCCTATACAAATTCTTGATGAACATCAAAGGCATCCTAAGACAATGGAAAAGCAAGGATGTTGTTGCTCAACCACCAAGATTCAACTGTGATCGCACGTGCGCAACCAAGCAAAGGACTTCATGTGTCCCCCAAAGAGGATGAAAGCAAGACATAGTGGATGTCCTACCAAAGAGCTACAAAAGGCCATCACTCAAGGGTATCAAGTTGGGGCAAATATTTCCCCGCTTCCCCTAAAAAAAAAAAAATCCCCTAGGTTGAAAACCCGAAAGGGCGGCTTAGGCAAAACAAAGGGTGTGCACAAAGAAAAATAGGAAAAAGAGAAGGGTCTAACTCCGAGAGCCCATCAAATCAAAATGAACCAAAGAAGCCCATGATAAGCAACCACCTCAAAAGGTCCAAGGAATCTAAGCTCGGAGTTCACCAAAAAAAAAAGGGGTTCGCCACAAAATGTCCAAGAAGCAACATGATCTACATCAACAAAGCAACAACATCCATCAAAAGAACACCAACTCCAGTAAAAGACGACTCATAGCCGGACTACGGCGACTTGAGCTCTTCAAACTGAGGGGAGCGTAGGCAACCTTTGGGTCCGGTCATAATGTAAAATAAAATTTTGGTTCTCTCAACATGACCAAGTTATCTTCCCTCGGTCCCATCAATGACTGATTTCCCATACGCACCTTTTTTTGTCACATTAAGGACCAATCTCCCCTAAACACATTCTTCTTCTGATCTTGTCATTGATCGAATTCTAGTCTCAATTGATCACAACATTTATACATGTTAAGGCTAAATGCTTGTTATAATCTTGACTTAATAATAAACATGGTCCATTCAAGCAATCATTTTGATGATATTAACTACGGCAAATTTCAAATGTCTCGACAAGTCTTCTTCTCTGCATCTTAGGAAAGAGCTAAACACTTATGTTCTTTCAAGCAAGGGCTTCCTCCAATTTCATGATACATTGCTCAAAGAGCTCACAAACATAAAGGGACTCTCTCCCACCTAAATAAAATGCCCTTGCATGTTTCCTCCAAAAGATACCTCAAGTCCCCGTCCCGTCGAGTCGGCTGGATCACTCATAAATAAAAAAAAAAAAAAAAAGGCACCAAAAAAGTAGTCCGCTAAGTCGAAAACCCGCAAGGGCGGCTTAGGCAAAAAACAGGGTGTGCCATAAAAAGACGCAAAAAGAGATGCCCGCTAAGTTGAAAACCCGCAAGGGAAACCTAGGCAAAAGAAAGGGTGCATCATAAAAAAAGGGATGGGTTCCTAACCTCATTTCAAAGGTCAAAAGATGATACTGGGTCTACGCCAACATCAAAGGTCGAAGGACGACATCGGGGCTACCGGAACAGCGACGACAATAAGGACATGGGGCTTGTTGGTAGTGGTGCCCTAGGCACGTTTAATAAACGTTGTAATTGTTATCATTTATTTCATATTAATAAAGAGATGTTTTGATTATTATGGTTGTTCATGTTTACTTATAATAATCCCCGTCCCTAGTACTTGTTAAGCACTAGTATAAAGGCTAAATGATCATGGGATGATCATGTTAGATTTATGGGTACTTGTTTGGAACAAGGTACTGGACATGACCCGCTGTATGAGATTTATGTCATGGTCTATGTCGTACATATATCTCATATTAGTTATGTCATTTGAATCCTTAGACATGAAGTTATTATAGTCTTCCACTTGATGAACATTGTGTTTGTCATATTCAAACGCTACCTTAACACGGTAGTTATAAAGGGTATGATTGGCATAATCGGATTCCCGTTGGGAAGAATAATAAGCTAAATGGATTTGTCCCTCCACGGAGAGATGTCAAGCTTGGGCCCCTCGAAGGAATGATGTTGATGAAATGTTCGGCCGGACTCAATTGGATTGATTGGATCAACAGCATTTGAATTATTAACATATTCGGAATCGAGAAAGTATTGAACAAGACAAGTTGACTGTTTGACCATGACTTGTGTTCAATGACATCGTGGACAAAGGGATTGTGACATATGCTAAAGGAATGCGAACTTGTATCTAGTTATGCTATTTGGGTAGGTATGACAGTTTGCTAGAACCTAATCATATCTTATGGGATCATGTTTGAGCCCATTGCCAACTTAGTATAATCCTAGAGGGTCAAACACAATAGAACGAATCTTAAATAAAAGGACTGTATTGGAATTTAGGGTCGAAGGACCTCAAGGGAATTTCTGGAATTATTCTGGGCCTCCTGGTCAACCAAGCGGGCGCTTGGGTTGAACCAGGCGGGCGCCTGAATAAGCCGGAAAAGGCCTTGACCTTCTGCCCAAATGAGCGGGCGCTCGGGTGGTACCGGGCGGGCGCCTGGTCTTGCCGACAAGAAAATTCCTAATTTGATTAGGAAAGGTTTTTGGCACAAGTTACCTATTTGGAATAGGTCTTAATTGTGTATAAAAACCCCAATTCGGTTAGACCATATTTACTAGTGCTTTTGTGAGTCTCAAAGAGTTTGAGAGAGATTTTATTTTGTTCTAAGATATCATTGATTGAGGAACAAAATAATTCACAAATAAATTCCATATAGTTCTTTATTAAATTGTGAAAGCGTGTTTTACAATTATTGGTCTAGCAACCAAGATCGAAGAAGTTCCTTTGATATTCGTTCGAAGTGTGGATACCGCTAGAGGGTGAATTTTATCATCTTACAAAGTTCGTGATTTGTTCGTGATAAAGCTTCAAGATCTTCACCAAGACCAAAGAGAAAAATTCATAGCCATCAAGGGTTAGTTATTCCTCTATTCATCTTGTTGTATTTGATTTAATCATATGAACGGATCTATGGCTTTGGGTTTCTTAAAAAATTTAATTGGTATATTCCGCTGCGCATGTTACTTGGAAACCCAACAGTGGTATCAGAGCCCCGTTCATGTTGATTAATTCAATACTTGGATCATGTTATGTGTATATAAATTGTTTATGTGCCAAGCATGATATGAATATTGGATTATATGATGTTTATGTGTTTTGTGATTTTATGTGGTTTATTGTTTTGCAACTTTAATCACACGATTCAATCGCAATAAAAATTATGGTGGATTATGAATTATATCGATTATTGATTTTTGATTAGATCAAAGTTTTAATAATCGGGGGAAAAATAATTTTGAGACAAAATTTTCGAACTTTAAAATTCTACACCATTCTGACCATTCAGGCGGGCGCTTGGTCATAACCAGGCGGGCGCTCGCTCGGCAGAATATGTTCTGATTTTGGATAAAATCTGAATATAGAATTTTCGATAAATTCAACAAAACCAGTAACAGAACCAATCCAGACTTGCTGATCTGGAATGGGTTTTGGGTAGTTGGTTTGTGTGAGGATTTTGGGGTTTGAATTTCCTATTTGTTTTAGTCTTGTGATTCCTAGATTGGTTCAAGTTTTGGATGGCTAATCTGCGTTCATCGAGATTGTGTTTACCAAAATTGATCGCAATCAAAGTTTCAAAGATAAAACGAAGTTAGAATTATGAAGAGTTCATAATTGCTAAAATTGAGAAACAAAGTTCTTGATTCAATGATTGGAGATCCATGTGGAATTGTGAATGCAATTGGCCTACGTTCATCGAGGCCATCTATTGCTTAGTTTCGGCCACATGGACTACTTTCTTGGTTTCTTGAATTAGTGCGGGATTGTGGTTGCCTAATGGGTTAGTTCGACCGCACTTCTTGTTATCTTGATTTGGAGATAATAACCAAAGTTGAAATAGTCTCATCCTCATAATTATAGAGAAACTAATGACACATAAATATCATGCTTAAATTAATAGAGATTAATTTAGTGGCTAAACTTGATGTGTAACATGTTTATATTATGTGCTCATAAATGTGTTAAATGCTATATGTGATGAACCTTCAAAGAAAGTTTTAAGTCCTTCTTTGCCATGCCATGATTAAAACACTTGTTTATATATGGGTGATTTTGATGTGGGTTCGCCTCCGCGAAGTGCATTGATTTTATTCATGTATGAGCAAGATGAGGTTCATTAATTTAATGTGGGCTTGCCTCCGCAAGGTGCGTTAAATTGAATGGTTCCTATACGTTTAAAATGGTTGGACTTAATTAGGCGTCAAAACAGTTTTGGGCCTAGGCAAAAGATGAGATTAAACATGCTTTTTGAAATCGGATTTCTCAAAGAATCTCATAAAAAAGATCTAAGAATCATATGGGATATGATTGACATGATTGTCTACCTAATTAATTTAGTTTTTGAGCGGTCCGCCTCCGTGGACTCAAAAGTTAAATTAAAGTTGGATCTTAGCCCAATTAAATTATATTATACATTGGATGTATAAGAAGGTTATATAATTTAGTGGGAGTATTTGTTTGGAAAAATACATTGTTTATCTCTTTAATGAAAACCGGTACTTATTAAATTTTGGAAATTTTGCATATTTGTAGATAATGACTAATAACACTCAATCAATGTCGTTGCGATCGATCCTTGAGAAGGATAAGCTCGAAGAGAATGGTACAAACTTTATGGATTGGATCCGTAGCATAAGAATCGTTCTTAGGCAAGAAGATAAGTTGTACATTCTCGATGGGCCTCTCCCTGCTGAACCACCGCCTACTGCCCCTAGGGTAGAAAGGGATAATTACAAGAAACATCGTAATGATTCTAGAGATGTAAGTTGTCTCATGCTTGCTGCTATGTGTTCAAAACTCCAACAAAGTTTGGAACATTTGGAAGCCTATGAGATAGGCGTGGAGTTGAGAACCATGTTCCAAGAGCAAGCTAGGCAAGAGAGGTACAAGATTATTGTTGCATTCACTACTAGTAAAATGAATGAAGGGCAACAAGTGAGTCCTCACTTTCTTAAAATGAAAGGTTATGTAGAGCACCTTGAGAAACTTGGCTATCCAATCCCATTGGAGCTAGCCACGGATCTCATTCTTAATTCATTGCCTAAAAGTTATAATCAGTTTGTGATGAATTATAACATGCATGGAATGGATAAGAATCTCTCTGAGTTGCATGGGATGCTCAAAACTGCAGAGATGAAAATTGTGGAGAAAGGTTCTCCCGTGCTCTTGGTTCATGATGGGAAGAAGGCTAGTGCCAAAGGAAAGGGTAAGAAAGTTGTCAAACCCAAAATAAGCAAGGCAAAGGTTGCCAAGCCTTCTGAGGCAAAACCCGATTCACAAAAGGATGCAATCTGTTTCCATTGTCAAGAAATTGGTCATTGGAAACGTAATTGCAAGGCTTTCTTGGAAGAGCAAAAGAAGAATAAGAGTAGCAAGACTGCGTCAACTTCAGGTATCTATATGATAGATATTCTCCTTTCTACCACTGATTCTTGGGTATTGGATACCGGATGTGGTTCTCACATTTGTCTAAATGTGCAGGGACTAAAGAATAAGAGACTGCTTAAAGAAGGTGAAGTAGATCTACGCGTGGGGAATGGAGCAAGAGTTGCTACATTAGCCGTAGGGACTTATGAAGTCACTTTACCTTCCGGATTAATTCTTGTTTTGAACAATTGTTATTATGTTCCGGATTTAAGCAGAAATATTATTTCAATTTCTTGTTTGGATAATGAAGGTTTTAAGTTTCTTATTGAGAATAAGAAATTTTCTATTTATTTAAATGATGTGCTTTATGGTCTTGCTAATTCATTTAATGACCTTTATATCTTGGATGTCAAGAATGAAAATAATGACAATGTCTATCATGTAAATAAGAAATCTAAACCTAATGATGTAAATCATACTTATTTGTGGCATTGCCGTCTTGGTCATATTAATGAGAAGCGTATCTCAAAGCTCCATGGGGACGGACTTTTAGGTTCATGTGACCTCGAGTCATATGATACTTGCGAGTCGTGTCTTCTTGGAAAAATGACTAAGACACATTTTACCAAGTTGGGTGAAAGGGCAAGCGACTTATTGGGGTTGATACATTCCGATGTATGCGGACCATTAAGTAGCAATGCTAGGGGAGGATTTCAATACTTCATAACCTTCACTGATGATTATAGTAGATTTGGGTATGTTTACCTAATGAAACATAAAAGTGAAGCATTTGAGATATTTAGAATATTTCAAAATGAAGTAGAAAAACAACTTGGCAAAAGTATAAAGGCACTTCGATCAGATCGAGGTGGTGAATACTTAAGTCAAGAATTTGATGATCATCTAAAGAATTGTGGAATAGTTTCACAATTGACTCCACCCGGAACACCACAATGGAATGGTGTGTCCGAGAGGAGGAATCGGACTTTGTTAGACATGGTTCGATCAATGATGAGTCAAGTTGATCTTCCAATATCCTTTTGGGGATACGCCCTAGAAACCGCTGCTTTCTCACTAAATCGTGTTCCAACTAAATCGGTTCAAAAGACTCCATATGAGATGTGGAGCGGAAAGAAGCCTTGTCTGTCTTTCATGAAGATTTGGGGTTGCGAAGCTTTCGTCAAAAGACTTGTCTCAGACAAACTTGCACACAAATCTGATAAATGTATTTTCGTGGGATATCCTAAGGAAACTAGAGGATATTACTTTTACAACCGTGAGGACAACAAAGTGTTTGTTGCCCAAACTGGTGTCTTTCTAGAGAAAGAGTTTCTCTCCAAAGAAATCAGTGGGAGTAAAATAAATCTTGAAGAAATTCGAGACCCAGAAAATAACATTGAACCAATAGTGGAACAAGAACAAGAACCACAAGGAGTTGTGGAACCTGTTCAAAATACACAAGCAACTCGCAGATCTAGTAGGTTACGATCCGAGCCCGAGAGATATGGATTTCTCGTAACAGATAGTAATGAGGTAGAAACCATTGAGAATGATGAACCGTCAACCTACCAAGAGGCGATGTCTTCTCCTGATTCGGACAAGTGGCTTGGAGCCATGGAATCCGAATTGCAATCCATGCAAGATAATCAAGTTTGGAATTTGATTGATGCGCCCGAATGTGTAAAAACCATATGATGCAAATGGGTCTTCAAGAAGAAGACTGACATGGATGGGAAGGTGCATACTTACAAAGCTAGGTTTGTAGCGAAAGGTTATAGGCAAGTTCATGGTATTGACTATGATGAGACCTTTTCACCCGTAGCAATGATCAAGTCTATAAGAATTTTGCTTGCCATTGCCGCATATCATGACTATGAAATATGGCAGATGGACGTCAAAACCGCTTTCCTGAATGGAAAACTTCAAGAGGATATGTATATGACACAACCAGAAGGTTTTAAACAAGATTCTAAGGTATGCAAATTGCCGAGATCCATCTATGGATTGAAGCAAGCTTCTAGGAGTTGGAATCTCCGTTTTGATGAATCGGTCAAAGAGTTTGGTTTCATCAAGAACGAAGGTGAGCCTTGTGTATACAAGAAGATTAGTGGGAGCATAGTGCTATTCCTTGTTTTATACGTGGATGACATATTGCTCATTGGAAACGACATTCCTACACTTCAGTCTGTGAAGACTTGGTTAGGAAAGTGTTTTGCAATGAAAGATATGGGTGAAGCCGCATATATTCTTGGCATTAAGATCTATAGAGACAGATCAACGAGACTACTTGGTTTAAGCCAAAGTACATACATTGACAAGGTCATTAGAAGATTCTGTATGGAAAATTCTAAGAGAGGGACCTTGCCCGTGCTACATGGAGTTTCTCTAAGCAAGACTCAATGTCCTAAGACAAACGATGAGCGTGAGAAAATGAATGATGTTCCATATGCTTCGGCAATTGGGTCCATCATGTATGCCATGATTTGTACTAGACCGGATGTATCTTATGCTTTGAGCATGACAACTAGATACCAATCCGACCCTGGCGAAAATCACTGGATAGCTGTAAAAGCAATTCTTAAGTACTTGAGAAGAACTAAAGACTCCTTTTTGGTCTATGGAGGAATGGAAGATGATCTCGTTGTAAATGCTTACACGGATGCAAGCTTCCAAACCGACAAAGATGATAGCCGATCGCAATCGGGTTTTGTGTTTATGTTAAATGGTGGAGCTGTAAGCTGGAAGAGTTCCAAGCAAAGTACAACCGCTGATTCTACAACAGAAGCTGAGTATATTGCTGCATCGGATGCTGCAAAGGAAGCTGTTTGGATTAAGAAGTTCATAACTGAACTTGAAGTGGTTCCTAGTATTGCTAATCCAATAGACCTTTATTGCGATAATAATGGTGCTATTGCTCAAGCAAAGGAACCAAGAGCACATCAAAAATCCAAACACATACTTAGGCGTTTTCATATCATTCGAGAGATCGTTGATAGGGGAGACGTAAATATATGCAGAGTACCTACTGATGACAATGTTGCGGACCCGCTAACAAAGGGACTTCCACAAGCTAAACATGATGGTCATGTTAGGTCCATGGGTATTAGATACATGGGAGATTGGGCCTAGGGCAAGTGGGAGATTGTTGGTAGTGGTGCCCTAGGCACGTTTAATAAACGTTGTAATTGTTATCATTTATTTCATATTAATAAAGAGATGTTTTGATTATTATTGTTGTTCATGTTTACTTATAATAATCCCCGTCCCTAGTACTTGTTAAGCACTAGTATAAAGGCTAAATGATCATGGGATGATCATGTTAGATTTATGGGTACTTGTTTGGAACAAGGTACTGGACATGACCCGCTGTATGAGATTTATGTCATGGTCTATGTCGTACATATATCTCATATTAGTTATGTCATTTGAATCCTTAGACATGAAGTTATTATAGTCTTCCACTTGATGAACATTATGTTTGACATATTCAAACGTTACCTTAACACGGTAGTTATAAAGGGTATGATTGGCATAATCGGATTCCCGTTGGGAAGAATAATAAGCTAAATGGATTTGTCCCTCCACGGAGAGATGTCAAGCTTGGGCCCCTCGAAGGAATGATGTTGATGAAATGTTCGGCCGACCTCAAATGGATTGATTGGATCAACAGCATTTGAATTATCAACATATTCGGAATCGAGAAAGTATTGAACAAGACAAGTTGACTGTTTGACCATGACTTGTGTTCAATGACATCGTGGACAAAGGGATTGTGACATATTCTAAAGGAATGCGAACTTGTATCTAGTTATGCTATTTGGGTAGGTATGACGGTTTGCTAGAACCTAATCATATCTTATGGGATCATGTTTGAGCACATTGCCAACTTAGTATAATCCTAGAGGGTCACACACAATAGAACGAATCTTAAATAAAAGGACTGTATTGGAATTTAGGGTCGAAGGACCTCAAGGGAATTTCTGGAATTATTCTGGGCCTCCTGGTCAACCAAGCGGGCGCTTTGGTTGAACCAGGCGGGCGCCTGAATAAGCCGGAAAAGGCCTTGACCTTCTGCCCAAATGAGCGGGCGTTCGGGTGGTACCGGGCGGGCGCCTGGTCTTGCCGACAGGAAAATTGCTAATTTGATTAGGAAAGGTTTTTGGCACAAGTTACTTATTTGGAATAGCTCTTAATTGTGTATAAAAACCCCAATTCGGCCAGACCATATTTACTAGTGCTTTTGTGAGTCTCAAAGAGTTTGAGAGAGATTTTATTTTGTTCTAAGATATCATTGATTGAGGAACAAAATAATTCACAAGTAAATTCCATATAGTTCTTTATTAAATTGTGAAAGCGTGTTTTACAATTATTGGTCTAGCAACCAAGATCGAAGAAGTTCCTTTGCTATTCGTTCGAAGTGTGGATACCGCTAGAGGGTGAATTTTATCATCTTACAAAGTTCGTGATTTGTTCGTGATAAAGCTTCAAGATCTCCACCAAGACCAAAGAGAAAAATTCATAGCCATCAAGTGTTAGTTATTCCTCTATTCATCTTGTTGTATTTGATTTAATCATATGAACGGATCTATGGCTTTGGGTTTCTTAAAAAATTTAATTGCTATATTCCGCTGCGCATGTTACTTGGAAACCCAACAGGGCTACCCCAACATCGATGACAACAAGGAAATTGGGGTTATCCCAACATCAACGACAACAAAGACATTGGGGCTACCCCTACAACGAAGGCATTAGGACTGTTCCTACATCAACGACAGAAAGGTTCCCTACTGCCGATCACTCCTAAGAAATGGATAAAGCTCAAAAGGACTTTATGCATGGAAAATCTTGGAGTTAGGTTAAAATCAAAATTCGACTAAAAAGCTTCGTTAAAAGATTTTCCTTTAAAATAAGCATTTCCAAATTTGCCCATTTGGCATCATTTATCAAAAACAATGTTTCAAGCAAAATGTTTTCGGTCTCCCCTCAATATGATTTTCCCAAAGTCTTGAACTTTTTCATCCATAATGTGTCTTAAAGGTCGCCCCTAGGATCTCCCCCGGTGTCAAGAGAATGTCAACCATCCCGTAGTATAGAGTTGACCAAATCCAAACTTTGACCAAAGAGGTCAAATGTCGGCAGTCCTAACTGGACGTAAGACCAGTCTTTCAGCCTTGACCCAAAGTGGTCATTTTAGGTTAAAACCTTCAACCCCGGCAGTCCTTAGTCAGATGTAAGACAAGTCTCCCCGTCAACTCCCCAAAGATGGAGTTGACCCAAGCCAAGCCTTGACCTAAAGTGGTCATTTTAGGCTAAAACCTTCAACCCCGGCAGTCCTTAGTCGGATGTAAGACCAGTTTCCCCATCAAAGATGGAGTCGACCCAAGCCAACCCTTGACCCAAAGTGGTCATTTTAGGCTAAAACCTTGATAGAGATCAACATAATAGGGATAAATTTAGGTGTTTATTTGAATTCTTTGTTATTTAATTGTAATTTTCGGATTTAATAGTTAGTAGGTAATATTTTCATGCTTAGAAGTAGATTTAGGGTTTATTTTGTTATTTTAGGCTTCTATCAGGTTACCATATAGATTAGGCTTATTTTTAGACGTGTTTGACTTCTTTTCCAAGTCTTAGAAGTCATATAAAATTAGGGTTTCATGTAATTTCGAAATCAGTTGATTTTATTGAAATTTTTATTGAATAAACTTGAGAGTTAATTTCTTCAATTTTCTCGAGCGAAAATTGTCGATTGATTGCAGAATTTCTCGAGCGAGATTCAGTAGTTAATCTCTATCATATCTTCCGCTACGTCAAACCTTCAACCCCGGTAGTCCTTAGTCAGACGTAAGACCAATCTCCCCATCAAAGATGGGTTGACCAAATCCAAACTTTGACAAGAAAGGTCAAGTTAAAATTGCCCGGCAGTCCAAATATGATGTAAGCCCATTCCTTTTAAATAAAATGTTTCTCGGTAGTCCAAATGTGAGTTAAGACAATTCCTTTTAAATCAAATGTTTCCCGGCAGTCCAAATGTGACGTAAGCCCATTCCTTTTAAATCAAATGTTTCCCGGCAGTTCAAATGTGACGTAAGCCCATTCCTTTTAAATCAAATATTTCTCGGTAGTCCAAATGTGACGTAAGCCCATTCATTTTAAATCAAATGTTTCCCGGTAGTCCAAATGTGACTTAAGCCCATTCTCTTAGTCAACCATCCTGTAGAGTAGTGTTGACCAAATCCAAACTTTGACCAGAAAGGTCAAGTTAAAATTGCCCGGCAGTCCAAATGTGACGTAAGCCCATTCTCTTAGTCAACCATCCCGTAGGGGTAGTGTTAACCAAATCCAAACTTTGACCAGAAAGGTCAAGTTAAAATTGCCCGGCAGTCCGAATGTGACGTAAGCCCATTCTCTTAGTCAAACCATCTCGGTCAAGTCAAAATTTCCCGGCAGTCCTAACTGGGCATAAGGCCAAAGACTCCGATAGAACCTTAGGAAAACCACTAAGGCGAGTATCTTAGGAGAGGATAAAAGATATCCACCTACCAAAACATCTTAGGAGAGGATAAAATATATCCACCTACCAAAACATCTTAGGATAGGATAAAAGATATCCACCCACCAAAACATCTTAGGAGAAGACGAAAGATGTCAACCTTCTGGGTAAGCTCCCGCTAAACAGCTCCCATGTCTCGAAAATTTCCTTCACTTGAACTACGTTAGGCTTGATTCCCCGCAAATGGGATACGTAGGAATCCTATATCCCTAGGTCTAGCCATTTAACCCAATCGGTCAAACCGTCCTCCCATCATAGACAGATTAGGATGCTTTTTAAGTCAATAATCTTGCTTTCCTAAAGCAACGTTGCCGAGGGGATCTGTAAGTACCCCAATCTGAATTAAAACCAATTTAGAGGTATTCTTAGTACTATTTAAGGATAAACCTGATAGGCTAGGACCTCACTAGGATAAACCAAAAACCTTAGGACTGTTCTGGAATAAAAATGGAAAATTCCATATCTCGCCAGGATAAGCCGTACGGATGGTTTTACCCCGAAGAGGCACCAGCCGTACGCATGGTTTAGGGCCTCCAAGTCCCTATAAATTAAAGCCCTTACTGATCATTTCGGGGGGGGGGGGGAGAAAACACAATTTCAGAGGGAAAACTCTGCAGAAATATCACCATACTTGAGTGAAAGAGAGGAAGATAGGTTAGAACCCAAGATAGGTGAGACCTTCTTCTCCCCATCTCCTCTTCATCTCATATCCCTTTTATTGATATTGCTTACATTATTTTTCATTTGCATTATTGTCTATTTCATTTCATGTCTTTACCTTTATGTAACTTTATGAATTGGAACCAAGTCATGAGGTGATTCCAAGATACCCTTCACATTTTTTGTTTGATTTAAGGGTTAAAATCAAAGGATGATCATGACTTGTTATGTTTATGTCATTTACATTCTTGCCTTTACTTTCATGTCTTTACTTTTGGCTTGGTGATCCATTGCACATATGGAGAGAGCCTTGTATATGTATCTTACATTTATTCATCTATGGCCATGATAACCATGTTTGGGTGGTAAAGCTTAAATCTTTATCATCCAAACTTTGATTTAGCCTTAAAAATGTCACCTTTGGATGATAAAGTTTCATTCTTTACTCATCCAAATGGTTGCTCAAAGCCATGTTCATCACCTTTTGTCTTTCTTTCTCCAATGATTGTCTTGATCATACCAAAATCCTTTGTTTTGGTGTTTAATCTAATGACCAAAGGTATATGAATGAACATTTGAAATGTTTATATACAATAATAAACTGAAAAGGTCACATTTCTGTCCAGTTTCAGCAGACTGCTCCGTTTCTGCTTGAAATTGGACTGTTTTTGATAAATCTGTAAAAATCCCCAGGACGACCATAACCATCTGTACGGATGGTTTGGCCAGAGGGATATTTTTGTATTTTGAACAATTCCTGTCAACTTTGTAACAAATAAACCCTTTTCTGTTAATTTTCCAGCAGTTTCTGTTAAAAATGCAGTTTCTCCCATCTTTAAAATACACACACACTTGCACATTTTGGTCAACGAACATAGCGAGACCCGGACTTCCGGGGCGGATTGGGTGAACTATGTTCTTCCCAAGACGTAACCTGACATCCAAACTCATTTTCTCTAACAATTTTTGTTGAATTGGGTTTAAAATTAATTTAACGTGGCTACTCCGTTAACTCGTAAAATAAAGTCCCGTGTTTGATCCCACACGCCCTCCGCACGGGTATCTTACAATAGGTGAGAGATTATTATTGGAGAGTAGCCATGCTAGATCTATGTGAGCGCATGTGGTAAAGTTGTAATCTTTACATATAATATTTTAATGATATCCTGACTAAGTGCCCCCAGATGTAGTCATGTGTTGACGAACTGGGTTATCAAACATTGGTGTTCTTGTTCTTTCATATTATCATATGTTGATTATTTTCTCCATATTGATGACTGCTAGTATGGGCTAGTGGATGCGGAGATCCCCCAATTCCCCAACACTTATATTTAAGATTAATTACTTAAGTTAAATAAGTATAATAGCAAATCAAAAAAATATTCTAATACATACAAATAAATTATCCCACAGTAAAAGATAATTAGAAAATACTTTTGATGTGCACAAAAAAAAATAGTAAGTAATTATCTTGTGCCCAAAGGGGGCAAAATGGTCATTGAAAGTGTTAGGGCAAAGCCCATCTCCCACTATAAATAGAAGACAATCTCCTTGCCATAAGAAGGTTCATTTTTCTCCCTTAAATCCTAAATTTCTAATTATGTTCCAGATTCTTATGTTATTGAGAGAGATGCTGATTCTCACACAGGAGGGTTTTTGGGGGAGAACCCTCGCCCACCCCTATCGGTGTTTGCTTTCTCAGGTAGTAGGTGGAAGATCCAAGCCGATGTATTTCTAAACTACAACACACGGATTACGGAGCGGACCCAAAATTTTTGGTAGCTTCATTTGGTTCCGTTGCCGGGACTTGAACGGATCTTTATTTTTCAGCCTGAAAATTGTGGAAAAAGAGAAGAAGATAAGAGACAGAAAGGAAAGAAGACTCGGAGCAAGAATAAAAACCTCATTTCTTCATCTCCCTCCGGCTAAGAAGAAGACTCCATTGATGGGACTTGATATTTGAAGATTTATTATGGAAATGCAATGGCTTAGGAATCTGGATAATAAGACTCTATTTATATAAAACTAAGGCAAAGGAAGAGATTCAGCAGTTTGATGAAAATAAGTCCGGCGACTTCATACGTCAAAGCTACTTACCGGAGTGACCAACTCGCCAGAATACATGGCCAGGTATAAACAAAACAAAGTAAAACCAGTTGCCTCATTTCTGAATTCAAACCAAGAAAACAAAAGGAGAGGTCTCCAGTTATGTTGAGAAGCTAGAATGTCTGGCTCCGTTGTCGGAAACGACTTTCCGGAGAAACTAGGAGAGAGCGATTTTCCGGAGAGGGCAGCTCGCATTAGTCTACTTGTGTAAACAGAATGACACGAAAAATGGACGCCTCTGGAAAAATCGACAAACGGTGCCGGAACGCGCTGTCGCCAGTCACCACCGTTAAACAGCCGGTCAATGTTGTCCGACAAAAACCAGAAAATGCGCTCCATTTTATCGTGGTTAACAAATAAGTCAAACGAAAAAGAAAGAAGGAGATGAACTTTGCCACAGAAAGGGGCCATTTGAAGCTACGATCTAGCTTGGCCACCAGAAAATGTGGAATAAAGGGAGAATGTCTCGGACTAACGAGCTTGAAATGGGAAACAAAAGTGATAAAATCTCGGGCTTGGCAAAAATGAACACAAGTACGAAATCGCCAATGGTGTCGATCACCGCCGATCATTTCAGATTTGTTGCTGGCGATTTCCGGCTACTCACCAGCCGGTCGTGACACATTTGCTCGTTACATTTTTGTCATTATTGGTATACTTTTACATTGCCTTATTAGTTTAAAATGTTAATCTGTGCTCAGTTAAATAAATTCATAACAAGGTAGTTTAGAGGTGCAATATAAGTATGCCTACTTGAAGGATATCTATTCTACCTATCTCTGACTTGCCTATTAGTATTACTGTTTGGGAATAAAAATATGTGCTGCACCAACATCTTGAAGTCTTCAACATGCTAAGACATCCTGCATCCTGACATATGCAACTTGATTAAAACGCATGTTTATTTTGCAGATAATTATCTCTTCCTATTTTTTAGGTAACTATTACGAAAATAATGGAGCATGATCAGTATCAACCATGACCCAAAAGAAGACTTGGTCAAATCAAGGAGTCGAGCTAATCTACTTCGAATGTGGATAACTCTCAACAAACCTCCCGAGAAATGTGGCTCAACTACTTAGTTCGTGATCTCTTATTTTAGTATAAATAGTGACACCCAATTTGTAATGCACACACGCACTCTTACTCTTGAATTCTCAGCAACAACACTTATTCATCTCATTGTACTTTCATTATCATTAATAAAATTCCATCTTTGAGGTTTTATGCCGGCGAACAAGTTGTTCAAGGGCTTTCCTCGTTAATTATTGTGTCATCATATTCTTGAATTCTTTACAATCCCATTCCATTGTACCCAATTTCATTCCTTCAAGTTAGATCCCAAAATCTGACCAAAACAATTTGGCGCTGTCCGTTGAAAACTTTGGTCTTATAATTGTTTAAGGAGTTCGAGATGTCTACCGGAATGTCTTTGGCAATGACTTCAGCTGGTATGAGATCTACGGTGGAGTCAATTCCAGTCTCATCTATAGTGGTGGCGACTTCAACTCAGCGCATTGGTAACGTATCACAACCAATTCAGATTCAAGATGGAGCTTCTGTTACTGCAAACCAGGAGGTCCCTATTGACATCGCTTCCAACCTGACCACCATGATGCGTGAAATGAGGAACCATATTCAAGTCCAGAATGATACTTCTACCATGCTGATGAACCAAGTTGCTAGGTTGCAGAATGAAGTAACTTCTCTTCATGGAGGAACGCCAGCGATACAACAGACAAGCTTCCCTAGTATCTTTTAGTCTGTAACTCCAAATGCACCTTCTAGCCTGTACTCTCCTTATCAACCAAGAAGGCTTGCTTTTGGGAGTGACATTGCTGGATCGTCTGGATTTGGTGGGATTACACTGGCAACCAGCATGATCAATAGCACAATCGTCAATCATGAAACTGTCGTTCCAACTTCGACAACATTCCTGACTCCTACGACAATGGCAGCAGGGAGTTTTAACCCTCAAACTGATTTCAATCATTATAATAATTATCATTTTGCTACAGCTAACAATGATGCAGGTAGTCTACTTGGCCGACAGATACAGGAACTGAAGGATTTGGTCATGAGCGTGCCAGGATTGACTATACCACACAACCAGGCTACTTCAACCTGTTTCAATGAGTCTCGTTTTGCTCCATCTATAGCCGATGTCATTATCCCTAAAAAGTTCAATCCACCCCATATGAAACAATATAATGGTACCACTGACCCGACCGAGCATGTTGCACTCTATCAGAAGAAGATGGACGTGGTCCACATCCCACCTCAGTATAAGGAAGCATGTTTTTGCAGGGGCTTTGGCTCAACTCTTACAGGGGCAGCCTTGCGTTAGCTGATCAACCAGCCTCTAGGCTCTATTGGATCCTATACTCAACTTATCAATATGTTCAATAATCAGTTTTCTTGTAACAGGGTATTTGAGAAACTGACAAGTGATCTTTACAGGGTGGTCCAGCAACCTGATGAGCTTCTCAAAGATTATCTCAGTAGGTTCAATAGGGAAGCAGTGACCATCACCAACCTGGATACTACTACTGCAATAGAAGCATTCAGGATGGGACTCAAAAAGGACTCACCCTACTACGATGATCTAGTCATGACACCTTGCAAAAGGTTGGATGAAGTCAGAACCAGAGCATCCAGATTCATCAGATTGGAAGAAGACAAGTTGCTTCAGGAGAAAACGACAAAGAAGAATACAACTTCAGACCATTCCAGTGGCAAATCAGACTCATTCCATTCTGGCAGCAAGATGGAAACATCTCATGCCAGAACTAATAGGGGAAAACCCTACTCTAAACCTGACTCCTCTAAAATTCATGTTGTAGATGATAATGATAAGGATGATGATTCTTCATACCCCCAGAATAGATGACTATTGTTTCTCTGTTGATATTGCAGGATTGATCAATGCCATGGACAACCTGGGTAAGAAAGCAAGATGGCCCAAGAAGGCTGACAAACCTTCAATAAGGAAAGATAAGTCCAAGTGGTGTGTATATCACGAAGACTTTAGGCATACTACAGAGAATTGTATTGCACTTAGAAAAGAGATTAGCCATCTGTTGTCCAAAGGTCTCCTCAAAGAATTGCTTGGTAGAAGGCGTGGGCGTATTGAGGACCGTGCAGACAGCCAGGAGAAGCAAACTGAGAATCCACCATCTCATCCACCTCCAACCAGAGTGGTCAACATGATAAGTGGCGGCTCAGATATCTGTGGAACAACTTATTTGGCTGCAAAACGTCGTGCTGCAGATGCCAAAGAAGATAGGTCTTACTTGCCATCTAGATATGTGAGCAAAGATAAGGGGCAAGAGATCACCTTTGATGAAGATGATAGGGGCAACATCCAGGATCCTCACCATGATGCATTGGTCGTAAGACTTCAGGTTGCAAACTGTTTGGTTAGACGTATTTTGATTGATAATGGCAGTTCAGTCAACATCGTGACAACCGATGGTTTAAAAGGAATGGGTATCCCACTTGAGAATGTGACTAAGCGCTCGTCTGTCTTAGTTGGATTCAGTGGTGAAACGAAGCATACGTTTGGAGAAATCACTTTCCCAGTATATGTTGAAGGGATTAATTCCATGGAGAAGTTCTGTGTTATAGAATGTCAATCATCTTACAATATCATCTTGGGAAGACCATGGATTCATAGTGTAAAAGCAGTACCCTAAACTTACCATCAGTGCCTCAAGTTGCCAACACCTTGGGGAGTCGTAAAGGTGTCAGGAGATCAGCAGTCAGCAAAGGAATGTTACAAGGTATCGATGAAAGTAGCAAGCAGTCCCAAGCAGGCATAGCAATTACAGCGAAAGGCACGGGATGTACTGGAAGCCTCTAAATTCGATATCAAGGAAGTACAACTTGATCCTTCTAATCCCGATGTCAAAGTTCTCATAGGTGCAGACTTACCTTCTGATATAGAAGTAGAAATCATTGAGTTTTTGAAGAGCAGGTTGAAATGCTTTCCTTGGAAGCATGAAGACATGACTGGAATTAGCAAAGATGTTATTACCCACAAATTAAATATTGATCCAAATGCCAAACCTATCCACCAGAAAAGAAGGAAATTCGCTCATGAGCGTAATCAGATTATCAGAGAAGAAGTAGAAAGGATGCTGAAGTCAAAGATGATCAGGGAGGTTGACTACCCTAGATGGTTGGCCAATGTGGTAGTTATGGAGAAGAAGAACGGTAAATGGCGAGTCTGTGTTGACTTTACAGACTTGAACAAATCATGCCCTAAAGATCCATTCCCCTTACCTCACATTGACTCCCTAGTTGATGTAACTGCAGGCCATGAGGTCTTAACATTCATGGATGCTTCTTCAGGATTTCAATAAATTCAAATGGAACCTTCTGATCAGGAGGACGCAGCGTTCATCACTCTAGATGCTATTTATTGTTTTCTTGCAATGCCTTTTGGATTGAGAAATGCAGGAGCAACCTACCAGAGATTAGTCAACATGATGTTTAAAGATCAGATTGGTAAAACTATGGAGGTATACATCAATGATATGGTGGTAAAGTCTAGGTGCATTGAAGACCATGCCAGAGATCTTAAGGAGGCTTTTGACATCTTAGAAGCATTCAACATGAAGCTGAACCCTTGAAATGCAACTTTGGTGTTAAGTCTGGAAAGTTCCTCGGTTATATGGTGACCAAGAGGGGTATCGAAGCGAGTCCAGAACAGATCAAAGCTATCATCAACTTGAAGTCTTCAAATAATATCAAAGAAGTACAAAGGCTTATAGGCAAAGTTGCTGCTCTAACCAGGTTCATCTCCAAGTCGTCTGACAGATGCAGGCTGTTCTATGAAGTACTCAAAAAGAACAAGTTGTTCCAGTGGACAGAAGAGCATGAAGCAGCCTTCAACCAGCTTAAGGAGTATCTTGCTACTCCACATTTGCTTTCTAAACCACAAACAGGTGAGACTTTATATCTATACCTTTCGGTTTCAAAAAATGCAGTCAGCGGAGTATTGGCAAGAGAACAAGATGGTTCACAACTTCCTGTTTATTATGTAAGTAAATCTCTTCTAGATGCAGAAACCAGGTAATCCCATCTTTAAAAACTTGTACTCGCTTTGATAACTGCTTCTATTAAATTACGCCATTACTTTGAAGTTCATCCTATTATTGTGAGGACTAACTATCCTATCAGGAACGTGATGAGGAAACCTGAGATGTCCGGCAGGATGGCAAAGTGGTCTGTACAACTTAGTACATACGACATCCAGTATGAGGCAAGGACTGCAATCAAGTCATAAGCCATAGCAGACTTTGTGGCAGATTTCAGTCCCGACCTCCAACCTGAGGTTGAACTTGAAGTCCAACAAACTGAAGGGTCAAACTCTCCTAGATTTTGGACGCTTTATACAAATGGAGCATCAAATGCAAGGGGCACAGGTTTGAGTATAGTCTTAAGATCCCCTCAAGGAGAACTAATTCCTCAAGCTGTGGCTTACGAGTTCAAGGCTACAAATAATGAGGCTGAATATGAGGCCCTCATCATGGGTTTAGTTACTGCTTTAAGTCTAAATGTTAAATTCCTCAATGTTTATAGTGATTCCTTGTTGTTGGTTTAACCACTTCAATGGATCTTATACAGCTAAGCATAGTAGGATGTCAAGTTATTTGCAGCATGTTAAATCATTGGCTGGACAATTTAAAGAATTGACGTTCCAACAAATCCCAAGGGAGGAAAATGCTGAAGCTGATGCATTAGCCAACTTAGGTTCAAGTTGCAGAAGCATGTCAAACAATACCATCCCTATCATTCACATTCTACATCCTGCAATAGAACAACCTGAGGCAAATAAAGTTGTTGATCAACCTGATACGACGATTAGACTCTTGAACGAAGTGACATCTTGGACACTGCCCATAATAAAGTTTTTACAGGATGGAACAGTACCATAAGGTGTCAAGAATGCTAAAGATTTCAGGATAAATGTATCAAGATTTATATTAATTGATAATGTACTGTTTCGTAAGTCATTTACAGGTTTGTACATGAGATGCCTGGAGCCACTACAAGCTGAACTAGCTTTGAAAGAGCTACATGATGGTGAATGTGGCAATCATTCAGGGGGCAAATCATTATCTTCTAAGGCATTGAGAACAGGATATTATTAGCCAACTATGCGCCAAGATGCAATCAAATATGTTCAGAAATGTGACGCTTGTCAGAGACATAGCAACATCTTGCACCAACCTGCTGAGCCTCTTCATCCTATACTATCACCTTGGCCCTTTATGCAGTGGGGAATGGATATTATTGGAAAGTTTCCTAAGGCACCTGGGGGAAAAGTATTTATGTTGGCTATGACTGATTATTTCTCGAAGTGGATAGAAGCTGAAGCATTCGTTCAAGTTAGAGATAGAGATGTAATTTCATTCTTAAAAAGGAGTATCATCAGCGGGTTTGGAGTCCCTTCAGAAATTATTTGTGACAATGGTTCCCAATTGGTCAGAAAGAAGACTCAAGACTTCTGTACAAGATGTGGAATCAAGTTGATCACGTCTACACCAGTACGTCCTCAAGCCAATGGTCAAGCTGAATCAAGCAACAAGTTGATCGTGAATAACCTCAAGAAACGTGTTGATCAAAAGAAGGGTATATGGGCAGAAGATTACCACTAGTATTATGGGCAGACAGGACAACTCCTAAGAATGCAACAGGCCAAACTCCTTTCTCCCTAGTTTATGGAACTGAAGCTGTGATTCCAGTAGAGTTTTCCATCCCAACGACTAGATATGGCTTAATAACTCCAGAGGACAACCAGATTATACTTGCAGAAGATCTTGATACTATAGATGAACTTAGAGACCTAGCTAAAATCAGGATGGCAGCCTATCAGCAGAGGATCTCCAAGTCTTACAACAAGAATGTCCGTATTAGAAGGTTTCAGGTTGGAGACATGGTCCTCAGAAAGGTTTTTCAGAATACACGACAGTTGAACGCGGGAAAACTTGCAGCTAAATGGGAAGGTCCCTACCTAGTTGACGCAAAAACTGGAAAAGGCGCATACTGGCTTTCCACCTTGGATGGCATCAGGATACCAAGAAGCTGGAATGCAGTTCATCTTAAAGCATACTACATGTAAGTTGTAGCTTGTCCATTCAATCCCGAAAACAGGTATGATGTATTTTAACCTAGTTTCCATTATGTAATTTCAAATTTGATTATCTTTTTGAACACTTACTGACTTAAGCATCAGAGGGATGTTAGCTAATCTAACACCCACCCCTAACATGTGTTTGTTTTGCAAGGCAATTCAAAGTTCCAACTTAGGTTAACATAATCGACATGTTTAAAGATCATACATCTTTCTTAAGTTTAAAGGTTCAAACACCTTCACCCGTGCGCACTTTTTTCATATTTGACTAAGTTACAAGCTGGCCAATGTACTTTGTACATATTGATTTCCATCTTGGACTTATTCAACTTGTGAACTCAAGTTATTTACAATTGGTTGTGACATTTACATGTTATCAATGACAGAAGTTTAAAAAGATTAAAGGCATCTTTTTCATTTCATACTGCTAGTAACTACATGTTACATCATGCATATTGAAAAGACAACTTCAACAAGTTGTTAATTTCTTACCAAAATGTGGCACTATTAAGTCAGTTTTACAACCAAAACACCAAAATAAAAAGTTCAAACATACTGAACTACTTTAACAGAACATCCAAAAGATCCAACCCATGCTATTACAAAACATGAGTGGACCAAAGTTCAAACAGGGAACTTGTCCCAACAAAAACCAAATTACATCCTAATTTTTTTTTTAAACTGTCTTAGAGGACACCCCCTCTATTCAGAAACTAAAAACTTAAAATAAATTGTTTAGAAACCTAACATCCTGCAGGAACAACGGAATAACTTACCCTTCAAACATCCAATTTGACATCTTGATTTTCACCCACTTGCTCAGCAGCAACATCCTGAGGCTTGGAACTGACTTCTCCAGCTTCTTCATCCTTGATTCATCCTTGATCCCTCTTAATGCATCCTGTTCATCATCAAGATTCCACTCTGTATGCTTCCCAGCCCGATACTCTTCAATCATCTGAATTCTAGCCTCAAACACCATCTTGCCCGCTTATCTGGTCAATCGTTCTTCTAAAGCCTCCAATCCCTCTCTGTTCAGTTTGTTCATCTCAGCTACCCTCATTACCCATTCTCTGATTTCTCCTTCCTTCTTCTTGATCTCTTCCCCCTTAGCAGCAATTTTAGAATCTTTTTCCAGCAACTTTTCCTCAGCATCTTGTTTAGCCTGAAAGGGCGCCTCTGCTTTTCCCCTCCAAAGTTGAACTTCACTAGCCAGCATGTTCGTAGCATCTTGAACCTACAATTAACAGGGTAATTCAGGCATTGAATGAAGAATCTATTAGCATGAATAATCAAACTTACCTTTTTAACAAGTTTCTTCTCAAAAGGTTCTGAGGCATCCAAGTCAATAAGGTCAGCCTTCCTCTTCTTAAAAGCTACCATGTCTCCAATCATTAACTTTGGTTTAGAACTCTCAGGCTTCGGGATAAGAGATTTTACATCTTCATTCTTTGGCTTCTTGAACCTAGCAATCAAATTGCTAACACCACCTAGACTCACTTGCGAAGGAGTAGCTACAATCAAGATATAATACAGAATTACCATGGATATCTTGTGTTAACATAAATGAAAGAGTAAAATCTTACCAGACGACATCCCTGGACCAGCTTGTAAAGTCTTGCTTGAACTCTTCTCTTCTTCAACTTCACCTTGATCAAACGGAGTAACAGGACAGATAAACCTACGCTTCTTTGGTGATAATGCACAAACAGCTTCAACAATACTCAGAGTATCTTTTCGCCTTGGGAATAGGTCATCAATTTTCAGAACTGTAAGATTAGAATCAAGTTGTTAGATGCAGAATTTAATCATGGAACTTATGATAATGTAGAAGAAAATCAACTTGACCCTACCTTCATCCAACCAGAACGAATTAAAACTTCCAACCCCTTCCAGACTAGACCTTTTCACATAGAAAAACCTATTTTTCCATTTTCTATCCTTATCTGTCGATTCTGTAACCAAACTATTAGCCTTAGTTTTAACCCTAAATCCAAACCTTTTGCTCCCATGTGACCTCAAATCATAGCAAAAACCTAATTCCTCCGAATCAACTTTCAAACCCATATCAGCACTCAACCTTTCCAAATTTATCAGATTCCTCCACCCAACTGGCATCAACTGGGTAAAGGCTAGACCTGTGATTTCGAAAAAAATGTGCAATAGAAGGGGGGAAAGGGAATGTGAGGCCAATCAAGAAAGGATACTCTAAAAATCCAAGCCATTCGCTAGAAACACAGTCGGAGGTCATAAGGGCGTTAGGCTCCAGAAATTCAGCACCTTCTGGAAAATACTTCTTCAAATCTTCAACATCAGCCGGTGTAATTTCACATCTCTCATCATAAGGATGGTCTATAAACCCTAAACAAGTAAAACCCCCAGGAAGACCCTCCATCTTAAAAACGAAAATATAAGAATTTGAGAAGGGATTAATAGAAACTCACCAAAACCGATGGAGAAATTGTAGAACCCTCGAGAGCTTTTCTTTGCAGAAGACGAAGTTAAAGAGATGCCCTCTTTAAATAATCCTAGCGGTTATAGACTCCTAGAAGGAGTTATAGACCTATTACTCTATGCAACCGCCACGTCTCATCCTTTCAATACAAAAGTGGTTGCCAGCAGTTTTAAGATGATTTTTGACTTTTAAAACTCCCTCTTTCTTATTTTTAAATTTCAAAAATCAGGGGCAATTGTTTGGGGATAAAAATCTGTGCTGCACCAACATCTTGAAGTCTTCAACATGCTAAAACATCCTGCATCCTGACATATGCAACTTGATTAAAACGCATGTTTATTTTGCAGATAATTATCTCTTCCTATTTTTTAGGTAACTATTATGAAAATAATGGAGCATGATCAGTATCAACCATGACCCAAAAGAAGACGTGGTCAAATCAAGGAGTCGAGCTAATCTACTTCGAATGTGGATAACTCTCAACAAACCTCCCGAGAAATGTGGCTCAACTACTTAGTTCGTGATCTCTTATTTTAGTATAAATAGTGACACCCAATTTGTAATGCACACACGCACTCTTACTCTTGAATTCTCAGCAACAACACTTATTCATCTCATTGTACTTTCATTATCATTAATAAAATTCCATCTTTGAGGTTTTATGCCGGCGAACAAGTTGTTCAAGGGCTTTCCTCGTTAATTATTGTGTCATCATATTCTTGAATTCTTTACAATCTCATTCCATTGTACCCAATTTCATTCCTTCAAGATCCCAAAATCTGACCAAAACAATTACTAATAAAGTAAAAAACATGACTTGATGTAACTTACTTGCGTTAACAAGGGAATATGATCACTAAAATTATAGTACATCGTGAGCTATTGCATGCTTGCTTGCTTACTGAATCAGTGAACTATATACCTTACGGGCGTAAAAATGAATAAATAGTATCTTGTCGTGAGTATGCTCCATGTCAATTATCATGTCCTGATTCAATTGCTTAATTTTGAACATCGTTAAATAAGACAATCACATGCCATAACATTGATCAAAATGAATAAAATGAAGCAGATGTTAGACCCGACGGGGTCTAGCCCAATTACGTGACCTATGGGTTCAACTAGGTACGTGAATCAAAATCATTGATACGGACCTAATTAATTAATTTTAGTCAAATAACATTATGGGATAAATTAATGTAATCAACTAGTACAATTAAAATTGTACAAAGCCTTAATGGGCCCAATATCTTTCTATACACCTTGATGGACGGTGGAGATCGATTAGGTTTAGGGTTTTGGTTCCATCTCCTGCCTACTTATATTAATGCCCTTTGGGAATTAGGGTATCATAACTTTTACCCTACCGCTCCTAAAGAAAAATACACACACTCCATCGTATGTGCAATAGGCCAAGGAGGTGAAAATCAAGATTAAGTTCGAAGGCTCGTTCCGCATTATCATCCGGATTCAACTTTTCAATGGCTTCCGGTATGTCTTCGATCTATTCTATTTGTTCATATGAAAATTGATCCGCTACTTGATTATGAACTCAAGTCTTAAGAGCTTAATGTTCTTACATTGTGGTATCAGAGCAGTGGTTAATTTTCGTATGAACATTATTACGCATGTTCTGCTTAAATGCTTCGGGCGAGGTAAATATTTTCGTTTACTGTTTATATTAGTACCTGAAAGTAAGGGTCATTATTGTATTGATTTCCACTACCTTCATCCATAAACATATGATGTGGTTTGTTTTTCTTTGGATTAAAATATTATATGATTTGACTTTAATGATACAGTTGTTTTCACATGAATGAATAGAATTATATATGTCTTGATTAATTGATTTGTTCCTTGAAGTTAAAACTTAACAAAATCAATTGATAGTCATATAATGTTAATCTGATCGTTTAAATTTCACATATTGAGTTATTGTCCCTAATGAGTAAATCAGAAAATTTCAAAATTATTATAATAGTCGATGGTCTAGTAAATCTGATGGAAATATTCTCTACTCAATATTCTGGTGAAATTACTTGGATGTGAATTTTAATATAAAACCGGTCATTGATCATTAAATTGGAGATCAAACAATGCAATTCTTTTATGGCTCATAATGAATGAAAGCGTTCACAGCTTTTAAATATATGACTGTGTATGAGTTCATAATCTAGTAGAATAATAAAAGGTAGTATTCACCAAGTCAATAGCATTAAGATTGCTACAACTCACATTGTCAACTTCCTTGTTTATGGAATCAGTATGTACAAATTATTACGTGCAATGAAGATTTTCACCTTTTATATATAATTTCGATTTCCTTATAGGAGTTGAGTGATTTAATTAAATTAGCATGTTATTAATGGGATAATTATGTATAAAAATAACTATTTTGACTAATTTTAAATATGTTATTGCTAGTTAAAAGTTTTGAGCACATATAAACTTACGATTTTATACGTGCCCATTTGCGTAATTTGGACTAATAGTTGTGATTCTTATTTCGTTTAAGCAATAAACGGCCCAACGGAAGTTTATTATTTAGATGAATTAGGCTATCGAAAATCACCTTATAAAAGTTCATTTTACACGTTTTGGACTAGTATTTGTGATTCTTACTTTATTTGAGTAATGAACGGCCCAAAGGAAGTTCATTATTGAGATAAATTAAGCTAACAAAATCACCTTATAAATGTTCATTTTTAAGAATTTAATTGGCCCAACGGAAGATTTTATTTTTATTATGAATATAATGATTTGAAAATACTAAGTTATGTGACTCGAATTATTTCTGCCCAAAGGTGATGTAATTTGTAGTTAGGTTGACTTGTTATGATTTTCTATATAACTTAAACACATCACTTGTATGTCAATAGTTGGCCCAACGGAAAGCTATTGATGATGCCATGAATTTCTTATTGAAAGGTTTTTTTTTGTGTATTTTACCTTTCTTAAATAAACTGTTTATCCCTCAGTTTACTTGAATACTAATGATTTAATTCATTTTGTGGATTTCTTTAAAGATACTAATATGGATGACTGTATTTGTTTTCCTTTAGCAATTGATCCTAATAATGCCATAAGTAACAAGAATTTGGATAAGAGATTTTCTACCACTAAATAAAACAAGACAATCTTTTC
The DNA here is from genome assembly GCA_026119855.1 of Campanula takesimana. Classification (NCBI taxonomy): domain Eukaryota; kingdom Viridiplantae; phylum Streptophyta; class Magnoliopsida; order Asterales; family Campanulaceae; genus Campanula; species Campanula takesimana. Next base: position 3,107,071 of record JAOWBW010000014.1, read on the forward strand.
TGATCATTATAAAGAAAAACGTCATGAGAGGAGAATATGTCCTAAGTTACGTGAGGAAGGTATTTCACCAACATACGTTTGTTATGAATCTTTTACAATTAATGCTCCTATAAATACATGGTGGATTGATACTGGTACAACTGTGCATGTTACTAATTCATTGCATGGATTCATTTTTGTAACGAGGCTAAATAAAGGTGATCGACATGTACTAGTAGGAAATGGAGAGAAAGCCCATGTTGAAGCTGTAGGAACTCTTCGCTTAGTTTTGGAGAGTGGTTTCAATTTGGATTTAGTTGATACTATTTATGTTCCCAGTATGACTAGAAACTTATTTCTGTTTCTAAACTTGACGCTTATGGTTTTTCGTTCAAGTTTGAGAATAAAGGCTTCTCGCTTTCTCTCTACTCTGAAGTTGTTGGTTCTGGTTTGTTAGAGGGAAACCTCTACAAATTATGTTTGGATGCCTCATTTTCTGAATCCCTAGTCAATGAATGTAAGTGATGCTTCCATTAAAACCGGTACTAAGAGAAAACTAAAGGATGAAAATTCTTCTAGATTGTGGCATGAACGTTTAGGTCACATATCTAGGAGAAGGTTGGAACATCTTATTAAAGAAGGCATTCTTCATCCATTAGATTTCTCCGATTTTGGCACATGTATTGAGTGTATTAAAGGAAAATTTGTAAAAGGTGTTAAACGTGGAGCTAACCGGAGTCTGGGCTTTTACAAATAGTTCACACTGATATTAGTGGGCCCTATACTCTAGGTATTGGTGGACATAAGTATTTCATTACCTTTATCGATGATTACTCATGTTATGGATATATTTATCTCATACATGATAAATCAGAAGCACTAAATGTTTTTAAGATCTACAAAGCCGAAGTTGAAAATCAACTCGACCTTAAGATTAAAATTGTACGATTTGATAGGGGTGGGGAATATTATGGTAAATTCTCTGAATTAGGTCAACACCCTGGACCTTTTGCCTTGTTTTTAATGGAAAATGGCATTGTTGGTGAACATACTATGCCTGGTACACCTCATCAAAATGGTGTTGCTGAAAGACGCAATCGTACCCTTATGGACATGGTACGAAGTATGTTGTGTCGAACATCTCTACCCGAGTTTCTATGGGTTGAGGCACTCAAGACAGCTATGCATATACTAAATAGAGTTTCGAGTAAGTCTGTGCCCAAACCACCATATAGATTATGGACACAGAGGAAACCAAGTTTTGGATATATGCATGTATGGGGCTGTCTCGCAGAGGCCAAAATTTTCAATCCTCACATTAAGAAACTCGATCCCAAAACTGTAAGTTGTTACTTTATAGGCTACCCTGAAAGATCAAAGGGTTTTCGATTTTACTGTCCATCTCATACTACTAGAATTGTTGAAACTACGTATACAGAATTTTTAGAAATCAGCAGTTTTAGTGGGAGTACACCTAGAAGGATAAATCTTGAGGAAAACCAAGAACATGGTTCTAATCATATTCCTTAAAATCTTATCCCAACAGTGCCCTTTATTGGGATTCCACCTATTGATGGCACTGTAGCACATGGGGTTGTACCTAATGTTGAACCACAAAATGTTGAGCCTAATATTCCTCCTGCTAATGATATACCTCCAAGGAGGTCAGAGAGAGTTAGAAGGCCTAACAGAACTGACAATTTTGTATACCTTGATGAGACTGACTATGATCTTGGCATTGGGGACGATCCTAAGTTTTTCCATAAAACTATTAAAAGTGACCATTCAACTCATTGGCTTAATGCTATGAAAGAAGAGTTGGCATCTATGAAGAAAAATGATGTTTGGAATCTTGTTGAATTGCCTGAAGGAGCCAAAGCTGTAGGCTGTAGATGGGTCTACAAAACTAAGCTTGATCCTAAAGGCAATATTGAAAGATATAAAGCAAGATTGGTCGCTAAGGGTTTCACTCAAAGGGAAGGCATAGATTATTTTGAGACTTTCTCCCCTGTGTCGAAAAAAAACTCATTTCGAATAGTCATGGCCCTTGTAGCTCATTATGATTTAGAGTTGCATCAAATGGATGTTAAAACCGCATTCCTTCATTGTGACTTGCACCCGAAAGTTTTTATGAAACAACCTCAAGGTTTAGAGGTTGAGGGCAAGGAACACATGGTATGTGAGTTAAAGAAATCCATATATGGCCTAAAGCAAGCTTCTCGACAATGGTATCTTAAGTTTGATGGTATTATCAGTAAATTCGGATTTAAGGAAAATGCGGTGGATCAATGTATATACCTAAAGGTTAGTGGGAGTAAGTTTATCATCTTAGTCCTGTATGTTAATGATATCTTACTTGCAAGCAGTGATAAAAACATGTTGAATGAGACTAAACTATTCTTATCGAGTAACTTTGATATGAAAGACCTTGGTGAAACCTCTTATGTCTTGGGCATTGAAATTCACCGTGATAGGTCTAAAGGAATATTGGGCTTATCACATAAGGCCTATATAGAAAAATTCTCAAAAAGTTCAACATGCATGCTTGTTCTCCTAGTGTTGCCCCTGTTGTTAAGGGTGACAAATTCAGTCTTCTACAATGCCATCAGAACTAATTGGAGCTTGATGAAATGGAACAAATTCCTTATGCTTCTGCGGTTGGGAGTATAATGTATGCTCAAGTTTGTACTCGTCCTGATTTAGCTTATGCGGCTGGTATGCTTGGACGTTACCAGATAAACCCAGGAATGGGTCACTGGAAAGCTGCCAAGAAAGTCATGCGCTATTTACAGGGTACTAAGGACATTATGCTCACATATAGAAAAATAGATAGCCTTGAAGTTATTGGCTATTCTGATTCCGATTATGCTGGGTGCATTGATACAAAGAAATCTACATCAGGTTATATCTTCATGCTTGCTGGAGGACCTATTTCGTGGAAGAGTGTAAACCAGTCCCTAACAGCCTCTTCCACGATGGAGGCAGAATTCGTAGCGTGCTATGTGGCAACTTGTCATGGTGTTTGGTTGAAGAACTTTATTTTAGGACTTAAAGTGGTTGACACCATATCTAGACCACTCAAGATTTACTGTGATAATCAGGCTGTAGTTTTCTTTTCCAAGAACAACAAGTCAAGTAGTGCAACAAAACACATTGACATTAAGTATATTGTTGTGAGGGAAAGAGTCCAAGATCAAATAGTATCTATTCAGCATATTAGTACTTCTGCTATGCTAGCGGATCCCATGACGAAAGGCTTACCACCCAGTCTCTTTCGAGAGCATGTTGCTAGCATGGGTTTGGTAGATAGTTTTTCTCTTTAAAGAATGGGTTATTTGCTTTTAGACTATCTTATAAGTGATCACTTTATGTTTCTTGATTTTGGATATTATGACTTATGGTTAGTTACTTCTTGTTAAAGCGCGCATTTGAAGTTTTATGAAACTAACTCTTATGTTGAACCTCATGAACATGGTCGTTTTGTTATTTCACATGTGTGTTTTTATATACTCCCTCCGTCCCATTTTAAACTTTAAAAAAAAAAAAATTGGGTTCAAGAATTAAGAAAAAAAAGTGATGTGTTGTGAGGGTAGATGGTTTGGTAAGAGAGAGAAAGTGTGGTAGAAAATAGTTAGTGGGTAATTGTTGTGAGTATGACATATGGGGTCGACAAATAAAGGAGTGTTAAAAACTTTCTTTTTAAGTTTAAAATGGGACGACCAAAATGACAATTTTTGAAGTTTAAAATTGGACGGAGGTAATATACTATATACATCTACATCTACACGTATATCTGAACGTCTTTACAACTCATTTTTCCAATGAAAATGAATGAATTGAACACTTGATTTATATATGGAGGAAATAATATTACACTAATACACAATTAGGTGTGTTGGTCCCAAAGGGCAACAAGGGTATGAAAAATAGCTAGAGGGGGGGTGAATAGCTGTTTGAAAATTCTTTTCGTACCCTTGATAAACTCAATTGCAAATGCGCACTTTATCAAGTAAGCGTTATGATATGCGCCTAAGTGAGTGAGTGAAATGCACAGCGGAATTTAGTAATGTAAATAGGCGCAAAGTATGATAAAGGGGGCGCACACACACTCTAAGTATTTTGGCTCAAAGTGGGTGAAATAAGAAACTAAGGCAAATGATATAACAAACACAACACAATTCAATCAATCAATCTACAATAAATAAACAAGCAAGTAGTTAGATATGATATGAACTTGTAAAGAAATAGCAAGATATGAACAAGAGCTATTTGGAGAGGTTCGATCGGGAAAATGATCTACGTCCTCTACCAAGATGGTTAGTCTTGGATTTCTAAAGGAGATCTTATATAATGAGTGAGTGTTACAAATTACAACTTTTGAGCTTATACACTAACTCAAGATCTATTTCTATGAGTGAACAAATCCAAAACAATAACCGGTGTATCTCTTAAAGAAAGATCTAAGTGATCAAACTTAAAGAGGTGCGTGTGTGATTTTAGTATCAAGGCTCTTTAGATCTTTGAGATTGAGAGCACAAGAAAACTAAAGTGTTATAGCTTGAGGATCTGGGCTAAGGATGAAGTTATGAAGTGATCTTGAGAATTCTGGAAATAACAAAGGCAATCTTCAAATATTCAACAAATGCTTGAGAGAGAAATTCTTGAAATTCTTAGCAATTCTTTAGCAACTTCAAATGGTTGAAGTTATGGGGTATTTATAGTAGAGCCCCAAAAACTAGCCGTTGGAAATCCTTGGTGAGTCAGAGAAAAGGACGGATGTGCTGTCGCTCATTGAGTGGAGTACGTGTCCTTTTATAGCCGTTAGACACATAACACAAATATGACCATTATGGACAGATCCTTAGATGCGGGTGCATACATGTTATTTAACCACCGTTGGATCATTGGCGTAGTTTAAATCTTCTTCAAGTCTTTGAATCTTCAATAAATCACTGAGTGTAAAATCAACAATGATGAGGCACGTTGAGCCATTAGAGCGCATGGTCCATTTGAGGCGCGTAACAAAGCGCGTGGATCTTTGTGGCACAAGGCTATATGCGCGCGCGCTGAAGGGCGCATGGCGCATGGCATGAAGGGGCGCATGGGCGCGTGGCTCAAACTGAACTTGTGATTTATCTTGAATCTTGATCTTCTTGCCCTATTCCTAAGCCTATTCTATTACAATGGATAACCTAAAAAATGAAGTATAAATACTTCTTACATGTGGGTCTAAAGTCCATAAAATAAAACATAGGTGATGGATCAATCAAATCTAATCAATCCTATTACATTGAAAATGAGATATAAGTGGGCATACCCAACAATCTCCCCCTATTTGATTGATGCCATTACCTACTATATCAGGGACAAACATTATACTTGATAAAAACATGTCCAAAGAAATGATATTGGTAAATCATGTCTCAAGTTAATGCACACACTAGTCCAAGATATAGATTTCTAATCTATTCCAATAAGGATAAAACATTACAGATGGAAAGATAGAAACAGCTGTTTATAACACATTCAGAATAATATGAGTTTCAGTTTTGAAATGTGTTTAAACAAAATTTAAACTCAATGCATAAAATATGAAGCAGTTCAAATATGATGCATATGATTTTAAACAATACATTCATTGTTCTACAAACAAGTAGTTTGAGTGAACAAAGTTTGAGATAAACGTGATGCTTTGTTCTCATTAATACTTGGGATGTAGGAGTTACAGATTACAAGTATTGAACAGAATAAAATCAAAAGAGGTGCTAAAACATGTAAGCACGAAAATCACTAATAGGTTTCTAATCACAAAAAGTTCTAACAACTTACAAACAAATCAAAAACTAAGGATTTGGAGGCGCGTCTTCATCCTTCAATCCTTCTTCAATTTCTGAGACAGAGCGCTGGATTTGCTTGGAAAGCTGGTGACACCGGTTTATTACACCGTGAGTATCTGTGACACCATCTCTGATATAGCGCAAATGGCTCACATTGATGTTTTGATACTCATCAATGGTGCGCTGAGTGATAGACTGCTGTTGTGAAAAGTTTTTGGTGAAGGCTTGAAAGTTAGCTTCAACAGCAGTTTGAGTAGTAAGTATATCAGGGGAAACTCTATCTGCGCGCCTGTCTGCACTGGAATGCACGGTGTTGAAGTGAGTGACAACTAATTCCTTCAAAACTTCAATCTTTAAAAGCAGGGAATTGATGTCTATATGCGCGCCAGGAGCAGAGCTGGAAGAGGGCGCAGGAGTTTCAGGAGCTGGAGGCGCAAGAGTTTCAGAGGCTTTGGGTTCTGCGCCAGGATCAGCACCATACACAGTTAAACCTAGGATTTCTAGCTCATCCTTAACTTCCTTGAGTTTATCCATAACACTCAGCAATTTTTGGCTATCTCCAACCACCATTTCAAACAACTTCCTTATATCACCCACTATGTTCAACTCTACCTCCCTTATAGCATTAATGAAATCTTGGCCATCAGTGAGTTTGATGCCACCATCTATGCGCTCATGAAGGGAGGCAAGAGTGCCTTTGAAAATCTCATTCATTTGATCAATAGCGTCATTCCATTGTTGAGGAGTCAGGAAATGTTTGTCCTTGATATTTGCGTCTATGCGTGCCTACACAGTTAAACCTAGGATTTCTAGCTCATCCTTAACTTCCTTGAGTTTATCCACATCACTCAGCAATTTTTGGCTATCTCCAGCCACCATTTCAAACAACTTCCTTATATCACTCGCTATGTTCAACTCTACCTCCCTTATAGCATTAATGAAATCTTGGCCATCAGTGAGTTTGATGCCACCATCTATGCGCTCATGAAGGGAGGCAAGAGTGCCTTTGAAAAGCTCATTCATTTGATCAATAGCGTCATTCCATTGTTGAGGATTCAGGAAATGTTTGTCCTTGATATTTGCGTCTATGCGCGCCATCTCCCCCTTAATGGCAGCAATCTCATCAGCTTGCTGAGTAAGCATTGTAGTATGAAGCTCTAATTGTGAGTTCATTTGAGTTTGGCCTTGCTAGAGTTGCTGTAGAAGTGAAATAACAACACTCATATCAGGAGTGGTAGGAGGAGGCGCATGAGAAGTACGGGGCGCAGGAGATGATTGAGTAGGAGCGCGAGGAGAAGGCAGATATTCATCACTTGAAGTAGGCTCCACTGAAATATTAGGGGGCGCAGACGGTGATTTGCGCCTTAAACAATCTGGCTCCCCCTGAGCTGTATCTTCACTAAATTCACCAAATAAATCAGCGGATATTTGGTCTTTAAGATTTTGACGTTCAGAAGATAGATTAGCCGGAGTGTTGATAGGCGCTTGAACAGTAGGAGGCGCATTAGAGGCAGGCGCGCGTACATCAGCGTTAGACCCTGCACCTTTGCGCCTTTCAGACTTGTATAAGTCAGCAGCGTGTTTTGACTTATATTCTTCATCCCTTTTCTTCTGCGCTTTCAGTCTACTGGCTTCTTTTGCGCGCTTCAGCTCCTTCTCTTCTTTAGTATCAATTCTTGGGCGCTTGGGGGGTTTTCTTGTTCCTTCTGCAACCCTTTTTCCTTTCCCTTTATCTGCGCCTGGAACAACTGTTGGTTCTGCACGAGGTACTGCTGCAGTTTCTGCGCCATCTGCATCCTCATCTGATTCAGTGGTTTCATCAACCAACTAAGCACCCTTTACCCTAGGCGCGCGCTTTGCCATGCGCTTCTTGCGCCTTTTCAAGACAAGGTTGTCTTTCCCAAAGATTGGAACTTCAGTAGTTTGATAAGCTGGGTTCTTAGCGAGGAAATCAGCAAGTGCAGGATAAGTGAGAAATATCTTAGTGAGAATTCTGCAGTGGGTTTTGAACTTCGTCTTCCCTTCAGACTTGTTCTTGTTATACTTATCAATTTGGTCAGATAAAGTTTTGAACAAAATCTGAGGCCAATTCAATCTGGTTTTTCCCATGATAGCAGCAGTATACTCCCACTACTCTACGGTGAATCTATTCACATTGTCGGTTTTGAATACAATAGAAGTATCAACCAGATGCTCTATATGAGCGAGCAGATCACCACCATCCTTTATCTCAACATTCTTGATGTTATTCAGAAGAGTAGGGACATTTAGATAAGTACGCGCCACTGTATTTTGAGCCGCAACTGAGTAAGAGTTTGGTTGACCAGAAACACCCTGAGGGCCAGTAGTGCTAAAGCTCACTATATTCTTGATTGTGCCCGTTGAGATAGTGATAGGAATGTTCTGAACTGTGGCGCAAATCCGGTAGCGCACGAATCCATCTGCTAGAGTCTCAACTAGAGCTGCTGTTGAGAAAAATTCATCAACAAGGAGCGGAGAATAGAATGGTTGCTCCAGCGTGAATAATGGAGTGAGTCCAGCGGTGTGAATTGTTGAAAGAATTTTAAGCCCCATTGGATCAAGAGAAAGCTCAGCAAGATTTATAGTCTCACCGGGTCTGAAATTAGCAGGATCCTGAAAACATAACAATGATTTAAGTTAGGAGTGTATAAGGCGCATAGAATCATAAAATGGGCTAAGTATAGAATAGGCGCATATATGTTGTAGGCGCATACAAATACGAGGCGCATACTATGGTTCTATGAAATATACTAAGTAAAAATTAAACATAAGAATTTGACTAAGTAAAATTTAGGCGCATAAAATGTTTAGGCGCATAATGTCTCTAGGCGCATTAGTTGATTGAGGCGCATAACATTTGTATTTGCATAGGGCGCATACAATTATTAGGCGCATGAATCAAGTAAGGCGCATAAAGTCATAGGGCGCATAACCGACTAGGCGCATAAAACAACACTCAGGCGCATATTTATGTAAAATTCATACTAAGTATAAAAACACACGAAAACACACAAACACATATCAAACATGCATATGTAAGTTTTAAGAATCAAAATATGAAAATTTTGAAAAACAAGTTTTGAAACCCAAGTCATGCAAAAATAACGAAGAACACGAAGAACATGCTTGAGTGCTTGAAGAACATCAAGAACACCAAGAACACATGATTCGTGAAACTTCACCAAATCAAGCACACAATATGTCAAAATGACCGCAATAAGACAAGGATCACAAATATGTAAATCAAAACAAGTAAAAATCAACAACAAAAACAGAAAATGGATTCAAAGATCCGAAAATTCGAAAAGTCAAAAATCTAAGATTTTCAGATTCGCAAAATATAATAGATTGATCGTTGAAAAGTTTAGTTATAAAGAATCTAAAACACAAATCGAACATAACCTAACAAACGATTTTGAAAACGGATCACCGAAACAAGATTTATCAAGAAAAATATGATCCGGGTTTTTGAAAAAGTCGAAGAACAGAGACCCAGAACAAAAAAATGATAATAATTCGAAAATAAGGAGTTTGAGGGTTAGAGATTCATACCATTTCATCTTGGGTTGTTTTTGTTGTTCGTTTAAGACCCATAGATTTATATAGAGGAACAAAAGAAGAAGAAAATGATGAAACAAAATAGAGAGAGAGAAAGAGAGAGAAACTGATAGAGTGAGAGAGAGTAGAGTAGAGGCGGTAATGATGGAGGGAAGAGAGAGAGAGAGAGAAGGGAAATATATAGGTTAGGGGAAAAGAAATTGCACAAATAAGGAAATAATAGGGTTAAAATTTAAAAAGATGAGAAGTTGAAAGGACGGGCATTTAATGAGGGGAAACAAATTTCGGCTCATCATGACCAAAAAGGACAAAGCATTAATGAGGGATTTTAAGGATTTGAAGGCTATTTAATGCTGAATGACCCAAAGCACTTTGATGTGACATTTTGGGTAAGGGAAAAACAGCTCCACTTTCCCTTTAAGTGTATGAGAAATTTTGACTAATTTTTGCACAAACCCCAAAAACATCTGTTTTGGTGTAAGTTTGGGGTGCAAGAAATAAATCCCCAGAAAATAAAATTTTTCGAAAAACGTAAAACGAGGGAAAAATTAATTGCACAAGTACCCTTGAACAATTAAAGGAATGTCAAAAGACAAAGATTCCTATAATAAATGAGAACAATCATACCTGGTACTTGTGAAACTTTAAAGCGCTCAATCATTGAGGGAGTTAATATGGTAGCATTGATTGAGCCGCAGTCATAAAGAGGCGCATAGGTTAATCTAGGCGCGCAGAATGACTTACGAGGCATTGAATGCTAGGCGCGCGTTGGAATTGGGCGTGCAGAGAGTGTGGGGCGCGCAAAAGTATTGGGCGCGCATAAAGTTTCCTTGAAACTTGAAATTATTTATCATTTGAACCTAATATACTCATATAACTCAACAAAACATAAAATCATTAGTATTGACAAAACTGTAATGAATTTTAGTTGAGTTCAAGCATACCCATTTCACCTCTCAAAAAGATGAACCGTTTCGCGTCAAGTGCTTTTGTTAGAATGTCGGCGATTTGATAGTCAGTTCCCACGTGTTCCAAATGAATATTGCCTTTCTCCACGTGGTCTTTGAGGAAGTGATATTTGATGTCGATGTGTTTGGTCTTTGAGTGCATGACAGGATTTTCAGAAACCGCAATTATTGGAGTGTTGTCGCAGTAGATGGGACAATTTTCTTCGATGATATCATAGTCCACCAATTGCTGCTTTATCCATAGTATTTGACAGCAACAACTTCCCGCAGCGATATATTCAGCTTCGGTTGTTGAGACAGACACTGAAGCTTGTTTCTTACTTGCCCATGACACAAGTCGATATCCGAAGAAATGACAAGTGCCACTAGTGCTTTTCCTATCAATTGTGCATGCTGCATAATCCGCATCTGAATAACCTATAAGTTTAAAATTCGAATCTTTGGTGTACCAAAGTCCAAGGTTAACAATGCCGGGGAGATATCTTATAATACGTTTCACAGCAATTAAGTGCGCTTCTCTAGGGTCAGATTGATAACGAGCACAAACACAAACACTAAACATAATATCAGGCCTACTAGCAGTAAGATAAAGGAGTGAGCCAATCATACCTCGATAGATCGTTTGATCAACACGTTTACCTTTTAAATCTTTGTCGAGTTTGTTGCCGGTAGCCATTGGAGTATCGTATGCTTTGGCGTTCTCAAGTCCAAATTTCTTGATTAAGTCCTTTGTATATTTGGCTTGATTGATGAATATGCCTTCACTCATTTGCTTGATTTGAAGCCCGAGGAAGAATGTGAGTTCTCCCATCATGCTCATTTCAAACTTGCTCTTCATTAGTTTCTCAAAACGCTTGCACAACAATTCATTAGTAGAACCAAATATAATATCATCAATATAAATTTGAACAAGTAATTTATGACCATTATGTTTGGCAATGAAAAGAGTTGTATCGATTTTACCGCGAGTGAAGCCTTTTTCGATGAGAAACTTTGATAGTGTATCGTACCATGCTCTTGGTGCTTGTTTGAGTCCATACAAAGCTTTCTGGAGTTTGTACACATGATTTGGAAATTGTGAATCTTCAAACCCAGGTGGTTGAGCAACGTAGACTTGTTCTTGGAGTTCACCATTTAGAAACGCGCTCTTCACATCCATTTGATATAGCTTGAAGTCCTTGTGAGCAGCGTAAGCTAGGAATAATCTGATAGCTTCAAGTCTTGCTACGGGCGTGAAAGTTTCATCGTAATCAATTCCTTCTTCTTGCCTATAGCCTTGTGCAACCAATCTTGCTTTGTTTCTCGTGATGGTTCCATTCTCGTCCATCTTGTTTCTGAACACCCATTTCGTACCAATCACTCCTTGATCATTTGGTCTTGGAACAAGAGTCTAAACCTTACATCGTTCAATTTGATTGAGTTCTTCTTGCATTACAACAACCCAATTAGGATCTTGGAGTGCTTCATCAGCCTTGTTCGGTTCAATTTGAGAGATGAATGCAGTGTAAGCATCAAAGTTTGTAGCTCTCCTTGTACGAACACAAACGTTTAGATCACCAATGATATTATTGATTGGGTGACCTCTAACTTCACGAATTTCAGGAGGTAAGTTAGGTTGAGTCGTAATGACTTGAAGGTCATCAATTGGTACATCTTCACCAGATTCTAAATCATCAAAATTTGGGGGTTGAATTGGTGTAGAGTTGAAACTTGGGTTTACACCAGATGCAACTGAAGATATAGGCGCATGAGAGGCATCAAAAGGCGCAACATGGGAGTGAGGCGCAGTTGATGACTCATGGGGCGCGCCATATGAGGAATTTGGTGCAACTGATGTTGATGGATTTCCTTGAGTTGATAGATTCTGATTTTGAGTAGGCGCAACATAAATAGGAGCACCTGTATCATTAAGCTCAACAGAATCATCAGCAACATTTGGAGCCAAATGTCGCTCAAGGAGAGAATGTTCATCAAAAGTAACATGTACAGATTCAACTATCACTAATGTAGTTCTATTAAAAACGCGAAAAGCTTTAGAATGTTTGGCATACCTAACAAAAATACCTTCGTCGGCTTTGGCATCGAATTTACCTCTATGTTCGTTTCCGTTGTAGAGGATATAACATTTGCAACCAAAGATCTTGAAGAATGCAATGTTGGGAGTTCTACCATGCCAAAGTTCATACGGAGTCTTGTTATGAAGTTTGTTGATGAGGGAACGATTTTGAGTAAAACATGCTGTGTTGGTGGCTTCTTCCCAAAAGTACTTAGGCAATTTCGCTTCAGCTATCATCATCTTTCCCGCTTCAATCAACGTTCTATTCTTTCTTTCCACAACCCCATTTTGTTGAGGAACTCCAGCGGTTGAGAAGTTGTGATCTATCCCATGATCGTCACAATATCGAGCAACACCGTTGTTCTTGAATTCTATTCCATTGTCAGATCGAACACTAACGATGTCATCTTCTTTTTGGGTTTGGAGCAGTCTAAATAAGGTGGTCAAAATGTCGTAACAATCGTCTTTTGAGATCATCATTTCCACCCATGTATATCTTGAATAATCATCCACCACAACTAGAGTATACTTGTTCTTTCGAATACTTGCAGTGGTAACTGGTCCAAATAGATCAATGTGAAGCAGTTGCAAACATCTAGAAGTTGAAGGGTTGGTCTTGCTGGAGAGAGATTTCTTCGGTTGTTTGCCAAGTTGACACGCGGCGCACTTCTTGTCATGATGATCAGCAACCTTGGGAAGTCCTTTAACAAGGTTATTCCTGGTGAGTTTAGATAGATATTTGAAGTTCAAGTGACTTAAGCGCTTGTGCCATAGCCAACTATTTTCGCTCACACTTTTAGCTAAAAAACAAAGATTAGTACTAGAGTTCATACTATGGAAATCAATAATGTAAATATTTGTCTTACGATATCCCGTGAGTAATGTAGCTCCAGTTTTGCCATTCTTGATAAGACATTGAGTTGAGGTGAAATGGCATTCTAATCCTTTGTCGCAGAATTGAGATATGGATAATAAATTGTGCTTGAGCCCTTCGACGAGAGAGACTCTTTCAATGCACACTTTGTCTTTCTTGAGCTTTCCATATGCAACAACTTGACCTTTGTTATTATCACCAAATGTTACTGAGGGACCTCTTTCTTCATGGACATCTTCTAATAAGGATTCATCTCCAGTCATGTGTCTTGAACACCCACTATCGAGAATCCATTCATAATTTCTAGCTTTTGAAGATCAAGCCATAAAACAAAGAACCTGAAATATAGACATTTAAGCAGGTCCCCTTTATTCCTTTTGGGTCCTAGGGTTAGCAACTTTTGACAACCCACTCTTGCTTGACCTTAGGGTTTTTACGTCCTTTGGCAGTGGGAGTGAATCGCAAAAGGAATTCCACGGCCTTGTGTCCAGAACAATCACAAATGGAACAATGATGAAAGCCACCAATCACATGAGTTTTCACAAACTCTTTACTTTTCTTTGGGATAGCATTCTTCTTTGGGTCAGATGGACTAGCCTTAACAAAATCCTTCTTTTGAAATTTTGGAGCGCTTGATCTAGGAGGGCGCATAGGGCTAGGAGGCGCACGGCGATGAGGCGCGTGGCTTCTAGACGCATAATGAGCACTCGAAGAAGGAGCGCTCTTGGTTTCAAGAATGATTTTGCTAGGAGCTGATTCATCTGTAGCTATATCTTTCCCATTAGCTTTCCCAAATTGCTTCGTTGGGTAGACATAATGGAATGTTTGTCTCTTGGCTTTTTCCTGTCCTTTACCCATTGAATTAGAATGTTTTTCCTTGGGAATTTCAAAAGTTTGTTGGTTTGTAAATTCACTATCTCTTTCAGCACAGACATCACATTTAAAGTTGTCACTAGTTGATGAGAATCCCAAGCCACTTTTATCACCACTGACTTTTTGGGACTCAAATATATTCTCCATAGTGGCACGAGAATTGGACCACTCATTTGTAATCTTTTTAAGATCAGTAATTTGAGCAACCAATTCATCGTTTTGAACTTTAAGAAGTGAGTTCTGTTCTGTTAGAAAAGTGTTTTTAACAGTAAGAGGAGTCATGCTCTTTATCTGCTCCTTAAGGAGGGTGAGTTCAGACTTAAGTAGAGATTTCTCGGTCTTAAGCTGGGAAATTTCATCACATGATAGTGCTAAAGCTTCCTTCATACTATCAAATCTAGTGATTACCTTTTCAGCTTTTTTGAACAATTTTTCTTGTTCAGCAATCACTTCATCATCATTGATTTTGGAGATTGGAGCAGTTGGTTCAACTTGAGGTCTGATGTAAGCTCCTTTTCTCAACTTGTTCCTTGCACTTAGATCACATCGTGAGAATAACAATCCACCATCACTTTGAGCCGGGGTGAGAAATCCTTGTTCAACGAGCTCACTGATGGTTGGTCCTTTCTTCCTTTTTACTTCTTGAAAACCTGCAGATTTCTTGATAGGTTTATTCAGGGTATTCGTATCAGGAACATCCTTGGAGAAGTCAACATCAGAATCATAAGTATCAACTTCATCGTCATTTGCCATCAAACAAACGAGTCCATCATCAGAATCTTCATCGCTCTCATCTGAGTCTGTTTCAATCCTTATTATCGTTAAATATTTGAACTTGCATATTATGTGTTAGTTTTACTTGGGTTAAATCTTTAACTGCTTTAAATAGTTAAGGTGGTTAAATGTCTAGTTTTGACTTTTGGGTCATTTGTGAATATTTGACTTTAGGGGCCTTTTTGTTAAAAGTGGAATTTGAGGGGTCTAAGTGCAATTGTTTGAAAGTTTCAAAGTATATCATCTTGGTTGGGTTGCCTGAGAAGTCATTTTCACCCAAATATTTCTTACGTTGCTTCCTCTGTTTCATAAGCTAGGGTTAAAAGTTTACCCTATTCTCGACTCCTCGAGTTTAATTATCCCTCCGTTCTTGATTCTGATCCCGGATTAATATTCGTGGCGTTGAATAGAGCGTTCCAGACTGAACAAGAATAAGTTTGGGTCAACTTGAATTTTGACTAGGTAAGTTATTAGCTCCCCCTTACTTGTAATAACATGCATAAATGTTATTCTCGATACTTGTGAATGTTAATTTCGTGTTTGAGATCATTTTTGTGATACTTGTAATTTTGGGACAAGGGGAGTAAAACCTACTGGGTAAACTAATGAAAGGAAATGAATAAGTTGGTTTTAAACTTGTTAGTGCACTTTTGGAGTTGTTAAATTGTTAGTAATAAGTTACTCCTACGCTTGGGACGGACAATTCTAAGCCTGGGAAAGAATTTGAGAATTGCTGATTTTTGGACCAGGCGCCCGCCCGGTTTGTCACCAGGCGCCCGCCCTTTTGACCAGAAAGTTATGGGTTTTGGAAACTTTGGATGAGCGCCCGCCCGGTTCACCTCGAGGGCCCGCCCGGTCCCCTGTTCCAAGTAAAGTGTTTTAAACCTAAATCAAATTGAAAGCTTATCCCTCCTAAGGCATGTAGCCTTAGTATAAGATGTCCTAGCAAGTATAATTGTACCTTTTGAGGGCATTAGAACTTAGTCTTGAGCACTAATACTTATAGAACTCAAATGAGAACATAAGTATAAGAGTAGTATCTCTTCTTTATGTCTTGAAAGTGCTATGAATAAGCACTAATGTGTTATACTTGTTGTGAATCCAATGATTGTGCACCTTAGAGGCATTAGCATAAGGTCTTAGACTTGAACATCCTAAGAATAGGATTGGAATTTTGTAAGAGTAAATGTATAACTCTTATACTTGCTTGAATGTCCAAAGATTGGAATTATAACTTAAAGTATAAGACATTTAAAATCTTGTACGTGACTTGAACATCCAAAGAATTGGATTATAACTTGAATATAAGATAATAAAATCTTGTACTTGACTTGACACCAATACATATGTATGGTAGTGAACCTGAAAGTGCTATGAACAAGCACTTACGTGTATGAGACATGTTCTTGTTGTGTATGTGCAAACATTGCATACATTTGCTTGATACAAGGTGACTTCTTGATTACTTGAAGCATGTTCCTTGTTGAGCTAGTCCACTACTTTTGGATTAGTTCTTCTCCCGTAGTTCAAGTAAATATCTACTTGTACCTTCTTGTGTGAGTCCAGCTGGTTCTCCTTGCTTGTTCGAAAATATATAGGTTCACGCTTGTCGCGAGAGCTGGGGTTTAAGTGACAATCGGGTCCCTATGTATTTCCGCTTGACCCCTTACTACCGGCCATAGTAAGGGCATAGCTTCCTTAGTTGGAGCAATAAGCCTGACTTAAGTGAATGCTAAACTCTTGTCTTGAACACCTCGTGAATACTCATGAGTCTTGATATTGGGAATGACACTGGTTACCGGGTCTTCTGATACATACTGAATAATCAGTTTCTTGTTATTGATCGTGATTGTCAAAGTAATACAAGCTACGACAACAATGGTATTCTTGGGAGGAATAAGGAAGGAAGCAATATCCTTATAACTTGCTTGATTATCTTTATGTGCTACTTGATGAGTGGATTATCCTCTCATATACTTGTTACTTGATGATACTTGAGTATCTACTTGAATTGCATGATAACATGTCATGTAGTTGCATCTAATAGTTTACTGAGATTTATCTCACCCTTTATTTGTTTCCCCCCCAGGAAAGGAAGGATAGTGCGGAGTGAGGCTCGACATAGTTGGGAGCTTACTTCGCAGGTCGTGATTATTTTGGGGCTTGTGTCCTTTTACATTTGGTGAGGACGATGTTCTATGGGTTTGTAACTCCTTATTTTGGGGTAGACAGTTTTGTTCAGTTCTTGTTGTCACTAGACATCTTGTATAGTACTCTTGATGCCAGCTTATGTGCTAGGCATATCTTCCGCTGTATGTATTTAAGTTTGGTTTTAATTTTCTTGTCTAGAACTCGTGTTGTGAGCTAGTATAGCTCCTTACTCTAGAGTATATATATCATGTCAGTTTGTTAAACAAATGTCATTAAGTTTCTTGTTAAGTTTCTTGTTCCTCGTTAGGCACTCCCATCCAGGTTCGAGGATCTATTAGGGGATCCCGGGACCTGGGGGCGTGTCAGGTTGGTATCAGAGCTACCCTGGTTTAGCTACCCTGTTTAGCTACCTTGGTTTGCTCTAAGTCTGGATAGGGTCTATGGCCTAAGTATGGGTGGGTCTTGGGGTGTTATTAATAACGCTGAGTGTTTACCTACAGGTACAATGAGTTCTGAAGGTACAAGTGGTAGTAATCAGCTGAGATCTATAACTCCTCAAGAAGAAATGGTTGATAATGTAGACTGGGATTATCCTAATCGTCTTACAAGGTTCTTGAAGTTGAAACCTCATAGTTTTGACGGGGAATTTGATGCTAAGAAGGCAGAGGTGTGGATTGAGAGTATTGAGAAGATCTTTACAGCCTTGAGATGTGCGGGTGGTGATAAGGTAACCTTTGCAACCTTTAAACTTGAGAAAGCCGCTGAACATTGGTGGCAAGTGTTGAATAAAAGCTGGGAACTGGAAGGGGTACCACATACTTGGGAGAATTTTCTTAAAGCATTCAAGTCACAGTTTATTCCAACAGTGGTCCAAGATAGAAAAGAGATGGAATTTCTTAATCTGGAGCAGGGAAGTCTGACAGTGGGGCAATACTCAACCAAGTTCACAGAATTGGCGAGGTATTATGATCACTTAGTTCCAAACGAAGCCAAGAAGGCACAAAGGTTTGTTAAAGGGTTGAGGACTGAGTATAGGAAGCAACTTCTTTCTCTACAGCTCACTAGTTATCATCAAGCAGTGGAGAAGGCTTATACTATTGAAAATGATATCGAAGAACACAAGGTGAAGTTGGGAACAACCATGACTGGTCGTGTATCAGAGAAAACTCAGGGATCTGGTTCTAAAGGTGGTAAATCTGGCCGCCAAGATTGTCGATTCCGACAGCCAACTGAAAGCAAAGGTAGTGTATCAACTGGTTCGAGGACAACAGTCCAAGGTCCTAAGAGAGTATGTGGGTTTTGTTCGAAAGAAGGTCATTCTGAAGACAAGTGTTGGTCAAAGCAAGGAAAGTGTTTTGTGTGTGGTGAAGCGGGGCACTTTGCTAAGAATTGTCTTAAAAGTAGAGGAAATCAAGTTGGGGGTACAAGTCAACAGGCCTCAGGTTCCAAGAGAGATAGTGGGGATCGACCAAAAGTTCAGGGTCGAGTGTTTGCTCTAGATCAGCAGGGTGTAGCTGAGTCTTCTGCGGTCATAGGAGGTATTATATTACTTTCTAGTACGAGAGCGCGAGTCTTGATAGATCCAGGCTCATCTCATTCTTATGTGACATCTCATTTTGTGTCGCATTTGCATGTTCTTCCTGATTCTATGCCTTATGTGCTAGAAGTATCTTCCCCTATGGGAGATTGCATGTTTACTTCTGAGATTTACAAGAAATGTGAGGTTCTTGTGGGTGATCATGCCCTTCTTGCTGACCTAGTCGTGTTACCTATAAGGGACTTTGACGTGATTCTTGGCATTGATTGGCTATATGTGCATCATGCATCTGTTGATTGTTATAGAAAAGTAGGAACTTTTTCTATTTCTGGTTTGCCTGATTTTACCTTTGAAGGTGATAGGCCTTTATGTGCTATACATGTTATTTCTGCTTTAAAAGCTAGAAAACTTTTATCTCGTGGTTGTGCCGGGTATCTCGCATGTGTGCTTGATCAGAGTTTATCTGTTCCCAAGATGGAGGATATTCCTGTTGTGTCTGAATTTTCAGATGTGTTCTCTTCTGAGTATAGCATGCCACCTGATCGAGAGCTTGAGTTCTGTATTGAGTTATTACCAGGTACAGCACCAATCTCTAAAGCACCTTATAGAATGGCTCCAGCTGAGTTGAGAGAGTTAAAAACACAGCTTGAAGAATTGCTTGAAAGGGGCTTTATCAGGCCTAGTGTATCATCGTGGGGTGCACCAGTGTTATTTGTCAGAAAGAAAGATGGGACTCTGCGATTGTGTATTGATTACAGAGATCTTAATCAGGTAACTATCAAGAATAAATATCCGTTACCTCATATTGATGACTTGTTTGATCAGCTTCAAGATTCAGTAGTGTATTCGAAGCTTGACTTGAGAAGTGGTTATCATCAGTTGAAAATCAGATCTGAGGATATACCAAAGACAGCTTTCCGTACCAGGTATGGGCATAATGAGTTTATTGTTATGCCATTCGGTTTGACAAATGCTCCAGCTGTATTTATGGATTTGATGAACCGTATCTTCAAGCCATATCTTGATTGTTTTGTGGTGGTATTCATTGATGACATTCTTGTGTATTCTAAGTCACGGGCTGAGCATGAACAACATCTCAGAATAGTATTACAAGTTCTTCGTGAGAAACAATTATTTGCAAAATTCAGCAAATGTGCTTTCTGGTTAGAAGAGGTTTCATTCTTGGGGCATGTTGTGTCTGCTACTGGTATTGCAGTAGATCCTTCCAAATATGAAGCAGTTGTAAACTGGAAAAGGCCAACTACAGTGACAGAGATCCGTAGTTTCTTGGGCTTGGCTAGTTATTATCGGAGGTTCATTGAGGGATTCTCCAAGATTGCTACTACATTGAATAATATGACTCAAAAAGCTATTTCTTTTTAGTGGAATGACAAATGTGAAGCAAGTTTTCAGGAGTTGAAAAGGCGTTTGACTACAGCTCCAGTCTTGGCTTTGCCTAATGGTTCTGAGCATTTCATGGTTTATACTGATGCTTCTAAAGAAGGATTGGGTTGTGTTCTGATGCAAGATGGCAAGGTAATAGCTTATGCTTCTCGAAAATTATCTCCTTATGAAAAGAATTATCATACTCATGATTTAGAGTTGGCTACGATTATTTTTGCTTTGCATAAATGGAGGCATTACTTGTATGGAACCAAATTTGAGGTTTTCACTGATCATAAGAGCTTGAAGTACTTGTTTTCTCAAAATGAGCTTAATATGAGACAACGTAGATGGATGGAGAAATTGAAGGATCATGATTGTACTATCCTTTATCATCCAGGAAAAGCAAATGTTGTGGCAGATGCACTAAGCAGAAAGACTTATATTTCTTGCTTGATGATTCGTGAATGGAAGATGTTTGAAGATTTGTGTGATTGGAATCCTTGTGAATCAAATCATGGAATTATCATTGCTAATATAAAAGCTACTTCAGATTTACTCCAACAGATCAAAGAAGCTCAGGTAATTGATTCTGAATTGCAGAAAATCATTAGTGGAATGAAAGAAAGGAAAGCAACCAGATTTTTCTTTCAACAGTGATGGAATTCTTACCTTTCGAGGCCGAGTTTGTATTCCAGTTGATCTTGAGATTAAGAAGAAAGTTCTTGAAGAGGCTCACAAAGCCAAGTATACTATTCATCCTGGAAGCACTAAAATGTACCAAGACTTGAAGAAACAATTCTGGTGGAATAATATGAAAAGAGAAATTGCGGAGTATGTGTCTAAATGTTTGACTTGTCAACAAGTAAAGGTAGAACATCAACGTCCAGCAGGTTTGTTGCAACCATTGGAAATTCCAGAGTGGAAATGGGAGCATATTACGATGGATTTTGTGACTGGTTTACCACGTACCAGACGAGGCCATGATGCTGTTTGGGTTATAGTGGACAGGTTGACTAAATCAGCTCACTTCTTGTCTGTTTCCATGGGATATTCATTGTCTCAGTTGGCATCTTTGTATGTTCAGGAGATTGTTCGACTCCATGGAGTTCCTGTGAGTATTGTATCTGATAGAGATCCTCGTTTTACTTCTCGATTCTGGCAGGTTCTTCAGGGTGCTATGGGTACTAAATTGAATTTCAGTACAGCTTTTCATCCTCAATCTGATGGGCAATCTGAGAGACTTATACAGATTCTCGAGGATATATTACGTGCTTGTGTTATTGATTTCAAAGGCAGTTGGGATACTCGTCTTCCTTTGGCTGAGTTTGCTTATAATAATAGTTATCAGTCTAGCATTGAAATGGCTCCATATGAGGCTCTTTATGGCAGAAAATGTCGATCTCCTATATGCTGGGATGAAGTGGGAGAAGCTAGACTCTTGGGTCCTGAAATGGTTCAACAGTCAGTTGAGAGTGTGAAACTCATTCGAGATAGATTGCGCACAGCTCAGAGTAGACAAAAGAGTTATGCAGATCATCGTAGAAGGGATCTTGAATTCCAGGTAGGTGACTTTGTATTCTTGAAGGTCTCTCCTCGTAGAGGTATAAAGAGATTTGGGAAGAAAGGAAAGTTATCTCCTCGTTATATCGGTCCATTTGAAATTCTTGAAAGAGTTGGTAAGTTGGCTTATAGAGTGGCTTTACCTCCTTCTTTATCGGGTATTCATGATGTATTCCATGTATCTATGCTTTGCAAGTATATGGCTGATGAATCACATGTTCTTGAGTATGAGGCTATTCCATTTCAGCCTGATTTGTCTTATGAGGAACAACCTGTTGAAATTCTTGACTAGAAAGAGCAAGTCTTGCGTACCAAAAGGATTCCTATTGTGAAGGTCCTTTGGAGAAATCATGAAATTGAAGAGGCTACTTGGGAAACCGAGAAAGAGATGCGAGATAAATACCCGAGCCTATTTGAAAACCTTGGTAAGTAAAATTCGTGGGCGAATTTTCTTTAAGGTGGGGAGGATGTAACGCCCATC
Source organism: Campanula takesimana (assembly GCA_026119855.1). Taxonomy (NCBI): domain Eukaryota; kingdom Viridiplantae; phylum Streptophyta; class Magnoliopsida; order Asterales; family Campanulaceae; genus Campanula; species Campanula takesimana. The sequence goes on from JAOWBW010000014.1 coordinate 3,129,126, forward strand.
CTTATTATCGTTAAATATTTGAACTTGCATATTATGTGTTAGTTTTACTTGGGTTAAATCTTTAACTGCTTTAAATAGTTAAGGTGGTTAAATGTCTAGTTTTGACTTTTGGGTCATTTGGGAAAATTTGACTTTAGGCGCCTTTTTGTTAAAAGTGGAATTTGAGGGGCCTAAGTGCAATTGTTTGAAAGTTTCAAAGTATATCATCTTGGTTGGGTTGCCTGAGAAGTCATTTTCACCCAAATATTTCTTACGTTGCTTCCTCTATTTCATAAGCTAGGGTTAAAAGTTTACCCTATTCTCGACTCCTCGAGTTTAATTATCCCTCCGTTCTTGATTCTGATCCCGGATTAATATTCGTGGCGTTGAATAGAGCGTTCCAGACCGAACAAGAATAAGTTTGGGTCAACTTGAATTTTGACTAGGTAAGTTATTAGCTCCCCCTTACTTGTAATAACATGCATAAATGTTATTCTCGATACTTGTGAATGTTAATTTCGTGTTTGAGATCATTTTTGTGATACTTGTAATTTTGGGACAAGGGGAGTAAAACCTACTGGGTAAACTAATGAAAGGAAATGAATAAGTTGGTTTTAAACTTGTTAGTGCACTTTTGGAGTTGTTAAATTGTTAGTAATAAGTTACTCCTACGCTTGGGACGGACAATTCTAAGCCTGGGAAAGAATTTGAGAATTGCTGATTTTTGGACCAGGCGCCCGCCCGGTTTGTCACCAGGCGCCCGCCCTTTTGACCAGAAAGTTATGGGTTTTGGAAATTTGGATGAGCGCCCGCCCGGTTCACCTCGAGCGCCCGCCCGGTCCCCTGTTCTAAGTAAAGTGTTTTAAATCTAAATCAAATTGAAAGCTTATCCCTCCTAAGGCATGTAGCCTTAGTATAAGATGTCCTAGCAAGTGTAATTGTACCTTTTGAGGGCATTAGAACTTAGTCTTGAGCACTAATACTTATAGAACTCAAATGAGAACATAAGTATAAGAGTAGTATCTCTTCTTTATGTCTTGAAAGTGCTATGAATAAGCACTAATGTGTTATACTTGTTGTGAATCCAATGATTGTGCACCTTAGAGGCATTAGCATAAGGTCTTAGACTTGAACATCCTAAGAATAGGATTGGAATTTTGTAAGAGTAAATGTATAACTCTTATACTTGCTTGAATGTCCAAAGATTGGAATTATAACTTGAAGTATAAGACATTTAAAATCTTGTACGTGACTTGAACATCCAAAGAATTGGATTATAACTTGAATATAAGATAATAAAATCTTGTACTTGACTTGACACCAATACATATGTATGGTAGTGAACTTGAAAGTGCTATGAACAAGCACTTACGTGTATGAGACATGTTCTTGTTGTGTATGTGCAAACATTGCATACATTTGCTTGATACAAGGTGACTTCTTGATTACTTGAAGCATGTTCCTTGTTGAGCTAGTCCACTACTTTTGGATTAGTTCTTCTCCCGTAGTTCAAGTAAATATCTACTTGTACCTTCTTGTGTGAGTCCAGCTGGTTCTCCTTGCTTGTTCGAAAATATATAGGTTCACGCTTGTCGCGAGAGCTGGGGTTTAAGTGACAATCGGGTCCCTATGTATTTCCGCTTGACCCCTTACTACCGGCCATAGTAAGGGCATAGCTTCCTTAGTTGGAGCAATAAGCCTGACTTAAGTGAATGCTAAACTCTTGTCTTGAACACCTCGTGAATACTCATGAGTCTTGATATTGGGAATGACACTGGTTACCGGGTCTTCTGATACATACTGAATAATCAGTTTCTTGTTATTGATCGTGATTGTCAAAGTAATACAAGCTACGACAACAATGGTATTCTTGGGAGGAATAAGGAAGGAAGCAATATCCTTATAACTTGCTTGATTATCTTTATGTGCTACTTGATGAGTGGATTATCCTCTCATATACTTGTTACTTGATGATACTTGATATATGATTACTTGAGTATCTACTTGAATTGCATGATAACATGTCATGTAGTTGCATCTAATAGCTTACTGAGATTTATCTCACCCTTTATTTGTTTCCCCCCCTCCAGGAAAGGAAGGATAGTGCGCAGTGAGGCTCGACATAGTTGGGAGCTTACTTCGCAGGTCGTGATTATTTTGGGGCTTGTGTCCTTTTACATTTGGTGAGGACGATGTTCTATGGGTTTGTAACTCCTTATTTTGGGGTAGACAGTTTTGTTCAGTTCTTGTTGTCACTAGACATCTTGTATAGTACTCTTGATGCCAGCTTATGTGCTAGGCATATCTTCCGCTGTATGTATTTAAGTTTGGTTTTAATTTTCTTGTCTAGAACTCGTGTTGTGAGCTAGTATAGCTCCTTACTCTAGAGTATATATATCATGTCAGTTTGTTAAACAAATGTCATTAAGTTTCTTGTTAAGTTTCTTGTTCCTCGTTAGGCACTCCCATCCAGGTTCGAGGATCTATTAGGGGATCCCGGGACCTGGGGGCGTGTCAGGTTGGTATCAGAGCTACCCTGGTTTAGCTACCCTGTTTAGCTACCTTGGTTTGCTCTAAGTCTGGATAGGGTCTATGGCCTAAGTATGGGTGGGTCTTGGGGTGTTATTAATAACGCTGAGTGTTTACCTACAGGTACAATGAGTTCTGAAGGTACAAGTGGTAGTAATCAGCTGAGATCTATAACTCCTCAAGAAGAAATGGTTGATAATGTAGACTGGGATTATCCTAATCGTCTTACAAGGTTCTTGAAGTTGAAACCTCATAGTTTTGACGGGGAATTTGATGCTAAGAAGGCAGAGGTGTGGATTGAGAGTATTGAGAAGATCTTTACAGCCTTGAGATGTGCGGGTGGTGATAAGGTAACCTTTGCAACCTTTAAACTTGAGAAAGCCGCTGAACATTGGTGGCAAGTGTTGAATAAAAGCTGGGAACTGGAAGGGGTACCACATACTTGGGAGAATTTTCTTAAAGCATTCAAGTCACAGTTTATTCCAACAGTGGTCCAAGATAGAAAAGAGATGGAATTTCTTAATCTGGAGCAGGGAAGTCTGACAGTGGGGCAATACTCAACCAAGTTCACAGAATTGGCGAGGTATTATGATCACTTAGTTCCAAACGAAGCCAAGAAGGCACAAAGGTTTGTTAAAGGGTTGAGGACTGAGTATAGGAAGCAACTTCTTTCTCTACAGCTCACTAGTTATCATCAAGCAGTGGAGAAGGCTTATACTATTGAAAATGATATCGAAGAACACAAGGTGAAGTTGGGAACAACCATGACTGGTCGTGTATCAGAGAAAACTCAGGGATCTGGTTCTAAAGGTGGTAAATCTGGCCGCCAAGATTGTCGATTCCGACAGCCAACTGAAAGCAAAGGTAGTGTATCAACTGGTTCGAGGACAACAGTCCAAGGTCCTAAGAGAGTATGTGGGTTTTGTTCGAAAGAAGGTCATTCTGAAGACAAGTGTTGGTCAAAGCAAGGAAAGTGTTTTGTGTGTGGTGAAGCGGGGCACTTTGCTAAGAATTGTCTTAAAAGTAGAGGAAATCAAGTTGGGGGTACAAGTCAACAGGCCTCAGGTTCCAAGAGAGATAGTGGGGATCGACCAAAAGTTCAGGGTCGAGTGTTTGCTCTAGATCAGCAGGGTGTAGCTGAGTCTTCTGCGGTCATAGGAGGTATTATATTACTTTCTAGTACGAGAGCGCGAGTCTTGATAGATCCAGGCTCATCTCATTCTTATGTGACATCTCATTTTGTGTCGCATTTGCATGTTCTTCCTGATTCTATGCCTTATGTGCTAGAAGTATCTTCCCCTATGGGAGATTGCATGTTTACTTCTGAGATTTACAAGAAATGTGAGGTTCTTGTGGGTGATCATGCCCTTCTTGCTGACCTAGTCGTGTTACCTATAAGGGACTTTGACGTGATTCTTGGCATTGATTGGCTATATGTGCATCATGCATCTGTTGATTGTTATAGAAAAGTAGGAACTTTTTCTATTTCTGGTTTGCCTGATTTTACCTTTGAAGGTGATAGGCCTTTATGTGCTATACATGTTATTTCTGCTTTAAAAGCTAGAAAAATCTCGTGGTTGTGCCGGGTATCTCGCATGTGTGCTTGATCAGAGTTTTATCTGTTCCCCAAGATGGAGGATATTCCTGTTGTGTCTGAATTTTCAGATGTGTTTCTTCTGAGTATAGCATGCCACCTGATCGAGAGCTTGAGTTCTGTATTGAGTTATTACCAGGTACAGCACCAATCTCTAAAGCACCTATAGAATGGCTCCAGCTGAGTTGAGAGAGTTAAAAACACAGCTTGAAGAATTGCTTGAAGGGGCTTTATCAGCCTAGTGTATCATCGTGGGGTGTGCACAGCAGTGTTATTTGTCAGAAAGAAAGATGGGACTCTGCGATTGTGTATTGATTACAGAGATCTTAATCAGGTAACTATCAAGAATAAATATCCGTTACCTCATATTGATGACTTGTTTGATCAGCTTCAAGATTCAGTAGTGTATTCGAAGCTTGACTTGAGAAGTGGTTATCATCAGTTGAAAATCAGATCTGAGGATATACCAAAGACAGCTTTCCGTACCAGGTATGGGCATGAATGAGTTTTATTGTATGCCATTCGGTTTGACAAATGCTCCAGCTGTATTTATGGATTTGATGAACCGTATCTTCAAGCCATATCTTGATTGTTTTGGTGGTGGTATTCATTGATGACATTCTTGTGTATCTAAGTCACGGGCTGAGCATAAACAACATCTCAGAATAGTATTACAAGTTCTTCGTGAGAAACAATTATTTGCAAAATTCAGCAAATGTGCTTTCTGTTAGAAGAGGTTTCATCTTGGGGTATGTTGTGTCTGCTACTGGTATTGCAGTAGATCCTTCCAAATATGAAGCAGTTGTAAACTGGAAAAGGCCAACTACAGTGACAGAGATCCGTAGTTTCTGGGCTTGGCTAGTTATTATCGGAGGTTCATTGAGGGATTCTCAAGATTGCTACTACATTGATAATATGACTCAAAAAGCTATTTCTTTTTAGTGGAATGACAAATGTGAAGCAAGTTTTCAGGAGTTGAAAAGGCGTTTGACTACAGCTCCAGTCTTGGCTTTGCCTAATGGTTCTGATTTTGATGGTTTATACTGAGGCTTCAATACTGAGGCTTCTAAAGAAGGATGGGTGTGTTCTGAATGCAAGATGGCAAGGTAATAGCTTATGCTTCTCGAAAATTATCTCCTTATGAAAAGAATTATCTACTCATGATTTAGAGTGGCTACGATTATTTTGCTTTGCATAAATGGAGGCATTACTTGCATGGAACCAAATTTGAGGTTTTCACTGATCATAAGAGCTTGAAGTACTTGTTTTTCTCAAAAGAGCTTAATATGAGACAACGTAGATGGATGGAGAAATTGAAGGATCATGATTGTACTATCCTTTATCATCCAGGAAAAGCAAATGTTGTGGCAATGCACTAAGCAGAAAGACTTATATTCTTGCTTGATGATTCGTGAATGGAAGATGTTTGAAGATTTGTGTGTTGGAATCCTTGTGAATCAATCATGGATTATCATTGCTAATATAAAAGCTACTTCAGATTACTCCAACAGATCAAAGAAGCTCAGGTAATTGATTCTGAATTGCAGAAAATCATTAGTGGAATGAAAGAAAGGAAAGCAACCAGATTTTTCTTTCAACAGTGATGGAATTCTTACCTTTCGAGGCGAGTTGTATTCCGTTGATCTTGAGATTAAGAAAGAAAGTTCTTGAAGAGGCTCACAAAGCCAAGTATACTATTCATCCTGGAAGCACTAAAATGTACCAAGACTTGAAGAAACAATTCTGTGTGAATAATATGAAAAGAGAAATTGCGGAGTATGTGTCTAAATGTTTGACTTGTCAACAAGTAAAGGTAGAACATCAACGTCCAGCAGGTTTGTTGCAACCATTGGAATTCCCGAGTGGAAATGGGAGCATATTACGATGGATTTTGTGACTGGTTTACCACGTACCAGACGAGGCCATGATGCTGTTTGGGTTATAGTGGACAGGTTGACTAAATCAGCTCACTTCTTGTCTGTTCCCATGGGATATTCTTGTCTCAGTTGGCATCTTTGTATGTTCAGGAGATTGTTCGACTCCATGGGGTTCCTGTGAGTATTGTATCTGATAGAGATCCTCGTTTTACTTCTCGATTCTGGCAGGTTCTTCAGGGTGCTATGGGTACTAAATTGAATTTCAGTACAGCTTTTCATCCTCAATCTGATGGGCAATCTGAGAGACTTATACAGATTCTCGAGGATATATTACGTGCTTGTGTTATTGATTTCAAGGCAGTTGGGATACTCGTTCCTTTGGCTGAGTTTGCTTATAATAATAGTTATCAGTCTAGCATTGAAAATGGCTCCATATGAGGCTCTTTATGGCAGAAAATGTCGATCTCCTATATGCTGGGATGAAGTGGAGAAGCTAGACTCTTGGTCCTGAAATGGTTCAACAGTCAGTTGAGAGTGTGAAACTCATTCGAGATAGATTGCGCACAGCTCAGAGTAGACAAAGAGGTATGCAGATCACTCGTAGAAGGGATCTTGAATTCCAGGTAGGTGACTTTGTATCTTGTTAAGGTCTCTCCTCGTAGAGGTATAAAGAGATTGGGAAGAAAGGAAAGTTATCTCCTCGTTATATCGGTCCATTTGAAATTCTTGAAAGAGTTGGTACAGTTGGCTATATAGTGGCTTTACCTCCTTCTTTATCGGGTATTCATGATGTATTCCATGTATCTATGCTTTGCAAGTATATGGCTGATGATCACATGTTCTTGAGTATGAGGCTATTCCATTTCAGCCTGATTTGTCTTATGAGGAACAACCTGTTGAAATTCTTGACTAGAAAGAGCAAGTCTTGCGTACCAAAAGGATTCCTATTGTGAAGGTCCTTTGGAGAAATCATGAAATTGAAGAGGTACTTGGGAACCGAGAAAGAGATGCGAGATAAATACCCGAGCCTATTTGAAAACCTTGGTAAGTAAAATTCGTGGGCGATTTTCTTTAAGGTGGGGAGGATGTAACGCCCATCCTATTATCGTTAAATATTTGAACTTGCATATTATGTGTTAGTTTTACTTGGGTTAAATCTTTTAACTGCTTTAAATAGTTAAGGTGGTTAAATGTCTAGTTTTGACTTTTGGTCATTTGGGAAATTTTGACTTTAGGCGCCCTTTTTGTTAAAAGTGGAATTTGAGGGGCCTAAGTGCAATGTTTGAAAGTTCCAAGTATATCATCTTGGTTGGGTGCCTGAGAAGTCATTTTCACCCCAATATTTCTTACGTGCTTCCTCTATTTCATAAGCTAGGGTTAAAAGTTTCCCTATTCTCGACTCCTCGAGTTTAATTATCCTCTGTTCTTGATTCTGATCCTGGATTATATTCGTGGCGTTGAATAGAGCGTTCCAGACCGAACAAGAATAAGTTTGGGTCAACTTGAATTTTGACTAGGTAAGTTATTAGCTCCCCCTTACTTGTAATACATGCATAAATGTTATTCTCGATACTTGTGAATGTTAATTTTCGTGTTTGAGATCATTTTTGTGAACTTGTAATTTATGGACAAGGGGAGTAAAACCTACTGGGTAAACTAATGAAAAGAAATGAATAAGATTGTTTTAAACTTGTTAGTGCACTTTTGGAGTTGTTAAATTGTTAGTAATAAGTTACTCCTACGCTTGACGGACAATCAAGCTCCTGGGAAAGAATTTAGATGAATTGCTGTTTTTGGCACCAGGCGCCCGGCCGGTTTGTCACCAGGCGCCGCCCTTTTGACCAGAAGTTATGGTTTTGGAAATTTGATGAGCGCCCGCCCGGTCACCTCGAGCGCCCGCCCGGTCCCCTGTTCAAGTAAAGTGTTTTAAATCTAAATCAAATTGAAAGCTTATCCTCCTAAGCAAGTATCATATCTAGCCTTAGTATAAGATGTCCTAGCAAGTATAATTGTACCTTTTGAGGCATTAGAACTTAGTCTTGAGCACAATACTTATAGAACTCAAATGAGAACATAAGTATAAGAGTAGTATCTCTTCTTTATGTCTTGAAAGTGCTATGAATAAGCACTAATGTGTTATACTTGTTGTGAATCAATGATTGTGCACCTTGAGGCATTAGCATAAGGTCTAGACTTGAACATCCTAAGAATAGGATTGGAATTTTGTAAGAGTAAAGTATAACTCTTATACTTGCTTGAATGTCCAAAGATTGGAATTATAACTTGAAGTATAGACATTAAAATCTTGTACGTGACTTGAACATCCAAAGAATTGGATTATAACTTGAATATAAGATAATAAAATCTTGTACTTGACTTGACACCAATACATATGTATGGTAGTGAACTTGAAAGTGCTATGAACAAGCACTATACGTGTATGAGACATGTTCTTGTTGTGTATGTGCAAACATTGCATACATTGGCTTGATACAAGGTGACTTCTTGATTACTTGAAGCATGTTCCTTGTTGAGCTAGTCCACTACTTTGGATTGTTCTTCTCCCGTAGTTCAAGTAAATATCTACTGTATACTTCTTGTGTGAGTCCAGCTGGTTCTCCTTGCTTGTTCGAAAATATATAGGTTCACGCTTGTCGCGAGAGCTGGGGTTTAAGTGACAATCGGGTCCCTATGTATTTCCGCTTGACCCCTTACTACCGGCCATAGTAAGGGCATAGCTTCCTTAGTTGGAGCAATAAGCCTGACTTAAGTGAATGCTAAACTCTTGTCTGAACACCTCGTGAATACTCATGAGTCTTGATATTGGGAATGACACTGGTTACCGGGTCTTCTGTGATACATACTGAATAATCAGTTCTCGTTATTGATCGTGATTGTCAAAGTAATACAAGCTTACGACAACAATGGTATTCTGGGAGGAATAAGGAAGGAGCAATATCCTTATAACTTGCTTGATTATCTTTATGTGCTACTTGATGAGTGGATTATCCTCTCATATACTTGTTACTTGATGATACTTGATATATGATTACTTGAGTATCTACTTGAATTGCATGATAACATGTCATGTAGTTGCATCTAATAGCTTACTGAGATTTATCTCACCCTTTATTTGTTTCCCCCCCTCCAGAAAGGAAGGATAGTGCGCAGTTGAGGCTCGACATAGTTGGGGCTTACTTCGCAGGTCGTGATTATTTTGGGCTTGTGTCCTTTTACATTTGGTGAGGACGATGTTCTATGGGTTTGTAACTCCTTATTGGGGTAGACAGTTTTGTTCAGTTCTTGATTGTCACTAGACATCTTGTATAGTACTCTTGATGCCAGCTTTGTGCTAGGCATATCTTCCGCTGTATGTATTAAGTTTGGTTTTTAATTTTCTTGTCTAGAATCGTGTTGTGAGCTAGTATAGCTCCTTACTCTAGAGTATATATATCATGTCAGTTTGTTAAACAAATGTCATTAAGTTTCTTGTTAAGTTTCTTGTTCCTCGTTAGGCACTCCCATCCAGGTTCGAGGATCTATTAGGGATCCCGGGACCTGGGGCGTGTAAAGTTGAGAGAAATGGTTGAATCTCTTTTGTACTCATATTTCTTGTTCTCCTTGCAGACAGTGGTCTCCTCTATATGCTCTTCAATAGCATCCCATAGCTCATTCAGCAGGTAGCACAATGCATGACTTGTTGTTTCATAGCCGTGCTTAGAGTGCTTAGAAGTATGTTTCTTGCTTTGCCATCATTTGCAACTCTTCTGTTTCTTCCTCAGTCCATTCTTCTTTTGGTTCTTGACGGTTGGTTGAACAGCATTTGTGCGCGGATTTGGATTCGCTTT